>CM075737.1:58184848-58657348 GCA_037974335.1 Prionace glauca
TCACGTGCTCACTGTGTGGTAGTGGGTGGCTGGGGGTTGGTAGTGGGTGGCTGGGGGTTGGTAGTGGGTGGGCTGTGGGTTGACAGTGGGTGGCTGGGGGTTAGTAGTGGGTGGCTGGGGGTTGGTAGTGGGTGGCTGTGGGTTGACAGTGGGTGGCTGGGGGTTCACGTGCTCACTGTGTGGCTGGGGGTTGACAGTGGGTGGCTGGGGGTTAGTAGTGGGGTGGCTGGGGGTTGGTAGTGGGTGGCTGGGGTTTGGTAGTGGGAGGCTGGGGGTTGACAGTGGGTGGCTGGGGGTTGGTAGTGGGTGGCTGGGGGTTGGTAGTGGGTGGCTGGGGGTTGGTAGTGGGTGGCTGGGGGTTGGTAGTGGGTGGCTGGGGGTTGACAGTGGGTGGCTGGGGGTTGGTAGTGGGTGGCTGGGGGTTGGTAGTGGGTGGCTGGGGGTTGACAGTGGGTGGCTGGGGGTTGGTAGTGGGTGGCTGGGGGTTGGTAGTGGGTGGGGGCTGGGGTTGGTAGTGGGTGGCTGGGGGTTGGTAGTGGGTGGCTGGGGGTTGGTAGTGGGTGGCTGGGGGTTGGTAGTGGGTGGCTGGGGTTTGGTAGTGGGTGGCTGGGGGTTGACAGTGGGTGGCTGGGGGTTGGTAGTGGGTGGCTGGGGTTTGGTAGTGGGTGGCTGGGGGTTGACAGTGGGTGGCTGGGGTTGGTAGGGTGGCTGGGGGTTGGTAGTGGGTGGCTGGGGGTTGACAGTGGGTGGCTGGGGGTTGGTAGTGGGTGGCTGGGGTTGGTAGTGGGTGGCTGGGGTTGGTAGTGGGTGGCTGGGGGTTGACAGTGGGTGGCTGGGGGTTGGTAGTGGGTGGCTGGGGGTTGGTAGTGGGTGGCTGGGGTTTGGTAGTGGGTGGCTGGGGTTGGTAGTGGGTGGCTGGGGGTTGGTAGTGGGTGGCTGGGGTTTGGTAGTGGGTGGCTGTGGGTTGGTAGTGGGTGGCTGGGGTTTGGTAGTGGGTGGCTGGGGGTTGGTAGTGGGTGGCTGGGGGTTGACAGTGGGTGGCTGGGGTTTGGTAGTGGGTGGCTGTGGGTTGGTAGTGGGTGGCTGGGGGTTGTTAGTGGGTGGCTGGGGGTTGACAGTGGGTGGCTGTGGGTTGGTAGTGGGTGGCTGGGGGTTGACAGTGGGTGGCTGGGGGTTGGTAGTGGGTGGCTGGGGGTTGGTAGTCGGTGGCTGGGGGATGACAGTGGGTGGCTGGGGGTTGGTAGTGGGTGGCTGGGGGTTGGTAGTGGGTGGCTGGGGGTTGACAGTGGGTGGCTGGGGGTTGGTAGTCGGTGGCTGGGGGATGACAGTGGGTGGCTGGGGGTTGGTAGTGGGTGGCTGGGAGTTGGTAGTGGGTGGCTGGGGGTTGGTAGTGGGTGGCTGGGGGTTGACAGTGGGTGGCTGGGGGTTGGTAGTGGGTGGCTGGGGGATGACAGTGGGTGGCTGGGGGTTGGTAGTGGGTGGCTGGGGGTTGGTAGTGGGTGGCTGGGGGTTGGTAGTGGGTGGCTGGGGGTTGACAGTGGGTGGCTGGGGGTTGGTAGTGGGTGGCTGGGGGGTGACAGTGGGTGGCTGGGGGTTGGTAGTGGGTGGCTGGGGGTTGGTAGTGGGTGGCTGGGGGTTGACAGTGGGTGGCTGGGGGTTGACAGTGGGTGGCTGGGGGTTGGTAGTGGGTGGCTGGGGGTTGGTAGTGGGTGGCTGGGGGTTGACAGTGGGTGGCTGGGGGTTGACAGTGGGTGGCTGGGGGTTGGTAGTGGGTGGCTGGGGGGTTGGTAGTGGGTGGCTGGGGGGTTGGTAGTGGGTGGCTGGGGGGTTGGTAGTGGGTGGCTGGGGGTTGGTAGTGGGTGGCTGGGGGTTGGTAGTGGGTGGCTGGGGGTTGACAGTGGGTGGCTGGGGGTTGGTAGTGGGTGGCTGGGGGTTGGTAGTGGGTGGCTGGGGGTTGACAGTGGGTGGCTGGGGGTTGGTAGTGGGTGGCTGGGGGTTGGTAGTGGGTGGCTGGGGGTTGGTAGTGGGTGGCTGGGGGGTTGGTCGTGGGTGGCTGGGGGTTGGTAGTGGGTGGCTGGGGGTTGGTAGTGGGTGGCTGGGGGGTTGGTAGTGGGTGGCTGGGGGGTTGGTAGTGGGTGGCTGGGGGTTGGTAGTGGGTGGCTGGGGGTTGGTATGGTCAGGAGGGATAATGGGATCATGTCAGAAGGGATCAGAGTGGGAATTCAGAGGTTAGGGTGTTGTTAGTGTGAGAAATAGCAGGAATTGTTATCCAGGAGTTAGTCTGGGTTTCAAACTGCAAAGTATACAGACCCAGACATTCAGTCTCACTTGATAGGACAACCCTAGGAATTAGCCTGGTGTATCTCCTTTGGACTGCCTCCAATATTACAATATTCTTTGTAAGGTAAGGGAACCAAAGCTGTACGCAGTAATCCAGGGAGGTCTCACCCTGTACAATTACAGCAAAACCTCCCTATTTTTAAACTCCCACCCCTTTGTAACAAAGACCAAAATGTTGTTTGACTTCTTAACAACCTGTTGGGCATGTTTGCTAGCTTTTTGTGATTCATACACTAGAACACCCAGATCCCTCTGTAATTCACTCACCTGCAGTCTCTCCATTTAGATAATAATCTGATTCTTCCTACCAAACAGCTCACGTTAAACTCCATTTCCCAGGTTTTGGCCCAGTCACCCAAGTCTATATCCCGGTGCAGAATCACTAATACCCTTGTCACTTCATGCCCTTCCACCTACCTTCATACCAGCAGCAAATTTGGAAACCTTACATTCTGTTCTCTCCTCCAGGTCATTAATGTAAATATTGAATAATTGTGGGTCCCTGCGCTGCTCCTGTACTTTTTATTTATTGATTTATGGGATGTGGACTTCGCTGGGTTAACCAGCATTCATTGCCCATCCCTAATCATACAAAGTGTGAGGTGATTCACTTTGGTAAGAGTAACAGGAGTACAGAATATAGGGCTAATGGAAGGACTCTTAGTAGTGTTGCGAGCAGAGAGATCTCGGGGTACATGTGCCTAGATCCCTGAAAGTTGGCACCCAGGTTGATAGGGTTCTTAAGAAGGCGTACGGGGTGTTAGCTTTTATTGGTAGAGGGATTGAATTTCGGAGCCGTGAGGTCATGTTACAACTGTACAAAACTCTGGTGCGGCCGCACTTGGAGTATTGCGTACAGTTCTGGTCGCCGCATTATAAGAAGGATGTGGAGGCATTGGAAAGGATGCAGAGGAGGTTTACCAGGATGTTGCCTGGTATGGTGGGAAGGTCTTACGAGGAAAGGCTGAGGGACTTGAGGTTGTTTTTGTTAGAGAGAAGAAGGTTGAGAGGCGACCTAATTGAGGCATACAAGATGATCAGAGAGTTAGATAGGGTGGACAGTGAGAGCCTTTTTCCTCGGATGGTGATGGCTAACACGAGGGGACATAGCTTTAAATTAAGGGGTGGTAATTATAGGACGGATGTCAAAGGTAGGTTCTTTACTCAGAGGGTAGTAAAGTCGTGGAATGCCCTGCCTGCAGCAGTTGTGGACTCGCCAACTTTAAGGGCGTTCAAATGGTGAGTGGATAGGCATATGGATAACATTGGAATAGTTTAGGTTAGAGGGTCATTAGATTGGTTCCACTGGTCGGCGCAACATCGAGGGCCGAAGGGCCTGTACTGTGCTGGAATGTTCTATGTTCTATGTTCTAACTGCCTCTTGAGAAGGTGGCGGTGAGCTGCCTTCCTGACCCGCCGCAGTCCCTGTTGGGTAGGTACACCCAGAGTGCTGTCAGGGAGGGATTTCGACACAGCCAATAGTGGAGGAACAGCGATATATTTCCAAGTCAGGACGCTGCGTGGATTGGAGGGGAACTTGCAGGTTCCCAGGTATCTGCTGCCTTTCTAGCTTGCTGTGATAATGTTGGGCAAGTGAGCTGATCATTTAGTAACAGGGGAGGAGTAGAGAAAAGTGCTGGTGTGATGAAACTGGATGGACATTCTCATACATGGAACTTAGCGCTGTGTCTGCAGATGATGTTGCCAAGGGGCAGTATGTGTAATAGTTGTCAGGCTGCTAGTCTGTAATTTTTCTAAGATTAATTATGAAATAGAACAGGAGATATGTGAAGCCTTTTCCAGAGCACATCTATCATTGAGTTGTCTTTGAACAAAGTACGGAGCAAACAGCAACTGTACATCATGTCCTTCAGTGACCTGAACAAGTAGAGCGAACAGGCAAAGGAGGCAGATTTCAATAATCTTGTAACAGGGTTTGACCTGAATTTATATTCTCTAATAAAAGTAGATGGCAGCATATTTCTGAACCATGTTTTTCGATTACTGCTTCATTCTGCACGGAGTACAAACTGAAAGCTGGACCCCACGGAGCAGAACCAGAGCCCATCACACCAGCACACGCTGTATCAAAACTAAACTCACGCATTCATGGAAATCGCACCTGCCTATAAGTATCACCTATTTTTGTTTAAAACCTGAACACGTCTATTTACTGAAACCCCCCCCCCCCAGCAACCGGGGGGGGGGGGGGGACACTGTGGTTAGCACTGCTGCCTCACAGCTCCAAGGACGCGGGTTTGATCCCTGCCTTGGAGGACCGTCTGTGTGGAGCCTGCACATTCTTCCAGTGTCCGCGTGGGTTTCACCTGGGTGCTCCGGTTTCTTCCCACAGTCCAAAGATGTGTTTCGGTCAATTAGCCATGTTAAATTGCCTCTTATTGTCAGGGGGATTAGCAGGGCAAATATGTGGTGTTAGGGGGATAGAGCCTGGGTGGGATTGTTGTCGGTGCAGGCTTAATGGGGCCAAATGGCCTTCTTCTGCACTGTTGGGGTTCTATGATCTTAACTTCCAGGGGGCCTCTTGTCATGTTGCAATGCCCCTCCCTCAGAGCGTATGATGCTATTCAAAAGTATATGTCTGATATGCAATTAAACAAAGTGGACCCAGCAGTGGAATGGAGTACCTTTGTCAATGTATAATACCTTATTCAAACGGTTTCCTCATTAGGTAGGCAGGACTTAACATATCAGGCCACACAAGCTATGAATCGACGAGCATTTTAAATCTCTCCTTTGTGCGAACAGAATGAGATTCACAAGCACATTGACAGCGCTGGAGTACAGGACCAGGATATGGACTCTATGCGGCTTGTGGAAATAGCTTGCACTAATCACATTGGACTGTCTCCAGCTCCTGTGGGACTCTCTTCACTCAAGGTGAAGGGACAATTTTCTTCTCCTTCCCCCCCCCCCGTAGGGACTTCACTGAGCCATTGCTGTCATGAAAGGCAGGGGCTGCAGAGAAACGCCTAGATGATGCAAGCTGCCTGCAATGTTAAAATAAAAGCATCTTGCGCAAGTATCATTCCAGCATCTTCCAGGGAGGGCTGTGTCCAGAACTTTCAACACCAACATCCTCCAGGTCTTTCAGGGAGGGAAATTCATCCGCAAATTTCAGTTAGGGGCACATCAATGAAGTTATGAAAGATCATAGTGTGGCCAGGTGGAATGGTTATACCTGAGAGGGTGCTGATATCATATACTTTTCAATACTGTTGAATAGAACACAGAACACTACAGCACAAACAGGCCCTTCGGCCCACAAGTTGCGCCGATCACATCCATACCTACCAAGCCATAGAACTATCTGTAACTCCCAATCCCATTAAATCCCCTATACTCATCCAGAAGTCTTTTAAAAGACCCCAGCGAGTTCGCCTCTACCACCACCGACGGCAGCCGATTCCACTCACTCACCACCCTCTGAGTGAAAAACTTACCCCTGACACCATCTCTGTACCTGCTCCCCAGCACCTTAAACCTGTGTCCTCTCGTAGCGACCATTTCAGCCCTGGGAAACAGCCTCCGAGAATCCACCCTATCTATTCCTCTCAATGTTTTATAAACCTCTATCAGGTCGCCTCTCAACCTTTGTCTCTCCAGGGAGAAGAGACCCAGCTCCCTCAACCTATCTTCATAAGGCATGCCTCCCAGTCCAGGCAACATCCTTGTAAATCTCCTCTGCACCCTCTCAATAGCTTTCACATCCTTCCTGTAGTGAGGCGACCAGAACTGTGCACAATACTCCAAGTGGGGTCTGACAAGGGTCTTATAAAGCACCATGCATTCTGAGAGAGGGGCACTGCAGCATGATAACAGTGATATTGGGAAATGAAACCTCTTGTGCTATTGCATTTTGAGATTATTGAAGCTCAAAAGGCGGGCAATGAAATCTTGGACATAGTAAAATGGTAAATTAAATCAACATAAGTAGCAGGTAATGGGAAGGCAAACAGAATGTTGGTCTTTATTTCAAAAGGAATGGAATGTAAAAATCGTGTAGTCTACTCAAACTATACGAGGCACTAGTTAGACCACACCTGGTATAATATGAACAGTTTTCGTCCATTTATCATTGCAAGCAATCCAGAGAAGATTCATTAGGTTGATCGCGGATATGAGGAGAGGTTGAGTCGGTTGGGTCTGTACTCACTGGAGATTAGAAGACCAGAGGGAATAATCTCAGAGTCTCTCAGAGGGTTGTGAATCTGTGGAATTCTTCACCGCAGAGGGCTGTAGAGGCTGGGTCATTAAATATGTTAATGGTTGAGACAGGTAGATTCTAAATCAGTAAGGGGAATGGAGGGTTATGGGGATAAGGCGGGAAAGTGGAGTTGGGGATTATATCGGATTGTATTGCAATCGGTTAATGGCTTTTCCCAAAATGAGCGGCACAGTGGTTAGCACTGCTGCCTCACAGCACCAGGGACCTGGGTTCGATTCCTGGTTTGGGTCACTGTCTGTGAGGAGTCTGCACATTCTCCTTGTGTCTGCGTGGGTTTCCTCCGGGTGCTCCGGTTTCCTCCCACAGTCTGAAAGTCGTGCTGGTTAGGTGCATTGGCCGTGCTAAATTCTCCCTCAGTGTACCCGAACAGGCGCCGGAGTGTGGGGACTAGGGGATTTTCACAGTAACTTAATTGCAGTAAGCCTACTTGTGGCTAATAAATAAAACTACCGAGAGCACAGGAATGCAAAGAGGACTGTTTATTACAGGAGGAAGGTGGTCACATTGAATTTGTATAGGGCCCCAGTTCAGCCACAGCTGGGGTATTGAACATAGAACATAGAACATTGCAGCACAAACAGGCCCTTCGGCCCTCGATTTGCACCGATCACATCAACCCCACCAATCTATAGACCTATCTATAACCCCCAATCCCATTAAACCCCATATACTCATCCAGAAGTCTTTTAAAAGACCCCAGCGAGTTTGTCTCCACCACCGATGACGGCAGCCGATTCCATTCACTCACCACCCTCTGAGTGAAAAACTTACCCCTAACATCACCTCTGTACTTCCCTCCCCGCACCTTAAATCTGTGTCCTCTCGTAGCGACCATTTCAACCCGGAGAAATAGCCTCTGAGAGTCCACCCTATCTATTCCTCTCAACATTTTATAAACCTCTATCAGGTCGCCTCTCAACCTTCGCCTCTCTAGGGAAAAGAGTCCCAGCTCCCTCAACCTATCTTCATAAGGCATGCCTCCCAGTCCAGGCAACATCCTTGTAAATCTCCTCTGCACCCTTTCAATAGCTTCTACGTCTTTCCTATAGTGAGGCGACCAGAACTGCGCACAATACTCTAAATGAGGCCTGACAAGGGTCCTGTAAAGGACCTCATTGTGTCCACTTTTGGCAGCACACTTCAATAAAGTTGTGAAGACATAACAGAAAGGATTCATGAGAATGGTTCCAGGGATGAGGAAGTTCAGGTGTGAAGATAGATTCGAGAAGTTTGGTTAGTTTCCCTGGGAGAAGAGAAAGCTGAGAGGAGATCTGATAGGAAATCATGGATAGAGTAGATAGGGAGACACTGTTCCCATTGGTGAAAGGATCAGGAACACGAGGGCGCACGTTTAAAGTAATTAGCGAAAGAAACAAACGGGATATGAGAAAATACTTCACACAGCAAGTGGCTAATGTTGAGAATGTGTTGCCAGAGAGTGTGTTGGAGCCATTCAGCCCACTGAACCTGCACTGACAGCAATCCCACCCGGACCCTAATCACCTATTTACCCAGTTCATCCCCCTGACACTAAGGGGCAATTTAGCATGGCCAATCAATTTAACCAGCACATCTTTGGAGTGTGGGAGAAAACCTGAGCACCTGGAGGAAACCCACACAGATACTGGGAGAACGTGAAGTCTCCGCATCGACAGTGACCCAAAGCCAGGAATTGAACCCGGGTCCCTGGCGCTGTGAGGCAGCAGTGCTAACCATTGTGTTTCTCTCTCTAGCTAATCAATCATTTGGAAATTTGTAAATGACTTATTTATATATTTCATATTCAGTCGAAAATTCTGATGGACAAGGGAATTAAGGGGAGAAAGCGGGAAAGTGGAACTGATCCACTTCAGATCAGCCATGATCTTATTGAATGGCGGGGCAGGCTCGAAGGGCTAGAAGGCCTACTCCCTGGAGAGACGAAAGTTGAGAGGCGACCTGATAGAAGTTTATAAAATGTTGAGAGGAATAGATAGGGTGGATTCTCAGAGGCTATTTCCCCGGGTTGAAATGGTCGCTACGAGAGGACACAGGTTTAAGGTACAGGGAGGGAAGTACAGAGGTGATGTTAGGGGTAAGTTTTTCACTCAGAGGGTGGTGAGTGAATGGAATCGGCTGCCGTCAGTGGTGGTGGAGGCGAACTCGCTGGGGTCTTTTAAAAGACTTCTGGATGAGTACATGGGGTTTAATGGGATTGGGGGTTATAGATAGGTCTATAGATTGGTAGGTGTTGATGTGATTGGCGCAACTCGTGGGCTGAAGGGCCTGTTTGTACTGTAGTGTTCTATGTTCTATGTTCTATGTCCTGCTCCTATTTCTTATGTATGTTCTTATTCTAGAGGAAATTAGACTGCTATCAGGGGAGCAAGAATGTGCAGGGTGACAGGTTGGAGAAAAACACTAAGAGTGTGAGTGTTAGTGTCACCTACGCATCCGCCTGATAGTGGAGTCAGAGATTCATTCAAAGAGCCAGTACAGACACGATGGGCTGAATGGTTCCCTTCTGCGATGCTGGAGTCCAAAATCCACCAAACCCACTTCCATCTGTGTGTTACTGTGTAGAACAGCTAAGCCAATCTCACCCCAGTCTCTCATTCAGTATTTGCGCCCATTTCCACTTTGATTGCTTCCAACAACTCTATTTCACAGCATCACATAGCAAACATCCTGTTCCATTTGATCAGTTCTCAAGCGCTCAGTGAGCGCTCCTTCATTAGTACATATTTTTCAGTTGCCTTCAGTCTGGCTGCTGAAGAAAATAACAAGGCTGGAAAGACTCGTGTTTAGGTAGCACCTTTCGCAATCTCAGCCAGCTAGGCAATTATTGACGTGTGGCCAGTTCTGTGATTGCAGGAGACGCTGTCGTCACTCTACGCACAGCAAGATCCCACAAGCAACAGGGCAACAGTGACCGGATACTTTTTACTCAGTTGATTCAGGGATAATATTGGCCAGGACACAAGGGATAACTCATCTATATTCCTTCCAGTGACCTACATATCCACCTGATAGTGTAGTCGGGGATTCAGTTCAATGTCTCACACCAAAGGACAGCATCTCTGACCATGCAGCACTCTCAACATGGCACTGTACTGGAATATTAACTAGATATTTGTGTTCAAGTCTCTCAAGTAGCTATTCCCTCAATATACCGTCGTACATTTCCATCAACTATTACCATGTGAATATTTCATTGAATTTTCTACTCTCCTTTCTCATCACAATTACTTTCAGACTTTATAGACTCCTTAGAATCCCTACAGTGCAGAAGGAGGCCATTCAGCCCATTGACTCTGCACCAACAGCAATCCCACCCGGACCCTATCCCTGTAACTCCATGTATTTTCATTCATAGAACCCTGCAGCGTAGAAGGAGGCCTATTGAGTCTGCACCGAACACAATCCCACCCAGGCCCTACCCCCCATATCCCTACACATTTACCCGCTAATCCCTCAAACCTACACATCACAGGACACTAAGGGGCAATTTATCATGGCCAGTCAACCTAACCCACGCATCTTTGGACTGTGGGAGGAAACCAGAGCACCCGGAGAAAACCCACGCAGACACGAGGAGAATGCGCAAACTCCGCACAGACAGTGACCCCGAGCCAGGAATCGAACCCAGGACCCTGGAGCTGTGAAGCAGCAGCGCTAACCCACTGTGCTACCGTGCCGCCCTATGGTATTTACCCTGCTAATCCCCCTGACACAAAGGGGCAATTTAGCATAGCCAATCCACCTAACCTGCACATCTTTGTTGGAGGAAACAGGGAACCCACGCTGACTCAGTGAGAATGTGCAAACTCCATACAGACAGTGACCTGAGGCGGGAATCGAACCCAGGTCACTGGTGCTGTGAGATAACCACTGCGGCACTGTATCGCCCAAATAATAGGTGAAATTTTCCCGTATCGCCTGCCATGAGAGTTGTAGCAGGCAGGAATGGACGATGCAAAGGTACATTGAGCTTGGTAAGGAATCTCTGACCTTGGGTCAGTGTGACTGGAAACTCCTACCCATCCTTTTTTCTTTAGAATGTGTAGGATCATGAGATAAAGGAACAGGCGTAGATCGTTCGTCTCCTCGAGCCTGCTCCGCCATTGAAAAGCAACATGGCTGATTTGATTATGGCTTTAACTCCATTCTCCTGCCTGTACCCCACAACTCCAGCTGATTGAACATCTGCCCAACCTAGTCTTGCATTGATTCAGTGACGTACAGCGTCCACTGGTCTCTGTGGAAGAGAATTCCCAACACTAACAATCCATCCTCGGAGACAAGAAATTCTTCCTTGTTTCTGTAATACTCGCATTCAGATACAAGAACTCTGCCTCTCCTGAAATAAATAAGACACATTCTCCTTTTCTGAAAAGAGGGGGATTTATTTTTACAGCTTTGTCTGCTCTTTAACACTTTTTGGAAGATGGAGGAACATCTAAAGAAGGGAAAAGTCCTCTTGTTGAATCTATTTTTTTGGGAAAAGGCGTAGAAAGAGTGCTGCGAATTACAAACCGGTCAGTTTGGTTTGTCACGTTGGATAATGACTGGAATTGTGTACTGTAGGAACCATCTGGACCTTTTGGAAAGTCTCATAAAGAACTTAAGAAATAGGAGCAGGAGTAGCCCTTTGAGCCTGCCCCGCCATTCAATAAGATCATGGCTGATCTGAAGTGGATCAGTTCCACTTTCCCGCTGTCTCCCCTTTAATTCCCCTGTCTATCAGAAACCTATCTACCCGTGACTTAAATATATTCAGCGAGGTAGCCTCCACCACTTCAACGGGCAGAGAATTCCGGAGATTCACCACTCTTTGAGTGAAGAAGTTCCTCCTCAACTCCGATCTAAACTGTCCCCCCTTATCTTGAGTCTGTGTCCTCTAGTCCTGCTATCCTTTCTAAGCGGGAAGAATCTCTCTACCTCTACCCTATCCATCCCCTTCATTATCTTATACGTCTCTATAAGATCCCCCCTCAGCCTTCTAAACTCCAACGAGTACAGACCCAAGGTCTGTATTAGGGGCAACAAGTTTGGTTTGTTGCCCCTAGGGGTTCATGTGCCTCACTTGAATTTGTAGAAAGTATGATCTCTTTAGTAGACAGAAAGCAACGATGTGAAGCAATTTTACATGGAAATTTTCAAAAGCCTCAATTCAGTGCCACATACGCGGTTATTGAACAAGTTACCGGCACTGGGGATTAAAGGCAAGCTTTACTGGTGGATTAAATCATTTTTATTGGACCGTGTGAAGGTGGTCACTGTTAACCAGCAGTTATCAAATCCAACACGCTGAAATCTTGTTATCATTCACGCTGGCGGGATCTTACTGTGCTGATAATGCACTCCCTCCATGGGTTTCCCAGCAGTGAGGTCTGCGTTTCAATGGGAAACCCACCAACAGTGGTGAGACCATAAGATCCTGCGGCCAGTGGGCAGTGTGCCAACTCCCTACACCGGGAAACATGCCGCAGAGTGGAAGAAAATTCCTACATGTGATTCCTTCAAGTAAGTGTGTTCGAGGCCCCTTTTATATGTGGCTTAAATGAATGACATTGATGGCCAGGTTCAGCAGAGTACAGTTTTGAAATATGCTGATGGCATTCAAATTTATTTTTAAGTTAAGAAAAGGCCTCTCCAACACACTCCTCCAGAGTGAACCCTCTGCTGTAATGGTCCAAGGAGTGGTCTCTCACCTCTAATTGGACTCGTTTAAGATGCAGTTAGATAGGCACATGAGTGAAACGAGAATGGAGGGATATGGTAGGGGCTATTAAATAGGGTTAAACCTCGGGAGACACCGGAAAGGCAGGCTGTAGGATTAATAATTTTGTCTTTATTCCACAGGTGGAGGTCCACCTCGTGTCAAACGAGGGGCATTCACACGGCGGGTCGTGCCTGGGCTGCTCTTGGAAGTTCCAGGAGTGGCCTAGTACTTCATGTCGGTGTGTGTGCTTGATCCTGGACCGGTAGATGGGCGCCGCAACAGCTCAGTGACTAGCACTGCTGGCTGTGCAGGCACATGGATTTGGGCCTGTGTCTGTGGGAGTTTGCGCATTCTCCCTGTGGTTGCGTGGGTTTCCTCCGGGCGCTCCGGTTTCCTCCCACACCCCAAAGATGTGCTCTCAGGCTAATCGGTTTTTACCAAATTGACACTATTTCTTCCCTGAATCTGACTGAGTAGGGTTCCATTCATAGACACGCAGGGTAGAATAGGTGTAGGGTGATGTGGCGGCGCGGGCTCGTTGGGTCGAAGGGCCTGTTTCCCCGTGCTGGGTTGTTCTTTGTTCTAATGTGACCAAGTGTCCAGTTCTCCACTTAATAGAATCAAATGTCCCAAATACTCCAGAGCAACAACACAAAGTGAAATGTGTCTTTCAGACACATCAGGGGATATTAGGGAAGATGGCCAAATGCAAGATCAAATAAGCATGCTTTACAATGTGTGTTCGAAAGGCAAAGAGAGGCACAGAGAGATTCAATGGCAACTTTCAGTAGGAAAGTGAATAGATATTGGAAGAAGAAAGAATTGCAGGGTTATGGGGAAAGGCTGCAAAATGAATAGGATGCTCATTCAACATGTTGGCCCATTGGGCTGAATAACCTCCTTCTGTGCTGAAAGATTCTATGATTATGAGGATCCCACAGCTCAGCCCTCAAGGAAAAGGACCTTGTACAAATCACATCTCTCCCTCTGTCAGTGCAAACTAACCAAGTTTCACAATAATACCTGCCCCAAAATAAGGGAGAGTGGGGAATTCGGTGTGGAGCAAGGACCGAGGAAGAGAATATCTGAATATAGACTACATAAAATCGGAGACTCTCCGATCTGGCTGTAAAAGATAAACTGTTGTGTGGGGTTTGTTGCGGAATGGTGAGGGAGGGGACGATGATGGGTCTAAAGTGATCACGAAAGCATAGTGTGACATATCTGAGTTTCTAGAAGAAGTGATGTGGGTATGCCGGCGTTGGACTGGTGTAAACACAGTAAAAAGTCTGACAACACCAGGTTTTAGTCCAACCGATTTATTTGATAATATCCTCACAAGCTTTCGAGGGGACTGCCTCTTCGTCAGGTGAACTCTCCATTCACCTGACGAAGAGGCAGTCCCCTCGAAAGCTTGTGAGAATATTATCAAATAAATAGGTTGGACTAAAACCTGGTGTTGTCAGACTTTTTACTGTTTCTAGAAGAAAGCAGAGACATGGTCATTGAAGGTGTGAAGATCGTTCGTTAAATTCTCAGCCAAGATTAACTTCTCACTGTAAAAACTACCAACAAATTATTGGTGAATACGGGAACTCGTGGTGAAAATTCAACGATTCTCCAAGAACTGGAAAGTAGTTAACACGAATTATAGAAAGCTTCTGATGTGGGATTTGTGGAGCTGTTAGTTTGAAGACATCGATCGAATTTCTTCTTTGTAAAGTCACAGCAAAGCTTCAGAGAGAAACCAGATTGAGATCATGAAAGGCAACATTTAATGCCCAATAATTCTCTCAGAAGGTAATCAACTATTAAAGGATGCAAGTTATCCCAACCCAAGCTTCAAACTGGGATTGTCTCTATCCAACACCCAATCCGATGGGATAGTAGAGGAGAATTGTGGATAATGAAATCTTATAGAGTATGGGTTTGTTATAAATGTGATTATTAGTTGGCAAGGTGATGGGAACCAGAATATAGCAATCAATGGCAATTGTTACAATTGGACAGTTCTGCTTCGTCAAATATTTATTCTGAGGGGGTTTGACAGGATGGATGCTGAGAGGATGGCAGGGATCTTACAGCATAGCTCATCCCGAAACCGTAAGGACCTTTCTATGATCTGCCCCTCGTCCGCTCTGATTCCCATGGCAGGGCAGGATGGTAAAATTCCAGCCACTGTTTCCCCTCATGAGGGAATTTAGAACAAAGAGTTGGATCTATTTATTATGCAAAGACATTTGGATAGGAAAGGTTTAGAGGGATGTGGGCCACACGCAGGTGTATCAGTTTAGCTTAGATGGGCATTTTGGTTGGCGTGGATCAGTGTGGGCTGAAGGGCCTGTGTCTGTGCTGTACATTCTACGGACTAAATCAATAATCCAAGAGTTCTCAAACACTCGTCATAAAGTACACCCCTCGATCCTTCCACTTTCATGGTAAAACGTCTTTGCACTCTGTCTATAAGCTGTAAACCTCTCTGAAAATGTCCTCTCCAGATGTGGGCATACCAGCTTACTTATGGAGTTTAAGATGAAAACTGACATAAAGATACAGTCAGCGCTCGGAAGCATGTTCTGCCGGCTGTATTGCCAGAGTCACAGGATTCATAAACTTCAGATTATCTGGGACACTGTTACAAGTAACCTGGAGCTGCAGTTGTAAATGCAGTTTGGGGGCGTTTAAGAGACCCGTGGATAGGTTTATGGACGAAAAGGGATTGGTTTAGGTTAGTGGGTCATTGTTTTGTAACTGGTCGGCGCAACATCGTGGGCCGAAGGGCCTGTTCTGCGCTGTAATGTTCTATGTTCTATGTTCTACTTGTTACAGTGTCACCCGAATCCTTTTCAATGGTCGAATGTTAAGGCTGGCCATTGATATGGAACTGAGAATACCCCCTAATTATATTATACCCACTAATCCCTCTAACCCCCGCTACCCTGGACACTAAGGGGCAATTTCTTAGCACGGCCAATCAACCTAACCCGCACATCTTTGGACTGTGGGAGGAAACCGGAGCACCCAGAGGAAACCCACGCAGACACGAGGAGAATGTGCAAACTCCACGCAGACAGGGACCCCGAGCCGGGAATCGAACCCAGGACCCTTGGAGCTGTGAAGCAGCAGTGCTAACCGGTCTGGCCTGCAGGTGACTCCAGACCCACAGTGGTGAGGTTGACTCTCAACTGCCCTCTGAAATGGCCACTGGGTTGAGTCAGTAAGAATGAGAGATGGGTAATAAATGCTGGCCGCGCTGGCAACATTCATGTCCCTGTGAAAGAATTCAATGATATATTTCAGAAATAATACATTGAAATAGGTTTGTACATTAATAAAACATTAAAACATGTTTCCCAACCCCATGGCACCAGTCAAAGAAGAGAAAGGGAGCTCTCCCTGATGTTATGGTGAATAATTAACTCCCAGCTGACACTGCACTAAAACAGACAATCTGGTTATTCATGGGATCTTGCTGTCCACTGTTGTTGCATTTCCCACATTGCAACAGTTCTGAGGCTTTAACATTGGCTGTATTGTGCATTGCCTGGTGGGATAA
Source organism: Prionace glauca (assembly GCA_037974335.1). Lineage (NCBI taxonomy): Eukaryota > Metazoa > Chordata > Chondrichthyes > Carcharhiniformes > Carcharhinidae > Prionace > Prionace glauca. The sequence continues at coordinate 58,200,695 of CM075737.1, forward strand.
GAACATAAGAAATAGGAGCAGGAGTAGGCCATCTGGCCCTTCGAGCCTGCCCCGCCATTCAATAAGATCATGGCTGATCTGTCGTGGCTCAGCTCCACTTTCCCGCCCTCTCCCCATAACCCTTAATCCCTTCTCTTATCAAAAACCCATCAACCCGCTTCTTAAAAATATTTAGCGAGGCAGCCTCCACCACTTCAACGGGCAGAGAATTCCAGAGATTCACCACCCTTTGAGTGAAGAAGTTCCTCCTCAACTCTGTTCTAAACCGCCCCCCCTTTATCTTGAGGCTGTGCCCCCTAGTCCTACTGTCTTTTTTAAGCGGGAAGAGTCTCTCCACCTCTATCCTATCCATCCCATTCATCATCTTATACGTCTCAATGAGTTGGGAATGGTGTTAAATGGTTTACTCTCGCGAAGCTTGTAGGGGTGCAAGCAGACGTCTTCAACCCTCGCGCAGGGTTTTACTGGCTGGGGGAACACCGAATTTCCAATCTTGCTCGAGCAAAGCTATAAAATCCTGCCTATTGTGTGATTTCTATGTATGTTTTGTCTGACGTTATAGTTCTTGTTTTTAACACTGTGTCTGGTGTGCCTCAGGGATCTGTTTTGGGGCCACTGCTGTTTGTAATTTTTATTAATGATCTGGATGAGGGTATAGTTGGGTGGATTAGTAAATTTGCTGATGACACCAAAGTCGGAGGTGTGGTAGATTGTGAGGAGGGGTGTCATAGTTTGCAGAGAGACTTGGATAAGTTGCGGAGCTGGGCCGAGAGGTGGGTGGATGGAGTTTAATGCAGAAAAGTGTGAGGTAATTCACTTTGGTAGGAATAACAGATGTGTAGAGTACAGGGCTAATGGGAGGACTCTGAATAGTGTTGATGAACAGAGGGATCTAGGTGTATGTGTACATAGATCCCTGAAAGCTGGGAATCAAGTAGATAAGGTTGTTAAGAAGGCATACGGTGTCTTGGCGTTTATTGGTAGGGGGATTGAATTTGGGAGCCGTAGCGTCATGTTGCAACTGTACACAACTCTGGTGCGGCCACACTTGGAGTATTGTGTGCAGTTCTGGTCCCCACATTATAGGAAGGATGTGGAGGCTTTGGAGAGGGTGCAGAGGAGGTTTACCAGGATGTTGTCTGGTATGGAGGGGAGGTCCTATGAGGAGAGACTGAGGGATTTGAGGTTGTTTTCGTTAGAAAGAAGGCAGCTAAGAGGGAACCTTATTGAAACATACAAGATGATTAGAGGTTTGGATAGGGTGGACAGTGATAGCCTTTTTCCTCGGATGGAGAAAGCTAGCACGAGGGGGCACGACTTTAAATTAAGGGGTGGTAGTTATAGGACAGATGTCAGGGGTAGGTTCTTTACCCAGAGGGTGGTGAGGGATTGGAATGCCCTGCCTGCTGCAGTTGTAAATGCGCTTAGTTTGGGGGCGTTTAAGAGATCCGTGGATAGGTTTATGGATGGAAAGGGTTTGGTTTAGGTTAGAGGGTCATTGCTTTTTAACTGGTCGGCGCAACATCGTGGGCCGAAGGGCCTGTTCTGCGCTGTAATGTTCTATGTTCTATGATTGGGAACAAAAAGAACAACACAGCACAGGAAACAGGCCCTTCGGCCCAACGAGCCCAAGAATTTGCATCCTGTGCAAGGGAATGCATCAGAATTTCCAGCCAGCCGGAAGATGGACATGTGGAATTACCCTTTGCCTGTCACAAGCATTCGGAAATGCACCGTTCAAAATTGGGCCCAAAGTGAAAGAAGGGAACACTCCGTTAATTAAACTAGTCGGAGCGGTTTAAGTCACTTCAGTGTTAAAAGAAAAGTATTGTGCACAGATGCACACATAAAGGTGGCTAAATGAAATGTATTTAAGGTCACAAGGGAAGCTACAAGCATTTAAGGTCTATGACTGTTGTTCCAGTTTGGTCCCTTTGGTGTCCATTCCTATCTAACATGATCATTTATCATCCTAAACTGATAAATCTGATAACAAAACCTTGCATCTCCCGTGTAAACAAAAAATGAGAAAAGTAATCGCGCTTTAATGATGAGGGATAGAAAATGCCCGCAGAACGAAACAGTCGTATCAGGGTAACGTCCTCCCTACTTTAGCTCCGTGGCCCTAATCCTGAAAAGTTAATTAGTTCGGGTTATGTTTAGGCCACGTTGGAAGATTTAGCTCTCTTTTGGCTTTAATTCGAGGTTGGGGCCACTTGTGAAAGTAATGTTGGAATCAGCAGGTGTTGCCACTCTGCGCAACGTTATCTGTCTGTGTCAACCAGCAGAAACCCAGCCAAACAGCAACTGTTCAATATTAAGCCAATTACCGGGAGTGTCCATTGCGTCTCCTGGAAACCGAACGATTTCCAAACTCGTACGCAGCAAAAAGTGCAGGGGAGCTGCTATTATTTGAATATCGGGGTTATTTTCTGCTGGTTCACCTCTATCTCTGTATTCCCCGCGACCCCTCCCCTGCGCTTTAATTAGAATTTTAGAACCCTACAGTGCAGAAACAGGCCCTTCGGCCCATCGAGTCTGCACCGAACACAATCCCACCCAGACCCTATCCCCATATCCCTACACATTTACCTGCTAATCCCTCTAACCTACACATCCCAGGACACTAAGGGGCAATTTTAGCATAGCCAATGAACCTAACCCGCACATCTTTGGACTGTGGGAGGAAACCGGAGCACCCGGAGAAAACCCACACAGACACGAGGAGAATGTGCAAACTCCACACAGGCAGTGACCCGAGCCGGGAATCGAACCCAGGACCCTGGAGCTGTGAAGCAGCAGTGCTAAGCGAAAACTGTTTCAATTACAACTTCCAAAGGACAAAGCAGAGTGTCGTACACATGTGTAAATGTAAAAGTTACGTGTCTGCGACAACTTACAAAGTCCAAATCAGCGTTTGGTTTGTCCTTTAGGAGCTGAATTGCACAGGGGCCATCAGCAGAGCAATCTTGGTTGATTGCCAAATGTAACTTAAGGGCTGGATGACCAGATAAAGCTGTTTTGTCAGTCTCCTGTGGTTTCCTTTAATTACACAGCTTTCATTACTTTAAAGGCCTGACATCTGTATTTTCGGTGAACAATCTGCCATCACTTTGTGTGCCATTCGCACGTTTAATGTACTTGATAATTCTCACCTGAGCTAAGCGTCAGGGACATCACAGCAAATTAATCCCCACTTACTCAATCCCAAACCGAACTTTCCAATGCAAACTAACTTTCAGAGGTGAATATATCAGAGGCTCTTTCCTCTGAGAAATAGGCTTCTTATTTCCTCCCCTGTCTTATCCACACTATGCCATCCGGTCCAGGATCTTAGATAATCCTGCAGTCCTCTCTGTAAATCCATCTCTATCCAGGGACGCTGCTGGGATCTTCCTGACCCTCAAACGTCAATGGACTTTTGGCTGGTCCATTACTGTGGCGAGTCCGGCCACGGCAGGGCTGGAAAACACCAGTCTCGGGGCATTGGATGATTGGCGTGTATGCCACCTTGTTGTCCAACGAGGGGCGTACACGCGGTGGGTCGTACGAGGGCTGCTCTTGGATGTTGCTTCGAGAGTTGCCTAGTGCTTCACGTGCGTTAGTGTACGCTTAAACTGGACCAACTGACGGGCAACACGACAGCTCAGCGACTATCACTGTTTGTTGTGCAGATACAGGGACCCGGGTCTGATCTCCGATTTGGGTCGGTGTCTGTGGGGAGTTGCACATTCTCCCTGTGTCTGCGTGGGTTTTCTCCGGGTGCTTCGGTTTCCTCTCACACCCCCAAAAACGTGCTCTTAGGCTGATTGGTGTCAATAAATTGTCCCTGAATTGGATCTCCCTTAATCTGGCGCACATATAATTCCCTAAATTTGCCCCCCCTTTATTGTGGAGTCCACGAGATGTAGACAAAAGTCGGAGGTAGAAGGAGGATTGGAATGAGGCCCTCACTGAGTGTTAAAATGGGCAGCACGGGCTTGTAGGACCGAAGGGCCTGTTTATCGATGTCTTTTCTTTTACATCACAGGTGATTGGGTCCGCCTTGTTGTCCAACGAGGGGCGTACACGCGGTGGGTCGTACGTGGGCTGCTCTTGGATGTTGCTTCGAGAGTTGCCCAGTGCTTCACGTGCGTTAGTGTACGCTTAAACTGGACCAACTGACGGGCAACACGACAGCTCAGTGACTATCACTGTTTGCTGTGCAGGCACATGGATTTGGGCCAGTGTCTGTGGGGAGTTTGTACATTCTCCCCGTGCTTGCGTGGGTTTTCTCCGGGTGCTCCGGTTTCCTCCCACACCCCAAAGATGTGCTCTTAGGCTGATTGGTGTAACAAATTGTCCCTAAATTAGTTTTCCCTCAATCTTCCCCAATAGGCGTAGACAAAGGTCACGGGTAGAGGAGGGCACTCAATGTTAAGATGGCGGCGCGGGCTCGTTGGGCCGAAGGGCCTGTTTCCCGTGCTGTGTTGTTCTTTGTTCTTTGTATCTCTGATAGTCCTTGATTCTCTTTCTTTAAAAGATTTTAAATATCCCGGCTTTAAAAATATTGCTTCTGCTGCCTTCTGAGACAGAGAGTTCCAAAGTCACACAACCCTCTCGAGAGAACAAAAATCTCCTCATCTCTGTCATAAAAGGGTGATGTGGAGATGCCGGTGTTAGACTGGGGTAAACACAGTAAGAAGTCTCACAACGCCAGGTTAAAGTCCATTTATTTGGGAGCAAAAGCCACTAGCTTTCGGGGCTTTTGCCCCTTCATCAGGTGATTGGGGAGTTCTGATCACAAACAGGGCACAGAAAGACACACAGTTTACAGAATACTGATTCGAATGCGAGTCTTTACAGCTAATCAAGTCTTAAAGGTGCAGACAATGTGAGTGGAGAGAGGGTTAAGCACAGTTTAAAGAGATGTGTATTGTCTCCAGACAGGACAGTAAGTGAAGTTTTGCAAACCCAGGCAAGTCACGGGGGTTACAGATAGTGCGACATGAACCCAAGATCCCTGTTGAGACCGTTCTCATGTGTGCAGAACTTGGCTATCAGTCTCTGTTCAGCGACTCTGCGCTGTCGTGTGTTGTGAAGGCCGCCTTGGAGAATGCTTACCCGAAGGTCAGAGGCTGAATCCCCATGACCACTGAAGTGTTCGCCAACAGGAAGGGAACAGTCTTGCTTGGTGACTGTCGAGCGATGTTCATTCATCCGTTGTTGTAGCGTCTGCATGGTCTCCCCAGTGTACCATGCTTCGGGACATCCTTTCCTGCAGTGTATCAGGTAGACAACATTGGCCAAGTTGCAAGAGTATTTACCGTGTACCTGGTGGATGGTGTTCTCACGTGTGATAGAGCATAGAACATAGAACATTACAGCACAAACAGCATTGATGATGGTATCCATGTCGATGATCCGGCATGTCTTACAGAGGTTGCTGTGACAGGGTTGTGTGGTATTGTGGTCACTGTTCTCCTGAAGGCTGGGTAGTTTGCTGCGAACAATGGTCTGTTTGAGGTTGTGTGGTTGTCTGAAAGCAAGAAGTGAGGGTGTGGGGATAGCCCTGGTGAGATGTTCGTCTTCATCAATGACATGTTGAAGGCTCAGGAGAAGATGTCTCAGCTTCTCCGCTCTGGGAAAGTACCGGACGACGAAGGGTACTCTGTCCACTGTGTCCTGTGTTTGCCTTCTGAGGAGATCGGTGCGGTTTTTCACTGTGACACGTTGGAACTGTAGATCGATGAGTCAAACGCCATATCCTGTTCTTATGAGGGCATCTTTCAGCGTCTGGAGGTGTCTGTCACGATCCTCCTCATCTGAGCAAATCCTGTGTATACGGAGGGTTTGTCCATAGGGAATAGCTTCTTTAACATGTTTAGGGTGGAAACTGGAGAATGGAGCATTGTGAGATTGTCTGTGGGTTTGCGGTACAGTGAGGTGCTGAGGTGACCGTCCTTAATGGAGATAAGTGTGTCCAAGAATGCAACTGATTCTGGGGAATAGTCCATGGTGAGTCTGATGGTGGGGTGGAATTTGTTGATATCATCATATAGTTGTTTCAGTGATTGTTCACCATGAGGCCAAAGGAAGAAAATGTCATCGATGTATCTAGTGTACAGCATCGGTTAAAGGTCCTGTGCGGTGAAGAAGTCTTGTTCAACCCTGTGCATGAAGATGTTGGCATATTGGGGAGCGAATTTGGTCCCCATGCCAGTTCCGTGTGTCTGAATGAAGAACTGGTTGTTGAACGTGAAGACATTGTGGTCCAGGATGAATGCGATGAGTTGTAAAATTGCATCTGGAAACGGGCAGTTGTTGGCATTGAGTACTGAGGCAGTTGCAGCAATGCCATCATCGTGGGGGTTGCTGGTGTAGTGCGCCGAGACATCCATTGTGACGAGGAGTGTCCCTGATTCAACTGCTCCGTGTCGGTGACCCATAATTTGAAAACTGTGCCCCGAGTTCTGGACTCACCCGTAACAGGAAACATCCTTTCCATGTCCACCTTCTCAAGACCATTCAGGAACTTTGATACTTCAATATACAATGGCCATCGGCTCCCTGCCACTTTCCTTTACCATCTCCTTCCTGCCAGCTCACCTGCCTGAGGTCAGATCATGGATGAGATCCTCCAATCAGAAACCCGGCTTCCGAGTTAGAGATTTCATCCCCTTAACTTGTCACCCTCTCAGCCTGGGTGAGACTGCTGGGATCTTACCGATGCTCCTGAGTTGGGTTTTTTGTTTGTAAAGCCTGAGTTAATTGTGTGCAAAACAGGAACACTAGCTCAACTAATCAAGGAGCAATCAAGGAATGGCATGGTGGCACAATGGTTGGCACCCGGGCTTGATTCCCAGTTTGGGTCACTATCTGTGTGGAGTTTGCACGTTCTCCCCATGTCTGCATGGGTTTCCTTCCATAGTCCAAAGATGTGTAGGGGTAGGTGCGTTGGCCATGTTAAATTGGTGTCCCCTGATGTGTAGGTTAGAGGGATTCGCGGAGTAGATGTGTGGGGCTACGGGGATAGGGCTCAGGTAGGATTGTTATTGGTGCAGACTCAATGGGCTGAATGGCCTCTTCCTGCACAGTCGGATTTCTATAGTTTCAACACCTTGTTCAGTCTCAGGCTCTCATTAAATTCCATGCCTTGGCCAACACGCATACCATCTTCTGTCAACCAATCAGCCTCGACCTAACCTCATCACCCACCCCTCCGCTGACAGGTTGCAGTCACCCCCAGAGACAAAAAAGGGTCAGATTCCCTTTGGCTAATGGTGTAAGAGAATTTACTGGAGGTACGTAAATTGGGAGCTAATCTGATAGCTGCCATTTTACACAGCTTTTCCCAGAGGTAAATTTATCCCTGGTTGCTCCAGTGTCCTCAGTGCCAATCTCCGTGAGCACCAAGCCATCCACAGCTCCATCCATAGCTATCACACCCTCGAAGCTACTGGGTGCCGCAGTGCAACATCAAAGAACAACACGGCACAGGAAACAGGCCCTTTGGCCCCACAAGCTCGCGCTGCCCATTTTAACACTGAGTGAGTGCCTCATTCCAATCCTCCTCCTACCTACGACTTTTGTCTACCCCTCTTGGACTCCAGAATAAAGGGGGCGCAAATTTAGAGAATTATATGTGCGCCAGATTAAGGGAGGTCTAATTTAGGGACAATCCGTTGACAACAATCAGCCTAAGAGCACGTTTTTGGGGGTGTGGGAGGAAACCGGAGCACCCGGAGAAAACCCACACAGTCACGGGGAGAATGCGCAAACTCCACACAGACACCGACCCAATTCGGAGATCCGATCCCGGGGTCCCCGTAACCGCACAGCAGACAGTGAAGACAGCCCGGGGCTATTTGAAGAACGGCGGCGGAACTCTTCCCCCCCCCCCCCCGTGTCACCGTCAAAATCTCCTCCCCCTCAACCAGCACCACCGAACCGCTATCCGGTCATTATCACGCTGCGCTGCTTTGTGGGATCCTGCTGTGCGCAGGTCGGCTGCCTTAATTTCCCCACGCCACGACCATGATTGCACCTCGAGCGGTTCGAATCAAACCCGCGTGTTTGAGAGGGATTGGAAGGGTCCCACAGGGGACTTTGGACCGGACTATCCGGTCTCGTTCACCCAGCTGCCAGCCAGAATGGAGAACATTCGCAGCAGCGGCGGAACTGGAGAATCCCAGCCGCGGGTGAGGTCAGACGATTCCCGTCTTGGTTTCCTGGCGCAGGGGCCTTTCATCACTGTTGGAAGTGATATATAAATGGGTTTCCTGGGTTGCTATCAGTGCAAGGGTTCTTGTGTGAAGATTTCCCTCACTGCCTGACTCACAGTTGTTGTAATCATTAAGTTAACAGTCAGGAGTGTTGCGAAGCTGGTCTGCCAGCTTCCCTCGCTTGATTCTCTGAACCTCACTCCATGCCAAGAGCATCATTTGGCAGAACGGACCCTTTAGTGTGTGCGCCCCCCCGAGCCAGACTGAGCAGGCGAGGGAAAATTTCACAAACGCAGGCTCTTGGAGCGCAGCCTTCCTCGCTGTGACTTCACACATACGCGCAGACCCTGTCCCTTCAGGAATTTTCCATCCATCCCCAACCCCACCCTGAGTTAACCAGGCTCCCTGCTGGCAGTGTACGTTTTGTAAACCTCACACCCACCCCCCCCCCCCCCCCCCGCAAGGAGGAGACTAAGGAAACTGATGAGGCTTTAGTCAATGGTCTCATCAAAGACAATCAAAAGAACAGAGAACAACACAGCACAGGAAAGAGGCCCTTCGGCCCTCCAAGCCCGTGCCGCCCATTTTAACACTCAGTGAGCGCCTCATTCAAGTCTTTCATCCATCGTCGACACTTTTGTCTACCTCTAGTGGGACGCCACAATAAAGGGGGTGGAAATTTAGAGAATTATATGTGCGCCAGATTAAGGGAAATCCAATTCAGGGACAATTTATTGACATCAATCAGCCTAAAAAGCACGTTTTTGGGGGTGTGGGAGGAAACCGGAGCACCCGGGGAAAACCCACGCAGACACGGGGAGAATGTGCAAACTCCCACAGACATTGACCCAAGTCGGAGATCAGACCCGGGTCCCTGTAACTGCACAGCAAACAGTGATAGTCACTGAGCTGTCGTGTTGCCCGTCAGTCGGTCCAGTTTAAGCGTACACTAACGACGTGAAGCACTGGGCAACTCTCGAAGGAACATCCAAGAGCAGCCCTCGCACGACCCACCACGTGTACGCCCCAACAAGATGGACCGAATCTCCTGTGGGTGTAAAAAGGAGACATCAATAAACATAAATAGACAGACAACAGGGTGTACAGACAGTGATGGGAGATCCCCAATAGCTCCAACGCAAGTGACAAAGTGAGCCTTAAAATTTGTTGGACGACTGATAGGAATCAGTCACATAGTATCAGATGTCACATACCATCCCAGAATCCAGAGAAACCAGCAGCAGGAGTTCTGGCCCTTCAAGACTGCTCCGCCATTCAATATGATCAAGGCTGACCCTCAATCTCAATGCCGTATTCCCGCTTTCCCCCCATTCCACTTGATGCCATTACAATGATGGCGGCACGGTAGCGCAGTGGGTTAGCGCTGCTGCTTCACAGCTCCAGGGTCCTGGGTTCGATTCCCGGCTCGGAGTCACTGTCTGTGTGGAGTTTGCACATTCTCCTCGTGTCTGCGTGGGTTTCCTCCGGGTGCTCCGGTTTCCTCCCACAGTCCAAAGATGTGCGGGTTAGGTTGATTGGCCGTGCTAAGAAATTTCTCCTTAGTGTCCAGGGATGTGTAGGTTAGAGGGATTATAAGAACATAAGAAATAGGAGCAGGAGTTGGCCATCTAGCCCTTCGAGCCTGCCCCGCCATTCAATAAGATCATGGCTGATCTGTCGTGGCTCAGTTCCACCTTCCCGCCCTCTAATATGTAGGGATATGGGGGTAGGGCCTGGGTGGGATTGTGGTCGATGGGGTGAATGGCCTCTTTCTGAAATGTAAGGTTCTGTATTTCTGTGACTCTCTGACAGATCATCTTACCCAGGCCCTATCTCCATAATCCCAGTAACCTACACAACCTGGGACATTAAGGGGCAATTTAGCATGGCCAATACAGGTACCTAGAACCATCGAAAATTTACAGCTCAGAAACAGGCCTTTTGGCCCTCCTTGTCTGTGCCAAACCATTTTTTGCCAAGTCCCACTGACCTGCACTCGGACCATATCCCTCCCCACCCCTCTCATGCTCATCTTTGAACTGTGGGAGGAAACTGGAGAACCCGAGAAATCCCACGCGGACAAGGGGAGGGCATGCAAACTCCGGGCGGTCACCCAAGCCGGGAATCAAACCAGGGTCCCTGGCACTGTGAGGTAGTAAAAAGTCTGACAACACCAGGTTTTAGTCCAACCTATTTATTTGATAATATTCTCACAAGCTTTCGGGGGGACTGCCTCTTCGTCAGGTGAATGGAGAGTTCTGGCCTCAGACAGAGCATATAAAGCACAGACAGTTTAGAGATTACTGATTAGAATGCGAATCCTTACACCTAACCTGCTGTTCAAGACCTGAAGTGGCTGATAATGTGAGTGGAAGGAGCACTGATCACAGGTTAAAGAGATGTGTATTGTCTCCAGACAGGACAGTAAGTGAGGTTTTGCAAACCCAGGCAAGTCACGGGGGTTACAGATAGTGCGACATGAACCCAAGATCCCTGTTGAGACCGTCCTCATGTGTGCGGAACTTGGCTATCAGTCTGTTCAGCGACTCTGCGCTGTCGTGTGTCATGAAGGCCGCCTTGGAGAATGCTTACCCGAAGGTCAGAGGCTGAATGCCCGTGACCGCTGAAGTGTTCGCCAACAGGAAGGGAACAGTCTTGCCTGATGACTGTCGAGCGATGTTCATTCATCCGTTGTCGTAGCGTCTGCATGGTCTCCCCAATGTACCATGCTTCGGGACATCCTTTCTTGCAACGTATCAGGTAGACAATGTTGGCAGAGTTGCAAGAGTATTTACCATGTACCTGGTGGATGGTGTTCTCACGTGTGATGATGGTATCCATGTCGATGATCCAGGTGTAAGGTGTTAGGTGTAAGGATTCGCATTCTAATCAGTAATCTCTAAACTGTCTGTGCTTTATATGCTCTGTCTGAGGCCAGAACTCTCCATTCACCTGACGAAGAGGCAGTCCCCTCGAAAGCTTGTGAGAATATTATCAAATAAATAGGTTGGACTAAAACCTGGTGTTGTCAGACTTTTTACTGTGTTTACGCCAGTCCAACGCCGGCATACCCACATCATGACTGTGAGGTAGCAGTGCTAACCACTGTGCCACCCCGTATGCTGAGACCTCTAGATTCTAGATTCCACAACCAAGGGGAACCATCCGCCCTGCATTTAGTCTCCCCAGCTGTGTTATAATTCTATACATTTCAATCAGATTCCATATCATAGAACATAGAACATAGAACATTACAGCACAAACAGGCCCTTCGGCCCTCGAGTTGCACCGATCACATCAACCCCACCAATCTACAGACCTATCTATAACCCCCAATCCCATTAAACCCCATATACTCATCCAGAAGTCTTTTAAAAGACCCCAGCGAGTTCGCCTCCACCACCGATGACGGCAGCCGATTCCATTCACTTACCACCCTCTGAGTGAAAAACTTACCCCTAACATCACCTCTGTACTTCCCTCCCCGCACCTTAAATCTGTGTCCTCTCGTAGCGACCATTTCAACCCGGGGAAATAGCCTCTGAGAGTCCACCCTATCTATTCCTCTCAACATTTTATAAACTTCTATCAGGTCGCCTCTCAACCTTCGTCTCTCCAGGGAAAAGAGTCCCAGCTCCCTCAACCTATCTTCATAAGGCATGTCTCCCAGTCCAGGCAACATCCTTGTAAATCTTCTCTGCACCCTTTCAATAGCTTCTACGTCTTTCCTATAGTGAGGCGACCAGAACTGCGCACAGTACTCCAAATGAGGCCTGACAAGGGTCCTGTAAAGTTGCAGCATTACCTCCCTACTCCTAAACTCAATCCCTCGATTAATGAATATCATCCTGCTATACTCCAATTTTGGTTAGTGAATTCAGCCAGTTGTCTGGTGGTGTTGTGAGGGATCAGGCCCCCATTCATTTTACATTATGCCAACAATGTCCCTTAACAGTCGATACCAGGAACGGGGCCTGCCGCAGCTTTGGAAAGCAATAGATCATAGCTGACAAGCCTATCAGAATTATCTGAGGAAAGGGCTAACTTAATGGTTGAAAGCTATCAGGAGAATAAAGTGCCCTTGAATTGTTATCAGAGACTTTGTGAATGAGCTGTGTCTGGGAATGTTAAAGATGTTGAACGTGGATGAAGTGAATGGGAGGTTCGCTGGCTGAGCTGAGCAGTACCTTGGGAATAAGAAGCAGGCAGTGGCATCACTAACCACTGGAGGTTACAGCTAAAGTTGTCACAAATAGGCTTACGTTAACGCCGCAATGAAGTTACTGTGAAAATCCCCTAGTCGCCACACTCCGGCACCTGTTTGGGTACATTCAGGAGGAATTTAGCACGGCTAACGCACTTAACCAGCACGTCTTTTGGATCGTGGGAGGAAACCGGAGCACTCGAAGGAAACCCACACAGACACGGGGAGAACATGCCTACTCCACACAGAACCAAACCTGTGTTCCTGGCACTGTGAGGCAGCAGTGCTAACCACTGTGCTACGGTCCCAAGGCTCTGTGGGCTATGTCAGTGGGCACAGGGATTGTTATGAGCCATTGTTGCATGGTTATGGTGATTCAGAACGCACGTTGTGGTATGCAGCCCCATGCTAAACACACTAATGACTGGACATTAAGTTCGACCAAGGGGTAAGTGTGGCTAGCTCGAGTCACAGCTAGCCCACAATTCTGAAACACAGCCTGCCTCTCTGAATGGAGAAAGGCATTCAGACAACAGCAGCTGATGGAACCCATCCCTCACTACTCCTTGAGAAGTTGGTGGTAAAGTGCCTTAGAACCATAGAAAATTACAGCTCAGAAACAGGCCTTCTGGCCCCTGTGCCGAACCATTTTTTGCCTAGTCCCACTGACCTGCACTCGGACCATATCCCTCCACACCCCTCTCATCCATGAACCTGTCCAAGTTTTTCTTAAATGTTAAAAGTGACCCCGCATTTATCCGGCAGCTCATTCCACACTCCCACCATTCTCTGCGTGAAGAATCCCCCCCTAATATTCCCTTTAAACTTTTCTCCTTTCACCCTTAACCCATGCCCTCTGGTTTTTTTCTCCCCTAGCCTCAGTGGAAAAAGCCTGCTTGCATTCACTCTATCTATACCCATCAAAATCTTATACACCTCTATCAAATCTCCCCTCATTCTTCTACACTCCAGGGAATAAAGTCCTAACCTATTCAATCTCTCTCTGTAACTCAGCTTCTCAAGTCCCGGCAACATCCTTGTGAACCTTCTCTGCACTCTTTCAACCTTATTTACATCCTTCCTGTAACTAGGTGACCAAAACTGTACACAATACTCTAAATTCGGCCTCACCAGTGCCTTATACACTAACCTATTCACTCTCTCTCTCTGTAACTCAGCCTTCTTGAAATGCTGCAGATCCTGTGGCATAGGTACACCCACAGTGCCGTTAGGGGAAGGAGTTCCAGGTTTTTGATCCAATGACAGTGGACGAATGGCCAATATATTTCCAAGTCAGGATATTTCCAAACAGATTACTTTGTCTAGATGCTATTTAACTTATTAAGCCTTAACTTGTTGAGGCTACTACACCTATCCAGGCAAGTGGAGAGGATTCCATCACATCACTGACTTGTCCCTTGTCGATGGTAGACAGGCCTTTGGAGAGTCAGGCTGAATTAACTCACTGCACAATTCCCAGTCTCTGACCTGCTTTGGTAGCTGTGATATTTATATGCTAGTCTGGCTCAGTTTCTGGTTGTGATAGACCCCTCCCCACCCCCAAGACGTTGATAGTGATGGGGATTCAGTGATGGTAATGCCATTGAATGTCAACGGGCGGAGGTGAGATTCTCTCTTGTTGGAGATGGTCATTGCCTGGCACTTGTGTGGCACGAGTGCCACTTGCCACTGATCAGCTCAAGCCTGGGTGGGGCAGTAGCACAGTGGGTTAGCACTGCTGCTTCACAGCTCCTGGGTTCGAATCCCAGCTCGGGGTCACTGTCTGCATGGAGTTTGCACATTCTCCTCGTGCCTGCGTGGGTTTCGTAGAAAAAAAACCCACTGCACAAACAGGCCCTTTGGTCCACAAGTTAGAACCAGCATAGAACCCTACAGTGCAGAAACAGGCCCTTCGGCCCATCGAGTCTGCACTGAACACAATCCCACCCAGAACCTATCCCCATATCCCTACACATTTACCTGCTAATCCCTCTAACCTACACATCCCAGGATACTAAGGGGCAATTTTAGCATAGCCAATGAACCTAACCCGCACATCTTTGGACTGTGGGAGGAAACTGGAGCACCCGGAGAAAACCCACGCAGACACGAGGAGAATGTGCAAACTCCACACAGACAGTGACCCGAGCCGGGAATCGAACCCAGGACACTGGAGCTGTGAAGCAGCAGTGCTAACCACTGTGCTACCGTGCCAGTTTCCTCCCACAGTCCAAAGATGTGCGGGTTAGGGTTGATTGGCCGTGCTAAGAAATTGCCCCTTAGTGTCCAGGGATGGGTAGGTTAGAGGGATTAGTGGGTATAATGTGTAGGGATATGGGGGTAGGGCCTGGGTGGGATTGTGTTCGGTGCAGACTCGATGGGCCTCTTTCCGCGCTGTAGGGTTCTATGATTCTATGAATATTGTCCAGATCGTCCTGCATTTGGACACAGCTTCAGGTTCTAAGGAGGTGAGAATGTGCTGAAGATTGTGCAGTCGCCACTCCTGACCTTAAGACGGAGGGAAGGTGATTGAGGAAGCAGCTGAAGATTGTTGGGCCTCAGACACTAACCCTAAAGGGCCTCCTGCAGTGATGTCCTGGAGCTGAAATAATTGACCTCCAAAAACCACAACCGTCTTCCTTTTGTGCTAGAACAATCCGGGTAGGACTTGCTGATCACCGAGCCCAGTGTTCTCAAAATGTCAATCCTCCCCATTGCGAGAGGGAGTTAGTGAACTTTACCTGACCTTGTGCAGTTTTGGGCGCCGCACCTGCGCAAGGATATTTTGGCCCTGGAGGGAGTGCAGAGGAGGTTTACTAGGCTGATACCGGAGTTG
Organism: Prionace glauca; assembly: GCA_037974335.1. Taxonomy (NCBI): domain Eukaryota; kingdom Metazoa; phylum Chordata; class Chondrichthyes; order Carcharhiniformes; family Carcharhinidae; genus Prionace; species Prionace glauca. The sequence continues at coordinate 58,215,939 of CM075737.1, forward strand.
AGGGGATTGAGCTATGAGGAGAGGCTGAATGAACTAGGCTTGTACTCGTTAGAGTTTAGAAGAATGAGGGGAGATCTCATTGAGACGTATAAGATGATGAATGGGATGGATAGGATAGAGGTGGAGAGACTCTTCCCGCTCAAAAAAGACATTAGGACTAGGGGGCACAGCCTCAAGATAAAGGGGAGGCGGTTTAGAACGGAGTTGAGGAGGAACTTCTTCACTCAAAGGGTGGTGAATCTCTGGAATTCTCTGCCCATTGAAGTGGTGGAGGCTGCCTCGCTAAATATTTTTAAGACGCGGGTTGATGGGTTTTTGATAAGAGAAGGGATTAAGGGTTATGGGGAGAGGGCGGGAAGGTGGAACTGAGCCACGACAGATCAGCCATGATCTTATTGAATGGCGGGGCAGGCTCGAAGGGCTAAATGGCCTACTCCTGCTCCTATTTCTTATGTTCTTATGTTCAGTCAAAAAGAGGCCTGTTCACCTGTCTGCCTTGAGGGAGCCTCCAAGCGGTTTGGGTGGCCACCCTGACAGGAAGTATCATTCAGGGGTGAAAGTGAACTGGTCTGTCAGGGCTTTGTCCCTCCCCCCCCTTTCGCTACCCTCCTCCCGAGAAAGTTTGTGGCTTGAGTGGGCCCTGTTAAAAGTGGAAGGGTGGGGGGGGTGTATGGGGGGGTGATAGGGGGAGGTGGGGGCTGCATTAATAAGGTTACAAACCACGCCCAGTGCCAGATCTCCAAGAGATCCATGCCACAACCTGCTGTCCCTGGGTAGAACATAACATAAGAACATAAGAAATAGGAGCAGGAGTAGGCCATTTGTGGTGTATATGGATTTTAGCAAGGCGTTTGATAAGGTTCACCATGGTAGGCTTCTGCAGAAAATGCAGATGTATGGGATTGGGGATGATCTAGGAAATTGGATCAGGAATTGGCTAGCAGATAGGAGACAGAGAGTGGTGGTTGATGGTAAATATTCATCATGGAGTTCGGTTACGAGTGGTGTGCCTCAGGGATCTGTTTTGGGGCCACTGCTGTTTGTAATTTTTATTAATGATCTGGATGAGGGTATAGTTGGGTGGATTAGTAAGTTTGCTGATGACACCAAAGTCAGAGATGTGGTAGATAGTGAGGAAGGGTGTCATAGTTTGCAGGGTGACTTAGAAAGGTTGCAGAGCTGGGCTGCGAGGTGGCGGATGGAGTTTAATGTGGAGAAGTGTGAGGTAATTCATTTCGGTAGGAATAACAGATGTGTTGAGTATAGGGCTAACGGGAGGACTTTGAATAGTGTGGATGAGCAGAGGGATCTAGGTGTATGTGTACATAGATCCCTGAAAGTTGGGAATCAAGTAGATAAGGTTGTTAAGAAGGCATACGGTGTCTTGGCGTTTATTGGTAGGGGGATTGAATTTAGGAGTTGCAGCGTCATGATGCAACTGTACACAACTCTGGTGCGGCCGCACTTGGAGTTTTGTGTGCAGTTCTGGTCCCCACATTACAGGAAGGATGTGGAGGCTTTGGAGAGGGTGTAGAGGAGGTTTACCAGGATGTTGCCTGGTATGGAGGGGAGATCCTATGAGGAGAGACTGAGAGATTTGGGGTTGTTTTCGCTGGAAAGAAGGCGGCTAAGAGGGGACCTCATTGAAACATATAAGATGATTAGAGGTTTAGACAGGGTAGATAGTGATAGCCTTTTTCCTAGGATGGAGAAAGCTAGCACGAGGGGGCACGACTTTAAATTAAGGGGGGGTAGTTATAGGACTGATGTCAGGGGTAGGTTCTTTACCCAGAGGGTGGTGAGGGACTGGAATGCCCTGCCAGCTGCAGTTGTAAATGCACCTAGTTTGGGGGCGTTTAAGAGATCTGTGGATAGGTTTATGGACGAAAAGGCTAGTGGGTTTAGGCTAGTGGGTCATTGTTTTGTAACTGGCCGGTGCAACATCGTGGGCCGAAGGGCCTGTTCTGCGCTGTAATGTTCTATGTTCTATGTTCTATGTTCTATGAGCTTCATTCCTCCTCCCTGGGCCTGTCATGCCAGCCTCCCTGCTCTGCCCCAGCTCCAATCCGAGCTGTGAGAATAGCGCAAGAGATCAACTATATCTTGGGTGACACACGGTAGATGATTAACAGATATATGAAACACTATTTAGAAGACTTAGTGGTGATTGAACGACTGGCAAACTGACAATTTAGTGTATGCCAAGATATCATTTAGATTAATGGAATTCCATCAAACTCTTAAAGATACCAGTTACATTTTTTTTTAGATTTAATGCCCTTGATTCTAATTGGATCTCCAATTCTGATGGCCATAATATCCTTCACATTATCCTTGCAATATGCATCCCTGAACTTAACCCTACCCCATGCCATCTCTTTAATCTTCCTCTCATTATTGTGTAAGAAATGTCAAGGCTGAGAAAGTTCTTTTAACTCGTCTGCACCTTTCCTTCCTCATAGAAATTCATCATTCGTTTCTACAGAACTTGAGTAAATCTGTACAAGAGGCAGGTTGTTAAAGCTTTTTGTCTTGCACTGGTCAGAGAGGGAGAGCGAGAAAGGATTATTTGGCAGTGACAGAACTCTTGGGGACAAATGACCATTATATGGTAGAACTCTCTGTCAAGATAGATAGTGATTCTGAGACCTTGAATCTCAATAAAGGGAACTATGATGGTACGAGGCATGAATTGGCCACGATAAGATGTTGAGAGGTATAGATAGGGTGGATTCTCGGAGGCTATTTCCCAGGGCTGAAATGGTCGCTACGAGAGGACACAGGTTTAAGGTGCTGGGGAGCAGGTACAGAGGAGATGTTAGGGGTAAGTTTTTCACTCAGAGGGTGGTGAGTGAGTGGAATCGGCTGCCGTCGGTGGTGGTAGAGGCAAATTCGCTGGGGTCTTTAAGACTTCTGGATGAGTATATGGGATTTAATGGGATTGGGAGTTACAGATAGTTCTGTGGCCTGGTAGGTATGGATGTGATCGGCGCAACTTGTAGGCTGAAGGGCCTGTTTGTGCTGTAATATTCTATGTTCTATATGATGGACTGGGACACTCATTACTGAAAGGAAAGACAGTGGACAGGCTTTGGCAAGCATTTAAAAAATGAATAGGTGAACTCCAGAAGTTGTTTATTCCTGTTTGGCGGAAGAGTGGTGAGGGAATTGTGGCCAAACCATGGCTAACAATGAAAATTAGCATCAGATTCAAGGAAGTAGTGTACAAATTGGCAAGAGAAAGCAATAGACCTGTAGATTGGGACCATTTTAGAATTCAGCAAAGGAAAAGACCAAGGGGTTGGTTAAGAAGGGGAAAAAAGTATGAAAGTAAACTAGTGGGGAACATAAAAATTGATGGTAAAAGTTTTTATAGATAAGAGAAAAAGATTGACATAAATAAATGAATATAGACTCTTCACATTCAGAAACAGGAGAACTCATAATGGGGAATAAAGAAGTGGGAAGGTTATATAAGGACTTGGTGAGGCTGAATTTAGAGTATTGTGTACAGTTTTGGTCACCTAGTTACAGAAAGGATGTAAATAAGGTTGAAAGAGTGCAGAGAAGGTTCACAAGGATGTTGCCGGGACTTGAGATGCTGAGTTACAGAGAGAGATTGAGTAGGTTAGGACTTTATTCCCTGGAGTGTAGAAGAATGAGGGGAGATTTGATAGAGGTGTATAAGATTTTGATGGGTACAGATAGAGTGAATGCAAGCAGGCTTTTTCCACTGAGGCTAGGGGAGAAAAAAACCAGAGGGCATGGGTTAAGGGTGAAAGGAGAAAAGTTTAAAGGGAATATTAGGGGGGGGATTCTTCACGCAGAGAGTGGTGAGAGTGTGGAATGAGCTGCCGGATAAATGCGGGGTCACTTTTAACATTTAAGAAAAACTTGGACAGGTTCATGGATGAGAGGGGTGGGGAGGGATACGGTCCAAGTGCAGGTCAGTGGGACTAGGCAAAAAATGGTTCGGCACAGGGGCCAAAAGGCCTGTTTCTGAGCTGTAATTTTCTATGGTTCTAAATGGCTGAGAATTAAATTTGCACTTTACTTTAGTCTTCACAAAGGAAGACATGAATAATGTACCGGAAATTTTAAGAGGAACATTTTTTAGTGAGGAGATGAAGAAAATCCGCATTAGTAGAAAAAAGTTTTGGAGAAATTGTTGGGATTGACACTGGATAATTCTCCAGGTCCTGATAATCTTCATCCCAGAGTACTTAAGGAAGTGGCCCTGGAAATAGTATTCGCAGTTACTTTCCAAAATTCTTTAGACTCTGGACTGGTTCCTACAGATTGGAGGGTGGCTAATGTAAGTCCACTATTGAAAAAGGGAGATAGAAAGTAAACAGGGAACTATCGACCAGTGAGCCTAACGTCATTTCTGGGAAAATCGCTAGAGTCCATTATCAAGGATTTCATAACTCGGCATGTGGAAGACAGTGGTACAATTAGACAAAATCAGCATGGATTTATGAAAGGGAAATCATGCTTGACAAATCTATTGGAATTGTTTGAGGATGTAACGCGTAGAGGGGAACCAGTGGATGTGGTTTATTTAGACTTTCAGAAGACTTTCGACAAGATCTCACATAACACTCTACGATGTAAAGTTAAAGCACGTGGGATTGCAGGTAATGTCTTGAGATGGAGAGAAAGCTGGTTAGCAGATAGGAAGCCAAGAGAGAGCATAAATGGGTCTTTCTCTGATTGGCAGTCAGTGACTAGTGGGGTTCCACAGGGATCTGTGCTTGGTGTGGCCAAGAAGAATGCAGTATGGAACAGTTAACTGCTAAGCTTTTATTTCAATTGTTTCTTTTGAGATTTGCTATTCTTGTTATTCTGCCCTCATGGCAGCGTGTCTCTTGTTTGGCATTACTCAAATTTATTTATGTTCATTATATCCTTGAGAAAGATGATCTTCCTTATTTTTTAATCCACTACTGTGCGGTTCACTCTCACATCTATCACCTTCAATGTTTGGACCTTGGCTGTTCCTTGAGAGATTAAAATGCTGATGTGCTACATCTGTAGCTCAGTTTTCTCTCAAATCATATTTAGTACTCTAACTGACATCTTATTGACTAACTGCAGTTCCTTTTGACTTTCTCCTCACTATCTCAGGTCCTTATGTATGTTAATAACATTTTTCAGACCATGGTGTACAGGGTACAATTTCAGATTTTGAATTGGTGTGAAACTTAGAAGCATTGCAAATTTTGGGGAGGATAATCCAGAATTTAGACAAGTTAGTGGAATGGGTGGATTGCAACAGAATGAAATTTCATAAAAATAGATAGGATGCAGGAATGAGCGGAGAAGTGGCAGATGGACTTCAACGCGGATAAATGTGTAGTCGTCCATTTCGGCAGAACCAACGGGATGAACGAGTACACTATTAAGGGCAGGGGTCTTAGTAGCGTTGAAGAGCAGAAGGATCTCAGGGTCCGGGTTCACAGGACTCTTAAATCGGCCTCGCAGGTGGGGGAGGTGGTCAAGAAGGCGTATGGTGTACTGGCCTTCATTAATCGAGGGATTGAGTTTAGGAGTCGGGAGGTAATGCTGCAACTTTACAGGACCCTCGTCAGGCCTCATTTGGAGTACTGTGCGCAGTTCTGGTCGCCTCACTATAGGAAAGACGTAGAAGCTATTGAAAGGGTGCAGAGGAGATTTACAAGGATGTTGCCTGGACTGGGAGGCATGCCTTATGAAGATAGGTTGAGGGAGCTGGGACTCTTTTCCCTGGAGAGGCGAAGGTTGAGAGATGACCTGATAGAAGTTTATAAAATGTTGAGAGGAATAGATAGGGTGGACTCTCAGAGGCTATTTCCCCGGGTTGAAATGGTCGCTACGAGAGGACACAGATTTAAGGTGCGGGGAGGGAAGTACAGAGGTGATGTTAGGGGTAAGTTTTTCACTCAGAGGGTGGTGAGTGAATGGAATCGGCTGCCGTTGTCGGTGGTGGAGGCGAACTCGCTGGGGTCTTTTAAAAGACTTCTGGATGAGTATATGGGGTTTAATGGGATTGGGGGTTATAGATAGGTCTATAGATTGGTGGGGTTGATGCGATCGGCGCAACTCGAGGGCCGAAGGGCCTGTTTGTGCTGTAGTGTTCTATGTTCTATGTTCTAAAAAGCAATGTGAAGCGATCCAATTAGGAGAGACAGTTTAAAACAAAAGGTACAATTCAAAAGGGGATGCAGGTACAGATGGACCTGGGAGTGTATGTGCATTAGTCATTAAAGGTGGTAAGATAGGTAGGATCTCAGGTGTATAAGAACATGAGACGCAGGGATAGGTGAATGCACTCTCCAGGTTGGGGAATCTAGAACTAGGGTACATAGGTTTAAGTTAAAAGGGGAAAGTGGAGGAGTAAATTTTTTACAGAGAGGGTGGTGTGTATGTGTAATGAGCTGCCGGAGGAAGTGGTTGAGGCAGGGACACTGACAATACTTAAAAGGCATTGGGACAGATACATGGATAGGAAAGGTTTAGAGAGCCAAAGGCAGGCAGAATGGGGTTAGCTTAGGTGGGCTTTTTGGTTAGCATGGACCAGTTTGGGCCTGTCTCCGTGCCATAGGTTTTATGATTCTCTGATAGGTTGAGAGGGTCGTTAGCAAAGTGTACGCTAACCTAGAGTCAATTAATTTGGGAAAAAAAGTACAAAAGCTGTGAGGTTAACACTGGTTCAGCATTAATCAGAGTATTGTGTCTGGTTACGACCGCCACACTCTGGGAAGAATTATTAGAGATAGCACAGAAAAGATTCCTGAGGATGGTTCAAGGGATGAGAAATGTTGTGGGGATAAAGTGGAGAAGTTGGGACTGTTTTCGTTGGAGACGAGAAGGCTGAGAGAAGATTTAATAGCTGTTATTATTGTTATTATTATCGCCTCATTACAGGAAGGGTGCAGAGGAGATTTACAAGGATGTTGCCTGGATTGGGAGGCATGCCTTATGAGGATAGGTTGAGGGAGCTGGGTCTCTTCTCCCTGGAGAGACGAAGGATGAGAGGCGACCTGATAGAGGTTTATAAGCTGTTGAGAGGAATAGATAGGGTGGATTCTCAGAGGCTATTTCCCAGGGCTGAAATGGTCACTACGAGAGGACACAGGTTTAAGGTGCTGGGGAGCAGGTACAGAGGAGATATTAGGGGTAAGTTTTTCACTCAGAGGGTGGTGGGTGAGTGGAATTGGCTGCCGTCGGTGGTGGTGGAGACAAATTCGATAGGGTCTTTTAAGAGGCTTCTTTATGAGTACATGGGACTTAATAGAATTGAGGGTTATAGGTAAGCCTAGTAGGTAGGGATATCATCAGTGCAACTTGTGGGTTGAAGGGCCTGTTTGCACTGTAGTTTTTCTATGTTCTAGAGGTGTTCAAAATAATGGGCGGTCTGGTTCAAGAGTAGATCGGGAAAAGCTATTTCCACTGGTGGAAGGATTGAGAACCAGATTTAAGGCGATTGGCAAAGGAAGCTAATGGAGATATGAGGAGAAACCTTTTCACGTGTGGTTGAGATCTGGTATGCTCTGCCCATGAGTGAGGAGGAGATAAGTTCAATCAGGACACTCTGGAGGGTTACCATCTGAAAGAGAAGAATGAGCAGGTTTATGGAGAGAAGGCGGTGGAATGGAACAAGGTAAATTTCTCATTCAGGAGCTGGCACAGATATGACGGACTAAATGGCCTCCTGCGCCTTAACAACTCTGTGAATCTGTAAACTACTGACAGATGGGCTCTGCAAGCATAGATCCCCATTCACACCCACATGGAACACTTTTCTGCAGGGAGTCAACATCTTCAGGAGACGAGGCAGAGTAAATTAGGGGAGAGTATTGGTCAAGACTGTTTATTGGGTTGGAATATGATGCACCATCACTCTGTTCCCAATCCTGTTCAGACAGTCAGTTCCCAAATCCCCTCATCTCAATGATCACAGCATGAAGTTCAGTCTGAAGTCTGCTGCTGACTGTACGCTTAACGAGGGGCCAAACCAATGTGTGTGGCCAGCACACTTCACTCAGAGGGTAGTAAGGGCGTGGAATGCCCTGCCTACAGCAGTTGTGGACTCGGCAACTTTAAGGGCGTTCAAATGGTGAGTGGATAGGCATATGGATAACATTGGAATAGTTTAGGTTAGAGGGTCATTAGATTGGTTCCACTGGTCGGCGCAACATTGAGGGCCGAAGGGCCTGTACTGCGCTGGAATGTTCTATGTTCTATAGCCAGAACTCACAACCACCATGCAGTAACTACTGTAATCCAGCGTGGAAACAAAACATCTCCCGCAAAATTAGCCACGAGTTACTATTTTTCATATTGTCTGACTCCATTATTTATCCATGTCCCCATGATTCCCTCTGCCTTCATCTGGATCTCCCCTAGGACCAAACTACCTTCAAAGATGTAGGGAACCCTGCCCGCTGCATTGCTCCAGAAGTGTAACATCAGCAGAGACACTTTTAACGGGCTCCCCAGTGTGCGCCATGGCCTCCATGCCTCTGTAAAAAGTCTGACAACACCAGGTTTTAGTCCAACCGATTTATTTGATAATATTCTCACAAGCTTTCGAGGGTCCTGCCTCTTTGTCTTGACAAAGAGGCAGCACCCTCGAAAGCTTGTGAGAATATTATCAAATAAATCGGTTGGACTAAAACCTGGTGTTGTCAGACTTTTTACTGTGTTTACGCCAGTCCAACGCCGGCATACCCACATCATGACTCCATGCCTCTGCCAGTTTTGGAGTAATCAGCTCCACGCTGGAAATCATTGGATTTCAATGTAATCAGCGAGCTCAGGACTGAAGTCTCTGTGCACCCCCACCCCCCCCACCCCCACCCCTTGATGTGGAGATGCCGGCGTTGGACTGGGGTGAACACAGTAAAAAGTCTGACAACACCAGGTTTTAGTCCAACCGATTTATTTGATAGTAAACTCGCAAGCTTCTGGGTTAGCCCCTTCATCTGCTTTAACCTATGCTAATGTGATCTCCACTCACATTGTCTGCATCTTTAAGACTTGAATAGCAGGTTAGCTGTAAAGACTCACACTCTGATCAGTAATCTGTAAACTGTCTGTGCCTTTTCTATGCTCTGTTTGAGACCAGAACTCTCCACTCACCTGACGAAGGAGCAAACTGTTTGGGGGCACACTGTACAGTGGGCATTGGGGGCACTCTGTACAGTGGGCATTGGGGGCACACTGTACAGTGGGCATTGGGGGCACTCTGTACAGTGGGCATTGGGGGCACTCTGTACAGTGGGCATTGGGGGCACACTGTACAGTGGGCATTGGGGGCACTCTGTACAGTGGACATTGGGGGCACTCTGTACAGTGGGCATTGGGGGCACTCTGTACAGTGGGCATTGGGGGCACTCTGTACAGTGGGCACTGGGGGCACTCTGTACAGTGGGCATTGGGGGCACTCTGTACAGTGGACATTGGGGGCACTCTGTACAGTGGGCATTGGGGGCACTCTGTACAGTGGACATTGGGGGCACTCTGTACAGTGGGCATTGGGGGCACTCTGTACAGTGGACATTGGGGGCACTCTGTACAGTGGGCATTGGGGGCACTCTGTACAGTGGACATTGGGGGCACTCTGTACAGTGGACATTGGGGGCACTCTGTACAGTGGACATTGGGGGCACTCTGTACAGTGGGCATTGGGGGCACTCTGTACAGTGGGCATTGGGGGCACTCTGTACAGTGGGCATTGGGGGCACTCTGTACAGTGGACATTGGGGGCACTCTGTACAGTGGACATTGGGGGCACTCTGTACAGTGGACATTGGGGGCACTCTGTACAGTGGACATTGGGGGCACTCTGTACAGTGGGCATTGGGGGCACTCTGTACAGTGGACATTGGGGGCGCTCTGTACAGTGGACATTGGGGGCACTCTGTACAGTGGACATTGGGGGCACTCTGTACAGTGGACATTGGGGGCACTCTGTACAGTGGGCATTGGGGGCACTCTGTACAGTGGACATTGGGGGCACTCTGTACAGTGGGCATTGGGGGCACTCTGTACAGTGGGCATTGGGGGCACTCTGTACAGTGGACATTGGGGGCGCTCTGTACAGTGGACATTGGGGGCACTCTGTACAGTGGACATTGGGGGCACTCTGTACAGTGGACATTGGGGGCACTCTGTACAGTGGACATTGGGGGCGCTCTGTACAGTGGACATTGGGGGCACTCTGTACAGTGGGCATTGGGGGCACTCTGTACAGTGGGCATTGGGGGCACTCTGTACAGTGGGCATTGGGGGCACTCTGTACAGTGGGCATTGGGGGCACTCTGTACAGTGGGCATTGGGGGCACTCTGTACAGTGGACATTGGGGGCACTCTGTACAGTGGGCATTGGGGGCACTCTGTACAGTGGGCATTGGGGGCACTCTGTACAGTGGGCATTGGGGGCACTCTGTACAGTGGGCATTGGGGGCACTCTGTACAGTGGACATTGGGGGCACTCTGTACAGTGGGCATTGGGGGCACTCTGTACAGTGGGCATTGGGGGCACTCTGTACAGTGGGCATTGGGGGCACTCTGTACAGTGGACATTGGGGGCACTCTGTACAGTGGGCATTGGGGCACTCTGTACAGTGGGCATTGGGGGCACTCTGTACAGTGGGCATTGGGGGCACTCTGTACAGTGGGCATTGGGGGCATTCTGTACAGTGGACATTGGGGGCACTCTGTACAGTGGACATTGGGGGCACTCTGTACAGTGGGCATTGGGGGCACTCTGTACAGTGGGCATTGGGGGCATTCTGTACAGTGGACATTGGGGGCACTCTGTACAGTGGGCATTGGGGGCACTCTGTACAGTGGGCATTGGGGGCACTCTGTACAGTGGGCATTGGGGGCATTCTGTACAGTGGACATTGGGGGCACTCTGTACAGTGGACATTGGGGGCACTCTGTACAGTGGACATTGGGGGCACTCTGTACAGTGGGCACTGGGGGCACTCTGTACAGTGGGCATTGGGGGCACTCTGTACAGTGGGCATTGGGGGCACTCTGTACAGTGGGCATTGGGGGCATTCTGTACAGTGGACATTGGGGGCACTCTGTACAGTGGGCATTGGGGGCACTCTGTACAGTGGGCATTGGGGGCACTCTGTACAGTGGGCATTGGGGGCATTCTGTACAGTGGGCATTGGGGGCACTCTGTACAGTGGGCATTGGGGGCACTCTGTACAGTGGGCATTGGGGGCATTCTGTACAGTGGACATTGGGGGCACTCTGTACAGTGGGCATTGGGGGCACTCTGTACAGTGGACATTGGGGGCACTCTGTACAGTGGGCACTGGGGGCACTCTGTACAGTGGGCATTGGGGGCACTCTGTACAGTGGGCATTGGGGGCACTCTGTACAGTGGGCATTGGGGGCATTCTGTACAGTGGACATTGGGGGCACTCTGTACAGTGGGCATTGGGGGCACTCTGTACAGTGGGCATTGGGGGCACTCTGTACAGTGGGCATTGGGGGCACTCTGTACAGTGGGCATTGGGGGCACTCTGTACAGTGGACATTGGGGGCACTCTGTACAGTGGGCATTGGGGGCACTCTGTACAGTGGACATTGGGGGCACTCTGTACAGTGGGCATTGGGGGCACTCTGTAGAGTGGACATTGGGGGCACTCTGTACAGTGGACATTGGGGGCACTCTGTACAGTGGACATTGGGGGCACTCTGTACAGTGGACATTGGGGGCACTCTGTACAGTGGGCATTGGGGGCACTCTGTACAGTGGGCATTGGGGGCACTCTGTACAGTGGACATTGGGGGCACTCTGTACAGTGGGCATTGGGGGCACTCTGTACAGTGGGCACTGGGGTCACTCTGTACAGTGGGCATTGGGGGCACTCTGTACAGTGGACATTGGGGGCACTCTGTACAGTGGGCACTGGGGGCACTCTGTACAGTGGGCATTGGGGGCACTCTGTACAGTGGGCATTGGGGGCACTCTGTACAGTGGGCATTGGGGGCACTCTGTACAGTGGGCATTGGGGGCACTCTGTACAGTGGGCATTGGGGGCACTCTGTACAGTGGGCATTGGGGGCACTCTGTACAGTGGGCATTGGGGGCACTCTGTACAGTGGGCATTGGGGGCACTCTGTACAGTGGGCATTGGGGGCACTCTGTACAGTGGACATTGGGGGCACTCTGTACAGTGGGCATTGGGGGCACTCTGTACAGTGGACATTGGGGGCACTCTGTACAGTGGGCATTGGGGGCACTCTGTACAGTGGACATTGGGGGCACTCTGTACAGTGGGCATTGGGGGCACTCTGTACAGTGGGCATTGGGGGCACTCTGTACAGTGGGCATTGGGGGCACTCTGTACAGTGGGCATTGGGGGCACTCTGTACAGTGGGCATTGGGGGCACTCTGTACAGTGGACATTGGGGGCACTCTACAGTGGGCATTGGGGGCACTCTGTACAGTGGGCATTGGGGGCACTCTGTACAGTGGGCATTGGGGGCACTCTGTACAGTGGGCATTGGGGGCACTCTGTACAGTGGACATTGGGGGCACTCTGTACAGTGGGCATTGGGGGCACTCTGTACCGTGGGCATTGGGGGCACTCTGTACAGTGGACATTGGGGGCACTCTGTACAGTGGGCATTGGGGGCACTCTGTACAGTGGGCATTGGGGGCAAACTGTACAGTGGACATTGGGGGCACTCTGTACAGTGGACATTGGGGGCACTCTGTACAGTGGACATTGGGGGCACTCTGTACAGTGGGCATTGGGGGCGCTCTGTACAGTGGACATTGGGGGCACTCTGTACAGTGGGCATTGGGGGCATTCTGTACAGTGGGCATTGGGGGCACTCTGTACAGTGGGCATTGGGGGCACACTGTACAGTGGACATTGGGGGCACTCTGTACAGTGGACATTGGGGGCACTCTGTACAGTGGACATTGGGGGCACACTGTACAGTGGACATTGGGGGCACTCTGTACAGTGGACATTGGGGGCACACTGTACAGTGGACATTGGGGGCACTCTGTACAGTGGGCATTGGGGGCATTCTGTACAGTGGGCATTGGGGGCACTCTGTACAGTGGGCATTGGGGGCACTCTGTACAGTGGGCATTGGGGGCACTCTGTACAGTGGACATTGGGGGCACTCTGTACAGTGGGCATTGGGGGCACTCTGTACAGTGGACATTGGGGGCACTCTGTACAGTGGACATTGGGGGCACTCTGTACAGTGGACATTGGGGGCACTCTGTACAGTGGGCATTGGGGGCACTCTGTACAGTGGGCATTGGGGGCACTCTGTACAGTGGACATTGGGGGCACTCTGTACAGTGGGCATTGGGGGCACTCTGTACAGTGGACATTGGGGGCACTCTGTACAGTGGACATTGGGGGCACTCTGTACAGTGGGCATTGGGGGCACTCTGTACAGTGGGCATTGGGGGCACTCTGTACAGTGGGCATTGGGGGCACTCTGTACAGTGGACATTGGGGGCACTCTGTACAGTGGATATTGGGGGCACTCTGTACAGTGGGCATTGGGGGCACTCTGTACAGTGGACATTGGGGGCACTCTGTACAGTTGACATTGGGGGCACTCTGTACAGTGGGCATTGGGGGCACTCTGTACAGTGGACATTGGGGGCACTCTGTACAGTGGACATTGGGGGCACTCTGTACAGTGGACATTGGGGGCACTCTGTACAGTGGGCATTGGGGGCACTCTGTACAGTGGGCACTGGGGGCACTCTGTACAGTGGACATTGGGGGCACTCTGTACAGTGGGCATTGGGGGCACTCTGTAGAGTGGACATTGGGGGCACTCTGTACAGTGGGCATTGGGGGCACTCTGTAGAGTGGACATTGGGGGCACTCTGTACAGTGGACATTGGGGGCACTCTGTACAGTGGGCATTGGGGGCACTCTGTAGAGTGGACATTGGGGGCACTCTGTACAGTGGACATTGGGGGCACTCTGTACAGTGGGCATTGGGGGCACTCTGTAGAGTGGACATTGGGGGCACTCTGTACAGTGGACATTGGGGGCACTCTGTACAGTGGGCATTGGGGGCACTCTGTACAGTGGACATTGGGGGCACTCTGTACAGTGGGCATTGGGGGCACTCTGTACAGTGGACATTGGGGGCACTCTGTACAGTGGACATTGGGGGCACTCTGTACAGTGGGCATTGGGGGCACTCTGTACAGTGGACATTGGGGGCACTCTGTACAGTGGACATTGGGGGCACTCTGTAGAGTGGACATTGGGGGCACTCTGTACAGTGGACATTGGGGGCACTCTGTAGAGTGGACATTGGGGGCACTCTGTACAGTGGGCATTGGGGGCACTCTGTACAGTGGGCATTGGGGGCACTCTGTAGAGTGGACATTGGGGGCACTCTGTACAGTGGGCATTGGGGGCACTCTGTAGAGTGGACATTGGGGGCACTCTGTAGAGTGGACATTGGGGGCACTCTGTACAGTGGACATTGGGGGCACTCTGTACAGTGGACATTGGGGGCACTCTGTACAGTGGGCATTGGGGGCACTCTGTACAGTGGGCATTGGGGGCACTCTGTACAGTGGACATTGGGGGCACTCTGTACAGTGGGCATTGGGGGCACTCTGTACAGTGGACATTGGGGGCACTCTGTACAGTGGACATTGGGGGCACTCTGTACAGTGGACATTGGGGGCACTCTGTACAGTGGGCATTGGGGGCACTCTGTACAGTGGACATTGGAGGCACTCTGTACAGTGGGGATTGGGGGCACTCTGTACAGTGGACATTGGGGGCACTCTGTACAGTGGGCATTGGGGGCACTCTGTAGAGTGGACATTGGGGGCACTCTGTACAGTGGGCATTGGGGGCACTCTGTACAGTGGGCATTGGGGGCACTCTGTACAGTGGGCATTGGGGGCACTCTGTACAGTGGGCATTGGGGGCACTCTGTAGAGTGGACATTGGGGGCACTCTGTAGAGTGGACATTGGGGGCACTCTGTACAGTGGACATTGGGGGCACTCTGTACAGTGGACATTGGGGGCACTCTGTACAGTGGGCATTGGGGGCGCTCTGTACAGTGGACATTGGGGGCACTCTGTACAGTGGGCATTGGGGGCACTCTGTACAGTGGGCATTGGGGGCACTCTGTACAGTGGACATTGGGGGCACTCTGTAGAGTGGACATTGGGGGCACTCTGTAGAGTGGACATTGGGGGCACTCTGTACAGTGGACATTGGGGGCACTCTGTACAGTGGACATTGGGGGCACTCTGTACAGTGGGCATTGGGGGCACTCTGTACAGTGGGCATTGGGGGCACTCTGTAGAGTGGACATTGGGGGCACTCTGTAGAGTGGACATTGGGGGCACTCTGTACAGTGGGCATTGGGGGCACTCTGTAGAGTGGACATTGGGGGCACTCTGTAGAGTGGACATTGGGGGCACTCTGTACAGTGGACATTGGGGGCACTCTGTACAGTGGACATTGGGGGCACTCTGTACAGTGGGCATTGGGGGCACTCTGTACAGTGGGCATTGGGGGCACTCTGTACAGTGGGCATTGGGGGCACTCTGTACAGTGGACATTGGGGGCACTCTGTACAGGGACATTGGGGGCACTCTGTACAGTGGACATTGGCCTTCCAGCTTTTTCAATAACAGCGAAGCCATGGCTGAGTGTTCAAAGATTCTGAAGAGCAGAAGCAAGTGGATTTCCAGCTAACAGCTGCTTTGTGTCTTCAGTTAGTAGTTTATGCTTGACAGATGGCATTCTGTTTTAAGGCTGTGATTAGTATTACGATCTGTTGGGGAAATTTTACTGCCTGAGCAAGCGATAACCTTCATTGTTGCAAAAGTAACAATGTTATATCTGCCGGCAGAGATTTCCATTTCAAAGCATTTAACATGTGCTGCATTTCAAAAGTCATCTACAACATAAATAGAAGTCACAGCAAGCAGACAATAAAATATGGTTTCAAAGTAGCGGAGGGGGAGTAGTGACATTCACACTCAGGAGGGCTGAGAAGGATGTTTCCACTTTCTGCAGCTACAGGCTACCTTGGTTCGCATTCACGATCTCCAAAATCATTAACTTATGTGTGTGTGTAACTAACAGGAGGGAAACCTATCATTTATTTCTCTTTAACTCTAGCCACACCTTTTCTCATTGTTAGTTTTGACATTGAATTACATACAGACTCACAGTACAGAAAGAAATCATTCGGCCTATAGCTTGTCTATGGGAACAAACCATAGTCTCTGGAAATTTCCTCCATAGAACATTCCAGCGCAGTACAGGCCCTTCGGCCCTCGATGTTGCGCCGACCAGTGGAACCAATTTAATGACCCTCTAACCTAAACTATTCCAATGTTATCCATATGCCTATCCGCTGACCATTTGAACGCCCTTAAAGTTGGCGAGTCCACAACTGCTGCAGGCAGGGCATTCCACGCCCTTACTACCCTCTGAGTGAAGAACCTACCTCTGACATCCATCCTATAATGACCATCCATCCATCCATTTACCATCCATCCTATATTTATCACCCTCCAATTTAAAGCTATGTCCCCTCGTGTTAGCCATCACCATCCGAGGAAAAAGGCTCTCACTGTCCACCCTATCTAATCCTCTGATCATCTTGAATGCCTTGATTAGATCACCTCTTAACCTTCTTCTCTCTAACGAAAATAACCTCAAGTCCTTCCTCATAAGACCTTCCCACAATACCAGGCAACATCCTGGTAAACTTCCTCTGCACCCTTTCCAATGCCTCCACATCTTTCTTATAACGCGCGACCAGAACTGTACGCAATACTCCAAGTGCGGTCGCACCAAATCTCTTCACGTCTCATCCCCCCATATTCTGCCAGTCCATTCTTGTTCAAGTGTTTATCCAGCTTTTCCTGAAACATATCTATGATAATCAGTGAGGAACACAGCAAATAGGAGCAGGAGCAGGCCATTCAACACCTCAAACCTGATCTGTCATTCAACTAGATTATTTTAAAGTTTCACATTAACACTGCAATGAAGTTACTGTAAAAAAAAAGTCTCCTGGTCGCCACACTCCAGCACCTATTCGGGTGATCTGGAGGAGGGAACCGAGTGTAGGGTGTCGAAATTTGCTGATGACACCAAGATTGGGGGAAAGGCAAATTGTGCGGAGGGTGTGGAGAGTCTGCAGAAGGATCTAGATAGGCTGGGCGAATGGGCCAGGAAATGGCAAATGGAATTTAATGTTGGCAAGTGTGAGGTGGTCCACTTTGGTAGGAATAATGGTAGGAAGGACTATTACTTACATGGCGAAAAACTGCAGCAGGCGACGGTGCAGAGGGACCTCGGGGTCCTTGTGCATGAGTCGCAAAAACCCAGCTTGCAGGTGCAGCAGGTGGTCAGGAAGGCGAATGGGATGCTGGCCTTCATAGCGAGGGGGATTGAATATAAAAGTAGGGAGGTCTTGCTGCGGCTGTATAGGGCATTGGTGAGGCCGCAGCTGGAGTACTGTGTGCAGTTTTGGGCGCCGCACCTGCGCAAGGATATTTTGGCCCTGGAGGGAATGCAGAGGAGGTTTACTAGGCTGATACCGGAGTTGAGGGGATTGAGCTATGAGGAGAGGCTGAATAAACAGGGCTTGTACTCGTTAGAGTTTAGAAGAATGAGGGGAGATCTCATTGAGACGTATAAGATGATGAATGGGATGGATAGGATAGAGGTGGAGAGACTCTTCCCGCTCAAAAAAGACAGTAGGACTAGGGGGCACAGCCTCAAGATAAAAGGGGGGGTGGTTTAGAACGGAGTTGAGGAGGAACTTCTTCACTCAAAGGGTGGTGAATCTCTGGAATTCTCTGCCCGTTGAAGTGGTGGAGGCTGCCTCGCTAAATATTTTTAAGGAGCGGGTTGATGGGTTTTTGATAAGAGAGGGGATTAAGGGTTATGGGGAGAAAGCGGGAAAGTGGAACTGAGCCACGACAGATCAGCCATGATCTTATTGAATGGCGGGGCAGGCTCGAAGGGCTGGATGGCCTACTCCTGCTCCTATTTCTTATGTTCTTATGAATTCTCTGCCCGTTGAAGTGGTGGAGGCTGCCTCGCTAAATATTTTTAAGAAGCGGGTTGATGGGTTTTTGCTAAGAGAGGGGATTAAGGGTTATGGGGAGAGGGCGGGAAGGTGGAACTGAGCCACGACAGATCAGCCATGATCTTATTGAATGACGGGGCAGGCTCGAAGGGCTAGATGGCCTACTCCTGCTCCTATTTCTTATGTTCTTATGTTCTTACACCAAGGGAGAATTTAGCACGACCAATACACCTAACCATCACGTCTTTCAGTCTGTGAGAGGAAACCAGAGTATCCAGAGGAAACCCACGCAGATACGGGAAAACATGCAGAAATCCAACAGACCCAACCAGGAACCGGGGCGGGAGCGGGAATGGCAGGGATCAATGTTTGGGCTTCAGTAACTTGCAAAATCTATCTGAGTGACTGAGATGAAGTGACTGTCTGCTGTGTTTCCGTGTCTGGTGATCGCACAAAGTTTGACAGGAAGGTAAACTGTGTGGAGGATGCAAAGAGCCTGCAGAAAGATGGAGGCAGATTGTGCGAGTGGGCAAGAAAATGGCAAGGAGATGATGTGGGAAGTGTGAAGTTATCGGATTCGAAAGGAAAAATGAAAGAAAACGGATTATTTAAATGGTGGCATGTTGGAAAGTGTCGACTTTCGGGAGAAGTTGGTGTCCTTGTACATGACTCACAGAAAGTTAACATGTAGGTATGGCAAGTGACTAAACAAACAAAAGCTATGTCAGATCTTGTCGCAAAGAGATGAGAGTATAAGAAGGAAGAAGGCATACTGCAATTGTACAGAACATTGGTGAGATCACACCTTGAGTAAAATCAACAGATTTAGTCTCCTTATCTAAGGAAGAACGTGCTTACCTGAGAGGTTCTCTCAACCATCTCCTGGGATGAGGAGATTATTGTGTGGGAAGGAATTGAAGCACATTCATTTCTTGAAAGGATTTAACAAGATAGAGACTAGGAGACAGTGGTGTAGTGGTACAGTGGACATTGGGGGCACTCTGTACAGTGGACATTGGGGGCACTCTGTACAGTGGACATTGGGGGCACTCTGTACAGTGGGCATTGGGGGCACTCTGTACAGTGGACATTGGGGGCACTCTGTACAGTGGACATTGGGGGCACTCTGTACAGTGGGCATTGGGGGCACTCTGTACAGTGGACATTGGGGGCACTCTGTACAGTGGACATTGGGGGCGCTCTGTACAGTGGGCATTGGGGGCACTCTGTACAGTGGACATTGGGGGCGCTCTGTACAGTGGGCATTGGGGGCACTCTGTACAGTGGGCATTGGGGGCACTCTGTACAGTGGACATTGGGGGCACTCTGTACAGTGGGCATTGGGGGCACTCTGTACAGTGGACATTGGGGGCACTCTGTACAGTGGGCATTGGGGGCACTCTGTACAGTGGGCACTGGGGGCACTCTGTACAGTGGACATTGGGGGCACTCTGTACAGTGGGCACTGGGGGCACTCTGTACAGTGGACATTGGAGGCACTCTGTACAGTGGGCATTGGGGGCACACTGTACAGTGGGCATTGGGGGCACTCTGTACAGTGGGCATTGGAGGCACTCTGTACAGTGGACATTGGGGGCACTCTGTACAGTGGACATTGGGGGCACTCTGTACAGTGGACATTGGGGGCACTCTGTACAGTGGACATTGGGGGCACTCTGTACAGTGGACATTGGGGGCACTCTGTACAGTGGACATTGGGGGCACTCTGTACAGTGGGCACTGGGGGCACTCTGTACAGTGGGCACTGGGGGCACTCTGTACAGTGGACATTGGGGGCACTCTGTACAGTGGACATTGGGGGCACTCTGTACAGTGGGCACTGGGGGCACTCTGTACAGTGGGCATTGGGGGCACTCTGTACAGTGGACATTGGGGGCACTCTGTACAGTGGACATTGGGGGCACTCTGTACAGTGGACATTGGGGGCACTCTGTACAGTGGACATTGGGGGCACTCTGTACAGTGGGCATTGGGGGCACTCTGTACAGTGGACATTGGGGGCACTCTGTACAGTGGGCATTGGGGGCACTCTGTACAGTGGACATTGGGGGCACTCTGTACAGTGGACATTGGGGGCACTCTGTACAGTGGACATTGGGGGCACTCTGTACAGTGGACATTGGGGGCACTCTGTACAGTGGGCATTGGGGGCACTCTGTACAGTACGTTCTCCCTTAGATAAGGACGAGTAACCTAGAGACCCAGAGTAACCCTCTGGGGACCTGGGTTCGAATCCCACCATGGCAGATGGTGAAATTTGAATTCAGTAAATGATGCCCATTCTCGATTGTCACTAAAAGTCCATCTGGTTCACTCATGTCCTTCAGGGAAGGAAATCTGTTGTCTTTATCGGGTCTGGCCTCCAAATCTACAACAATGTGGTTGACTCTTAATTTCCACTCAGTTCTGGGGCAATCAGGGATGGGCGATAAATGCTGGTCTCGCCAGCTATGCTCACCTTTCATGAAAGAACAAAGAATTGGAATGTGGGCATAGCTGGGAAGGTACCCGTAATTGAAGGATATGAAGAAGCTGACTCCTCTGTTATTCATTTTATTTTGTCAACGGTCACTCTGAAGTTTCAATCAGTTACAATGCAGGATGATTCTTTAAGAACAAAGAACAACCCAGCACGGGAAACAGGCCCTTCGGCCCAACGAGCCCGTGCCACCATTTTAACATTGTGAGTCCCCTCTTTCACCCGTGACCCCGGTCTACGCTTATGGCACTCCACATCGGAAACCAGATTGAGGGGAGACTAATTTAGGGACAATTTGTTACACCAATCAGCCTAAGAGCACATCTTTGGGGCGTGGGAGGAAACCGGAGCACCCGGAGAAAACCCACGCAAGCACGGGGAGAATGCGCAAACTCTCACAGACACCGGCCCAACTCCATGTGTCTGCACAGCCAACAGTGATAGTCACTGAGCTGTCGTGTTGCCCGTCAGTCGGTCCAGTTTAAGCGTACACTAACGCACGTGAATCACTAGGCAACTCTCGAAGGAACATCCAAGAGCAGCCCTTGTACGACCCACCGCGTGTACGCCCCCTGTTGGCCAACAAGGCGGACTGAATCGTCTGTGGATTTAATGTTTCTCAAACTATGGAATTACTGAACCACCCTATTATCTCCCAGAGTCCGCTAAACCAATGGAGACAGGGACATGAGAACTGGCTGAACGCAGCATGGATTCAAGCACTGGGTGATGCAACACTACACTGAGGTCTCAGCACTGTTAGTTCATCAGTGTTTGAAGTTCCATTAACACACAAGAGCTACTGAGTCATAAGGAATTATGGTGGTAACGGTGATTATGTTTCTGTGTGAGCAATGCAGACGCATAGATGAATGATATAGAGACTTAGAACATTACAGCACAAACAGGCCCTTTGGCCCTCGAGTTGCGCCGATCACATCAACCCCACCAATCTATAGACCTACCTATAACCCCCAATCCCATTAAACCCCATATACTCATCCAGAAGTCTTTTAAATGACCCCAGCGAGTTCGCCTCCACCACCGATGACGGCAGCCGATTCCATTCACTCACCACCCTCTGAGTGAAAAACTTACCCCTAACATCACCTCTGTACTTCCCTCCCCGCACCTTAAATCTGTGTCCTCTTGTTGCGACCATTTCAACCCAGGGAAATAGCCTCTGAGAGTCCACCCTATTTATTCCTCTCAACATTTTATAAACTTCTATCAGGTCGCCTCTCAACCTTCGCCTCTCTAGGGAAAAGAGTCCCAGCTCCCTCAACCTATCTTCATAAGGCATGCCTCCCAGTCCAGGCAACATCCTTGTAAATCTCCTCTGCACCCTTTCAATAGCTTCTACGTCTTTCCTATAGTGAGGCGACCAGAACTGCGCACAGTACTCCAAATGAGGCCTGACAAGGGTCCTGTAAAGTTGCATTATTACCTCCCGACTCCTAAACTCAATCCCTCGATTAATGAAGGCCAGTACACCATACGCCTTCTTGACCACCTCCTCCACCTGCGAGGCCGATTTAAGAGTCCTGTGGACCCGGACCCTGAGATCCTTCTGCTCTTCAACGCTACTAAGACTCCTGCCCTTGATAGTGTACTCGTTCATCCCATTGGTTCTGCCGAAATGGACGACTACACATTTATCCGACTTGAGTTTCATTCCCGCCAGTTGGGGAATTTTAAATATAATGAATTGAAGCAATCTGGAATTTAATTGTAAAATAAACCATTATCAACAATAGTGACCACCTTGTTGTCCAATGAGGGGCACACACGCAATGGGTTGTACGAGGGCTGCTCTTGGTTGTTTCGATAGTTGCCGAGTACTTAATATCGTTAGTGTGTGCTTAAACTGGACCAGATACTGGGCAACATGACAGCTCAGTGACTATCACTGTTTGCTGTGCAGATACGTGGATTTGGGCCGGTGTCTGTGGGAGTTTGCGCATTCCCCCCGTGCTTGCGTGGGTTTCCTCCGGGCGCTCCGGTTTCCTCCCACACCCCAAAAACGTGCTCTTAGGCTGATTGGTGTAACAAATTGTCCCTAAATTAGTCTCCCCTCAATGTGGAGTGCCATAAGCATAGAGAAGGGTCATGGGTGGAGAGGGGACTCACAATGTTAAAATGGCGGTGTGGGCTCGTTGGGCCGAAGGGCCTGTTTCCCGGGCTGTGTTGTTCTTTGTCCAAATTCCCGGATTGTCATTTTAAAAAATCCCATCGGCTGTCCATCAGGGAAGTAAATTTATTATCCTTACTCAGTCCTGCCCATCTCAGACCCAGGACAGTGTTGCTCTCTCGAATGGTCTAGCCAACAACTCAGTTGTATAAAGATGGGCTTTGCCAATGAATTACAAAGAGCTTCTACAGCTGAGCCTCTACAATGTGCCGTATTTGAGACAGACCAAATGTAAAACGGTTTCTCTGCAGGGTTAAAAGCTCTTCATAGTGGCATTTTTCCTCCTCTCTTCCTGAGATGAAGCCTTTTTTATGAATCTCACTGCATCCAGTTTTCAGATGTTAACAGCTCCTGACTCGCAGTTTCAGAGACCTGGCCTACAAGTCCCCTGAGGAGGACGAACCTCAGCATCGCAGTTTGAGAAGCTGAATTCAGCTTATAATGGAAAGTTAGTCTGGGGAAAGGTGACCATGGAGCTGACACTGTCACAAAACCCAACTGGTTCATTCGTGCACTTGAAATATAATTTGTCAGACCAGTCTGGTCTGCGTGTGACTCTAGCCCCATGTCAGCATTGGTTAACTCTTCATTGCCCTCTGAGCTGGACATTCAAATTTAGAACATAGAACATTCCAGCGCAGTACAGGCCCTTCGGCCCTCGATGTTGCGCCGACCAGTGGAACCAATCTAATGACCCTCTAACCTAAACTATTCCAATGTTATCCATATGCCTATCCACTGACCATTTGAACGCCCTTAAAGTTGGCGAGTCCACAACTGCTGCAGGCAGGGCATTCCACGCCCTTACTACCCTCTGAGTAAAGAACCTACCTCTGACATCCGTCCTATAATTACCACCCCTCAATTTAAAGCTATGTCCCCTCGTTTTAGCCATCACCATCCGAGGAAAAAGGCTCTCACTGTCCACCCTATCTAATCCTCTGATCATCTTGTTTGCCTCGATTAGGTCACCTCTTAACCTTCTTCTCTCTAATGAAAATAACCTCAAGTCCCTCAGCCTTTCCTCATAAGACCTTCCCACCATACCAGGGCAACATCCTGGTAAACCTCCTCTGCATCCTTTGAAATGCCTCCACATCTTTCTTATAATGCGGCGACCAGAACTGTACACAATACTCCAAGTGCGGCCGCACCAGAGTTTTGTACAATTGTAACATGACCTCACGGCTCCGAAATTCAATCCCTCTACCAATAAAAGCTAACACACCGTACGCCTTCTTAACAACCTTATCAACCTGGGTGCCAACTTTCAGGGATCTAGGCACATGTACCCCGAGATCTCTCTGCTCGTCAACACTACTAAGAGTCCTTCCATTGGCCCTATATTCTGTACTCCTGTTACTCTTACCAAAGTGAATCAAGCGAATCAGAAAAGATTTGTCAAGTTGCTAAGAATTTGAACCAAAGTCTGAGGGAATTTCATAACAGGCTATCTCGCCAATGGCACCTATATCCCAAAAATGAATGTAAAAAATGTGTGAAACTGCAGGTCTGTTAAAATTGTTCCAACTTCAAGTCAGTAATGCTGATAGAAACCCGGATAAAGCAAAGTACCATCCAGAATATTATAAAAACATTGGGTGGCATTTTTTGACTGTACTTATCGTAAACCAGAAAATCCCGCCCCAGGTCAACAAATCTTTTTTAGAACCCTACAGTGCAGAAACAGGCCCTTCGGCCCATCGAGTCTGCACCGAACACAATCCCACCCAGACCCTATCCCCATATCCCTACACATTTTACCTGCTAATCCCTCTAACCTACACATCCCAGGACACTAAGGGGCAATTTTAGCATAGCCAATGAACCTAACCCGCACATCTTTGGACTGTGGGAGGAAACCGGAGCACCCGGAGAAAACCCACGCAGACACAAGGAGAATGTGCAAACTCCACACAGGCAGTGACCCGAGCCGGGAATCGAACCCAGGACCCTGGAGCTGTGAAGCAGCAGTGCTAACCACTGTGCTACCGTGCCGCCCTCTTTGCATGGTCTGTCCCCCCCATTATGATTCCTACAGCGGGAGGGGCAGGAAAATTCCCCCCCCATTCCCCGCTTATGTCTACACATACATTCATTATAAATCCCAAGTGCACACTTTTAGAATTGAGACCACCTATGTAAACATGTCACGCTGTAGTTACACCCTCTTGCCAGTGGTAGCTCAGGCTTGGCATTTCCTCACTGCTGATTCTGCACTCTGTCGTGTCTGGCCACATACTGTGTGTTTAACCCTTACACGGTGGATAAAAGAACTTTTGTCGATTTCTTATTAATACAGTAACATTTATTCATTCACCATAATTGATATTCATTAAGGTAGTTATTTTTACAGAATGCTCAGAAGTTTCAAATTTAACATTAGACTTTGACTTCACTTTGAACGGCTGACAAGTACCCAAGCAGACATTATCCATGTGTCCATGTGTCGGTCTCTGCAGTCCCCTCGAAATGATCTGGTCTTTGGTCTGTTCTGATCTTCTCCATCTGGAGTTTGGTCTGTTCTTCCTTCTCCTTCGGAGGGTCCAGGGTCTCCCTTCGCGGTGGTCGGTCTCTAGAGTCTGCTGGTCGTGTGTTGAGCAGCACCTTCATCCTTGGATCATTTTGCTTCCTTTGGGGCGGACCCTCGATCATTGCAGTCAGTCAATCAGGACTGGATCACCCTGATCGATGAAACCCAGTCGGGTGCTGCCACACTAACTTTGGGGTGTGTACCAAACAATCGTGCCTGCGGGTGCTGGACGCACATCGATCACATATCTCCTTCCCAAATAAAGGTTTAAGGTGCCCCTTTGTCTGCTAAACAAATATGTTTGACCAGAGTGTCCACCGTCTCTGGGATGACTTATTTCCTGGGTGTTCCCAATGCCTGTTGGTCTCAGCCTTCTCACACACTTGCCCACCACTCCAACCAATAATTCATTCTCTGCTCGCTACGGCATGCTACGGTGCAGAGGGACCTGGGGGTCCTTGTGCACGAGTCGCAAAAACCCAGCTTGCAGGTGCAGCAGGTGGTCAGGAAGGCGAATGGGATGCTGGCCTTCATAGCGAGGGGGATTGAATATAAAAGTAGGGAGGTCTTGCTGCAACTGTACAGGGCACTGGTGAGGCCGCAGCTGGAGTACTGTGTGCAGTTTTGGTCGCCGCACTTGCGGAAGGATATATTAGCCTTGGAGGGAGTTCAGAGGAGGTTCACTAGGCTGATACCGGAGATGAGGGGGTTGGACTATGAAGAGAGACTAAATAGACTGGGTCTGTACTCGTTGGGGTTTAGAAGGATGAGGGGGGATCTTATAGAGACATATAAGATAATGAAGGGGATGGATAGGGTAGAGGTAGAGAGATTCTTCCCGCTCAGAAAGGATAGCAGGACTAGAGGGCACAGCCTCAAGATAAGGGGGGGGAGCAGTTTAGAGCAGAGTTGAGGAGGAACTTCTTCACTCAAAGGGTGGTGAATCTCTGGAATTCTCTGCCCATTGAAGTGGTGGAGGCTGCCTCGCTAAATATATTTAAGTCACGGGTAGATAGGTTTCTGATAGACAAGGGAATTAAGAGGAGAAAGCGGGAAAGTGGAACTGATCCACTTCAGATCAGCCATGATCTTATTGAATGGCGGGGCAGGCTCGAAGGGCTAGATGGCCGACTCCTGCTCCTATTTCTTATGTTCTTATGCTTCCTAAGTTGTCTGGGCTTTATTATTGAACTGCAAATAGTGAGATACCATGATGGAAGTATTACATAAAAATGAAGATAGAATTTATGACTTCAAAATGAGTACTGAGTTACACCTACGTATCCTAACCTTAATGGCCTTTGCAGTCAAATTGGAAGATTATAAAGTCATCTGCACATCCAAATGCATTGTCTAAGGAGATAGCCCTGTTGTACCTGTTTTCAAGTTAAATATCTATCTTCTAAACTCCAACTGTACAAACTAACCCCAAATCTTGCTCTTATAATCTACAAACACCAGAAATGAACAGTGTGTATTTATATATATATTTTAAATTAACACCCATTGTCTTTGAATTGGTGTCAGGAGCTCCCTAATAGGTCTGGTCTGCCCCTCCAGCCAAGATCTTGAGTACAGAAGGGAAAAAAAATTCGTAAAAAATAAAAAATAATGTACTGGTCCAAACTGGCATTGCATTATAAAGAACACAAGACTGATCCAGGCCAGTACTCTTATTCACCAGCTTTTACAGTCTTAGAACCCATAGAACCCTACAGTGCAGAAACAGGCCCTTCGGCCCATCGAGTCTGCACCGAACACAATCCCACCCAGACCCTATCCCCATATCCCTACACATTTACCTGCTAATCCCTCTAACCTACACATCCCAGGACACTAAGGGGCAATTTTAGCATAGCCAATGAACCTAACCCGCACATCTTTGGACTGTGGGTCTTGTCTTCATCCAGACTCCACCTGTTGATTCTTTGACTGGGCTCCTTGGCGCATGTTTTGCCCTTTCACCCTTCCCTGCTCCCGCTCCTTCTGAGTCCCAGTCCCAGACTTGGCCACCTCAAGGTCCCGTGCCCAACTCCTGTCAAACTCCAGAGAATTCCCAGAAGTTACTGGCAGCAGCTGCTGTTACCGGGGAACTCAAATCCTCAGCTGGAACATTTGTCAAGTTAAATTATTTTGCCTGGAACGTCCGCGGGGAGAAATCGAAAGCAGCAATCCATCAGAGAACGGCTGTCGAATCTCCCCTTCCTCATGCTGTTCTCTGTCACCGGGGTACATGAAAACAACTTGGCGCAGATATAATTCCCCCCCCAAAGTAATCCACAAAGATGCTCCGCAATGGAGAGAGATAGGGACGCGGATCGGATTGCAAGCTGGAGAGACAGTGGTTCAGAAGCCTGACTATTTATCCCTCAATCACCATCACAACAACACTCCTGTAACACCCAGCACTGCCCCGGACTGAGTGTGCACTCCAGCAGTGCCTAGCTCAGCTCCAGACTCTCTGAGAATTGCCCTGAGCTCTCCAGTGGCCCTGTTCTAATGCAGTCTTCCGTGTTGCGACTCTGCCTCCGTTACTCTTCCCAACTCTGGATCTATTAGAAATTAGAACATAGAACCCTACAGTGCAGAAACAGGCCCTTCGGCCCATCGAGTCTGCACCGAACACAATCCCACCCAGACCCTATCCCCATATCCCTACACATTTACCTGCTAATCCCTCTAACCTACACATCCCAGGACACTAAGGGGCAATTTTAGCATATCTAATTAACCTAACCCGCACATCTTTGGACTGTGGGAGGAAACCGGAGCACCCGGAGAAAACCCACACAGACACGAGGAGAATGTGCAAACTCCACACAGGCAGTGACCCGAGCCGGGAATCGAACCCAGGACCCTGGAGCTGTGAAGCAGCAGTGCTAACCACTGTGCTACCGTGCCGCCCTTGATGGCTTCCCATTTCATTGCTGCGTACAGAGACACTTATCCATCAAATATGAGGCAACGTTAAAAATAGAACCTTCCGACGCCCCAAGGAAACAGAAACATTGAGCAACGGCAACCCTTCCCGACTGAGGTAGTCATAGAGTCAAAGACGTTTACAGCATGGAAACAGACCCTTTGGCCCAACTTGTCCATGCCACCTTTTTTTTTAACCCCTCAGCTAGTCCCAATCCCTCCATATCCATCTTACCTGTATGATACTTTTTAGAAGACGAATTGTTCCTGCCTCTACTACTACCTCTGGCAGCTTGTTCCAGACACTCACCACCCTCTCTGTGTGAAACAAATTGCCCTTCTAGACACTTTTATGTCTCTCCCCTCTCACCTTAAACCTGCGCCCTCTAGTTTTAGACTCCCTAGTCCTCAGACAAACCAACCATACTCTCGTAAGGAGAGACGGTGCACCCAAATCTACAACTCCCTGGCTCACAAAGGAAATAGAGGTCTAAGTTAAGCAGCCAAGATCGATGACAAATTTCAAGTCAAAATGCAGTAGAAATAAGGTTGAATTCAGAGAGTGCAGAGAAAGCTGAGAAAACAGCAGAGACAGTAGAAAAAAAATCAGTGGGTAACATAAAAGGGAATCCCAAAATCTTTCACAATCACGGAAATGATGAAAGAATGAGGGCAAAGAGTGTATCTCTCTTTGGAGATTGGGGTTTCTGTTCTAGAACCTTCTTGACACCTAGAGGGCTGTCAACATTTGTATGGCATTTAGCTACAAGTAAACATGCTTTTACCTTTAATTGAACAGGAATTATCACTGTGTATGTATGGACTCTCAAAAAGTATTTGATAAAATACTACGTAACAGATTTACTTGAAAATGGAAGCACATCGGATTAAAGGAATGGTGGAAATTTTCAGACAGAATTGGCTAAGGAATTGGAGGCAGGGAAAAGTGTTGAATGATGTTTTTCTGAATGGACAGACGTACAAAGCAGGATCACTTTTAAGTTTATGTATGGGGAATACAATTGTGATGTTTGCACATGATACAAAACCTGGTAATATCGTAAATGGCGATTGGAAAGTGGAAGGTTTCGGAAAGACTGATAAAATGGGCGGACAATGGTAAACTCAACTGAATGGAGGTAAATGTGATGTGTGGCAATTTGGGAGGGTGGATACGGAGAGGCAGTATTACCAAATGGAACTGTCTTTAGGGCATGCATCTTTCAAAATGGCAAGATACATTTTCCTAACTCCTCGAAGGTAAAAAAGACTACAAGAGGAAATCCAAAAAATAAAGCTTAGAAGAGAGAATCATAGAATCTCAATAGGGCAGAAGGAGGCCATTTGGCCCATTGAGTCTGCACTGGCTCTCCAGAGTATCTTACCCAGGCACTTTCCTCTGCCCTATCCCCATTACTTCATACCTTTACCTTGGCTAAACCTCATACCCTACACATCTTGAGACACTAAGGAACAGTTTAGCATGTCTGATCGACAAACCTGTACATCTTTGGAGTGTGTGAGGAAATCGAAGCACCCAGAGAAAACCCATGCAGATACGGGGAGAATGTGCAAACTCCACACAGACAGTGACCCAAGCCGAGAATTGAACCCTGGTGCTGTGAGACAGAGAAATTGGAGCATGAAATATAAAACAGGGCAGCAAAAGCCTCTACAGGTATATAGAAACGGAGGAGAGTTGAGCCTTGGTTCTTAAAGAAAGTTTATTTACTGGTGCTACAAGTAGGCTTACATTAACACTGCAATGAAGTTACTGTGAAAATCCCCTAGTTGCCACACTCAGGTACATGGAGGGAGGATTAAGCATGGCTGATGCACCTTTTGGACTGTGGGAGGAAACCGGAGCACCCGGAGGAAACGCACGCAGACACGGGGACCAACGGGGAGAATGTGCAGACTCCGCACAGACAGTGACCCAAGCCAGGAATGGAACCCTGGTCTCTGGCACTGTGAGCCAGCAGTGCTAATTACTGTGCCGCCGTGCCACCCCACTGGAGTGAGATTAAAGAATATAGAAAATGGCAGAAACTTTGAACCAGCAGGTTGTACCTGCCTTTTGAACAGAGGACGAAAACAAGCATCCAAAGAATAGTTGAAAATCAAGAGGCTGAAGGAAGAGATAAGCTTGAAACAAGATGACTGGAGCAAAAGTATGAGGAAAAGCTAACAAGACCAAAGGCTGTAAGCCCCCCTTATGCTGTGTAAGTAGATAAGTGGTGGAGGCTGCCTCGCTAAATATTTTTAAGTCACGGGTAGATAGGTTTCTGATAGACAGGGGAATTAAGGGTTATGGGGAGAGGGCGGGAAAGTGGAACTGATCCACGACAGATCAGCCATCATCTTATTGAATGGTGGGGCAGGCTCGAAGGGCTAGATGGCCTACTCCTGCTCCTATTTCTTATGTTCTTGTGCCAGAGAATCTCGCCCATTAAGTATTTTCAAATGCGTGCACATCACTCATACACCTTGCTGCAATACAATAACCACATTCCTTCAATCTCCCAACTCTTAATCAGTTTGTATGGACACACCAGACTGTAAATGGATATAATTGGCTCTGTGACAGTCAGAATTATCTCTTATTTCTGATTTAAACTGTAATTCATACGGACAGCTTTTCCCATGTATGAGGACAGGCTGTCTTAATGCTCTTGCCAAAGTTACGTTACTAAGACTATTCCTTCAATCGCTGCCTTACCCTCAAAGGCAGTTACTTGGGTATGTGGCCACAAGGATTCGATTGCCAGGGTCGGAGAACAGTGTGGGGAAATCACTGGGGGCAGTGGTGTTGGAGCTTTGACTGGGATGTTCCGATTTTGGCAGTGCCCAGGATATCTGGGGGGTGAGGGGAGGGGGGCGGTGGTTGGCCCCCAGATTCAGCGAAACCCCCCCCCACTGTTATTTGTTGTGAAGTCAGGAATTCTCGACTGG
This sequence comes from Prionace glauca, assembly GCA_037974335.1. Taxonomy (NCBI): domain Eukaryota; kingdom Metazoa; phylum Chordata; class Chondrichthyes; order Carcharhiniformes; family Carcharhinidae; genus Prionace; species Prionace glauca. The sequence continues at coordinate 58,247,117 of CM075737.1, forward strand.
AGAGTGATTCTTCATTCCGGAAGAGAAATTCAACACAATCTTTGACTAAGCATTGGGATGGTGTTACTAGATCAATAATCCAGGGGCCCAGGGTAAATGACCCTGGCATGGGTTCAAATCCCACCATGTCAACTGTATTTAAATTCAATTCATAAAGAACAAAGAACAACACAGCACGGGAAACAGGCCCTTCGGCCCAACGAGCCCGCGCCGCCGTCCCATGGTCAGTGACCTATTCATGACTCTAGTCTATACCTAATGTGTGAGGATCAGGGAGGTCCAATATAGGGACAATTTGTTACCCAATCAATCAGCCTAAAAGCACATTTTTGGGATGTGGGAGGAAACCGGAGCACCCGGAGGAAACCCACGCAACCATGGGGAGAACGCGCAAACTCCCACGGACACAGGCCCAAATCCATGTGTCCGCACAGCAACAGAGATAGTCTCTGAGCTGCCATGATGCCCTCGAGATGGTCCAGTTTATGCACACCAACGACATGAAGCAGTAGGCAACTCCCGAAGCAACATCCAAGAGCAGCCCACCACAGCCTGCCGCCCACATGCCCCTTGCTGGACTTAAATGCCTGTGGATAAAAAATTCATTATTAAAAGACTCTATAAACTGTCATCAATTGTCATCAAAACCCATCCGATTCACCAACGCCCCGTTTGGGAGGGAAATCTGCCATCTTTACCGAGTCTGGCCTACATTCTATGTTCTATGTTCTATCAGAGCCACAGCGATGTGGTTGACTCTCAACTGCCCTCTGAAATGGCCTAGCGAGCCACTCAGTTTAAGGTTGTTAGGGATGGGCAATAAATTCTGACCTTGCCAGCAATGCCCACATCCCATGAAAGAATAAAGAGCAAACAAAGACTCTACAAGACCCTTGTCAGGCCCCACTTGGAGTACTGTGCGCAGTTCTGGTCGCCTCACTACAGGAAGGATGTGGAAGCTATTGAGAGGGTGCAGAGGAGATTTACAAGGATGTTGCCTGGATTGGGAGGCATGCCTCATGAAGATAGGTTGAGGGAGCTCGGTCTCTTCTCCCTGGAGAGACGAATGTTGAGAGGTGACCTGATAGAAGTTTATAAGATGTTGAGAGGAATAGATAGGGTGGATTCTCAGAGGCTATTTCCCCGGGTTGAAATGGTCGCTACGAGAGGGACATAGGTTTAAGGTGATGGGGAGCAGGTACAGAGGAGACACGGTAGCACAGTGGTTAGCACTGCTGCTTCACAGCTCCAGGGTCCTGGGTTCGATTCCCGGCTCGGGTCACTGCCTGTGTGGAGTTTGCACATTCTCCTCGTGTCTGCGTGGGTTTTCTCCGGGTGCTCCGGTTTCCTCCCACAGTCCAAAGATGTGCGGGTTAGGTTCATTGGCTATGCTAAAATTGCCCCTTAGTGTCCTGGGATGTGTAGGTTAGAGGGATTAGCAGGTAAAATGTGTAGGGATATGGGGATAGGATCTGGGTGGGATTGTGTTCGGTGCAGACTCGATGGGCCGAAGGGCCTGTTTCTGCACTGTAGGGTTCTATGAGATGTCAGGGGTAAGTTTTTCACTCAGAGGGTGGTGAGTGAGTGGAATCGGCGGTGGTGGTGGAGGCGAACTTGCTGGGGTCTTTTAAGACACTTCTGGATGAGTATATGGGGTTTAATGGGATTGAGGGTTATAGATAGTTCTATGGCTTGGTAGGTATGGATGTGATCGGCGCAACTAGTGGGCCGAAGGGCCTGTTTGTGCTGTAGTGTTCTATGTTCTACGTTCTTAAACAAGGCAGCTTATTGCATATGGCTCAGATTTACAAGAGAATTTGGTTTTAAATGATATTCATTTTGCCAACCCTTATTTGGGAGGATTTTGTCCTTTTTTTTCTATCTTGTTGCCTAAAAAAATAAATCCATGGAACAGCGATGGTTGTGGTTTTAGCCCCTGCTTGATCTTTTTTTTAACATAATCAGCTTGCACAATACCAGCTACGATTCTCCAAAGCTTCAACACACCAAGCATTGTGGCAAAGAAACTTTACAGCAAAAGAAATCACTGCATTTCTGTGGAGCCTGTCACCACCACGGGTTCCAAAGCACTGTACGGACTGATGAAGTCACTTGTGATGTGGGAACTGCGGCGGCCATGTTGTGCACAGCATGATCCCAGTAAGAGTAACCTGCTGGTGAGAGACACAGGGAGTGTCCTGTCATAAGAACATAAGAAATAGGAGCAGGAGTATGGGACGACGGCGCGGGCTCGTTGGGCCGAAGGGCCTGTTTCCCGTGCTGTGTTGTTCTTTGTTCTTTGTTCTTTGAGTAGGCCATCTAGCCCTTCGAGCCTGCCCCGCCATTCAATAAGATCATGGCTGATCTGTCGTGGCTCAGTTCCACCTTCCCGCCCTCTCCCCATAACCCTTAATCCCCTCTCTTATCAAAAACCCATCAACCCGCATCTTAAAAATATTTAGCGAGGCAGCCTCCACCACTTCAACGGGTAGAGAATTCCAGAGATTCACCACCCTTTGAGTGAAGAAGTTCCTCCTCAACTCTGTTCTAAACCGCCCCCCCTTTATCTTGAGGCTGTGCCCCCTAGTCCTACTGTCTTTTCTGAGCGGGAAGAATCTCTCTACCTCTATCCTATCCATCCCATTCATCATCTTATACGTCTCAATGAGATCTCCCCTCATTCTTCTCAACTCTAACGAGTACAAGCCTAGTTTATTCAGCCTCTCCTCAGAGCTCAACCCCCTTAACTCCGGTATCAGCCTAGTAAACCTCCTCTGCACTCCCTCCAAGGCCAAATTATCCTTGCGTAAGTGCGGCGACCAAAACTGCACACAGTACTCCAGCTGCAGCCTCACCAATGCCCTATACAGCTGCAGCAAGACCTCCCTACTTTTATATTCAATCCCCCTCGCTATGAAGGCCAGCATCCCATTTGCCTTCCTGACCACCTGCTGCACCTGCAAGCTGGGTTTTTGCGACTCATGCACAAGGACCCCGAGGTCCCTCTGCACCGTCGCCTGCTGCAATTTTTCGCCACGTAAGTAATAGTCCTTCCTACCATTCTTCCTACCAAGTGGACCACCTCACACTTGCCAACATTAAATTCCATTTGCCATTTCCTGGCCCATTCGCCCAGCCTATCTAGATCCTTCTGCAGACTCTCCACACCCTCCGCACAATTTGCCGTTCCCCCAAACTTGGTGTCATCGGCAAATTTCGACACCCTGCACTCGGTTCCCTCCTCCAGATCATCTATATAAATGGTAAATAGCTGAGGCCCCAGCACCGACCCCTGGGACACCCCACTAGTCACCAACCGCCAATCCGAATAGCACCCGTTGACCCCCACTCTCTGCCTCCTATTTGTGATGTGGGAACTGCGGCAGCCATGTTGTGCACAGCATCATCCCAGTAAGAGTAACCTGATGGAGAGAGAGACACAGGGAGTGTCCAGTCAGAGCACTGCAGCCAAGATAAGTGTGAGAGGAGATCAGATCACCCCTCATCTTCATGGCCATGTCCTACATCTTCAGTATGGAAGATGTGGGCTGATCTGATGCAGGTCTTTACGATGTTGAACAGGATAGACAGAGGGCAGCTATTTGCTTCTGGAGGGGGAGCCCTGAACAAAGGCTCATTGTGGGTGTAAAGCCATCCAGTCAAGAGACACGTTTTCGTACAAAAGGTGGTGGTGATCTGGAATCGACTCCCCAGAATTCTGGAGACGCTGGGCAATAATTAGAGCTTTCAATGGTGTAAATTACAAACCCCCCCCCCAACCAATTGCCAAATCTTCCCCACATCCAGACCCCCGTGAGGCGACACAGTCGCACAGTGGGTTAGCGCTGCTGCTTGACAGCTCCAGGGTCCTGGGTTCGATTCCCGGCTCGGGGTCACTGTCTGTGTGGAGTTTGCACATTCTCCCCGTGTCCGCGTGGGTTTTCTCCGGGTGCTCCGGTTTCCTCCCACAGTCCAAAAAGATGTGCGGGTTAGGTTGATTGGCCGTGCTAAGAAATTGTCCCTTAGTGTCCTGGGATGTGTAGGTTAGAGGGATTAGCAGGGATATGGGGATAGGGTCTGGGTGGGATTGTGTTCGGTGCAGACTCGATGGGCTGAAGGGCCTCTTTCTGCACTGTCGGGTTCCATGATTCGATGAACACTGCACCCCGCCTGCCCCAACGTGCCCTGTGCCCCACTCCCACCTGCTCCACTCCTCATACCCCTCGCCATTTCGAAAGGTGAATCAGAACAATACACTGACTTTCCGCCGTAGAAACTGTTCTTTGGCCTGGTGATAATTTCTTTGCTGCTGAATGAGGAGATGTAATTCATTCCCAGGCAATAACCCAGTCACATCTGGTGGACATAGAAATAATCCAAGTGGGAAATCGATAAGGATTTTGTTCAAGGTCAGCTTTGTGGAATAATTAGATTCATCTGTAATAAATCTGACTTTGGATCTCTTCCAGCTCATGTATTTGGAATTAAAAAGTGTGCACTCAGCCATTTGCATTGGGTAATGTGCAGCAACTGGGGAGGCTGAGCTTATTATTCGAGTGGAGAGGGTTAAGGGAAGAGGTGCTCAAATTATGGGGTACTCTGAGAGTAAATGGGGAGAAGCTGTTTCCACCTGCTGAGCAGCCAAAGACCAGAGGACACAGGTTTCAAATAATTGGCAAAAAGGGAGATGAGCGGAAACGGTTTTGCAATGCAAATTGTTATGATCTGCAGTGTGTTGCCTGAATGGGTTTTGGGAGAAAATTTAACAGTACGTTCTAAAAGGGAATTGGGAAAATACTTCCAAGAAACTCACAAGGTTATCGATAAAGAGTACAGTGAGGCTTACTGTGTAATTGTGTGTGAGTGTGTGCGTGTGTGTGTGTGTGTGCGCGTGTGTGTACGTGCGTGCTCATCTATGTGTGCGTGTATGCTCATCTGTGTGCATGCATGTGTGTGTATACATGTGTGCATGCATCTGTGCTTGTGTGTGCATATACGTGTGTGCATGCATGTGCCCTCGCCTGTATGTGTGTCTGTGCGCTTGTACTTGCGTGCATGCGTATGTGCTCATCTGTGTGTGCATGCATGTGTGCTTGTCTGTGTGTGTGTTTACATGTGTGTATGTATACACATGTACATGCATGCTTGCATGGGGGTGAATGTGTGTAAACATGACTGTATGTGCATAAATAAAAGTGTATGAATGTGATTGTGAATGTGAATATGCATGTGAATATACTCGTATGTATGTGAGTGCTTTACTGTTGTACTCGTATGGTACACTTCACACTGACCCTGTAATTAGTGTGAGGGGGGCACTGCCTCAGATTGTCTATGCAGTGAATGAAGAGATGGTGTGGGCAGACTACCCAGACTGCTGCATCCTGACAGAGCACCCGATATCACATCACATCACCAACACGGTAGCACAGTGGTTAGCACTGCTGCTTCACAGCTCCAGGGTCCTGGGTTCGATTCCCGGCTCGGGTCACTGCCTGTGTGGAGTTTGCACATTCTCCTCGTGTCTGCGTGGGTTTTCTCCGGGTGCTCCGGTTTCCTCCCACAGTCCAAAGATGTGTGGGTTAGGTTCATTGGCTATGCTAAAAAATTGCCCCTTAATATCCTGGGATGTGTAGGTTAGAGGGATTAGCAGGTAAAATGTGTAGGGATATGGGGATAGGATCTGGGTGGGATTGTGTTCGGTGCAGACTCGATGGGCCGAAGGGCCTGTTTCTGCACTGTAGGTTCTAATTCTAATTAATTCATCTCATCAACCTCAACCCAACTGTCCGAACAAACCGATGGCAGCAAAATCACATAACCTTAGCATTTGGAGATTTGTCTTTCGAAATTTGGTGTACTTTCTGAACGATTTCCCCTGGGACTCGGGTGCTATAAGAGATATGGTTTTAGGAGCAGGAGGAAACCATTCACCCCTCAATTCTGTTCCATCAGTTAGAACACGGCTGTCCTGTAGATGGAAACAGAATGTGACAACTATATCTACAACGCAATAGGTGATTGTGTTCTGAGCTGATGGAGTGTCAATCACTACCATCTCTTACTTCCTCCCCATGTCACATTCCTTCATTCTAAAGGATTAATCTCACCAGGGTATGGGAGCTTAGGTGCGAGTTTCATTGAGTTGCCTTATGAAGATAGGTTGAGGGAGCTGGGTCTCTTCTCCCTGGAGAGACGAAGGTTGAGAGGCGACCTGATAGAGGTTTATAAAATGTTGAGAGGAATAGATAGGGTGGATTCTCGGAGGCTATTTCCCAGGGCTGAAATGGTCGCTACGAGAGGACACAGGTTTAAGGTGCTGGGGAGCAGGTACAGAGGAGATGTCAGGGGTGAGTTTTTCACTCAGAGGGTGGTGAGTGAGTGGAATCGGCGGTGGTGGTAGAGGCAAACTCGCTGGGGTCTTTTAAGAGACTTCTGGATGAGTACATGGGGTTTAATGGGATTGGAGGTTACAGATAGTTCTATGGCTTGGTAGGTATGGATGTGATCGGTGCAACTTGTGGGCCGAAGGGCCTGTTTGTGCTGTAATGTTCTATGATTCATTCCCGGCCCACATTGGTGTTTGTCGTTACAGTCGGAATTCTCAGAAACTTTGAGCTTCAAAAAGAGAAGAGCAGGTTAAGATGAGAGATTGCTATGAAATGAAAGCGAGTGAAACCTCATTTCAGTCTCAGTTACGTGCTGAAAAGCCCCTGTGTTTAAATATCGAGAGCACCCATTTGACATTGCCTTCGGTCTTGGTTATTTTTTTAGTCTGAATCAACGGTATCTGCCAAGCGGGTTCGCTCTTCCGAAAAGAGTTAATTATTCACCATTTGCACGGTGACAGCGTCCCATGCGTAACCGGACCAAGACTCTACCGTGTACAGCCAGAGACAATTTCATACAAGTCTCCTCTTTTAGTGAGAGCTTTGTTGCCTTTGGGGAATGGAGCTGACTTTCTGGACATGGAATTGGGAAGAACGTCATTCCGAATTCACACTTCCAGGCAGTAACCAAACTACATCACAGACACTGAAGTAAATTACAAACAGGATCATTATCTCCTTCTCAAGAATGTTTCTGATGGGGTGGCTGGGTGTGTGGATAAGGGCAGCGCAGTTGGTGTAATCTACGTGGACTTCAGTAAGGTTTTTTTTAAGGTTCCACATGGGAGGCTGCTCAAGAAGATAAGAGCCCAGAGGACTCAGGGCAATTTGACTATAATACTACATTCCGCACTCTCTCATAGAAACCCTACAGTGCAGAAAGAGGCCATTCGGCCCATCGAGTCTGCACCGACCACAATCCCACCCAGGCCCTACCCCCATATCTGTACATATTTCACCCACTAACCCACACATCTCAGAACACTAAGGGGCAATTTCTTAGCACGGCCAATCCACCTAACCCGCACATCTTTGGACTGCGGGGAGGAAACCGGAGCACCCGGAGAAAACCCACGCAGACACGGGGAGCTTTATAGGGCATTGGTGAGGCCGCAGCTGGAGTACTGTGTGCAGTTTTGGTCGCCGCACCTGCGCAAGGATATTTTGGCCTTGGAGGGAGTGCAGAGGAGGTTTACTCGGCTGATACCGGAGTTGAGGGGGTTGAGCTATGAGGAAAGGCTGAATAAACTAGGCTTGTACTCGTTAGAGTTTAGAAGAATGAGGGGAGATCTCATTGAGACGTATAAGATGATGAATGGGATGGATAGGATAGAGGTGGAGAGACTCTTCCCGCTCAAAAAAGACAGTAGGACTAGGGGGCACAGCCTCAAGATAAAGGGGGGGCGGTTTAGAACAGAGTTGAGGAGGAACTTCTTCACTCAAAGGGTGGTGAATCTCTGGAATTCTCTGCCCGTTGAAGTGGTGGAGGCTGCCTCGCTAAATATTTTTAAGAAGCGGGTTGATGGGTTCTTGATAAGAGAGGGGATTAAGGGTTATGGGGAGAGGGCGGGAAGGTGGAACTGAGTCACGACAGATCAGCCATGATCTTATTGAATGGCGGGGCAGGCTCGAGGGGCCAGATGGCCTACTCCTGCTCTTATTTCTTATGTTCTTATGAATGTGCAAACTCCCACACAGACAGTGACCCCGAGCCGGGAATCGAACCCAGGACCCTGGAGCTGTGAAGCAGCGGCGCTAACCCACTGTGCTACCGTGCCGCCCACGTTTCCTTCTGTATGAACGGCACGCTTTGTCTGTACAGCGCGCAAGAAACAATACTTCTCACTGTATGTTAATACTTGGGGCAATAATAAATCAAATCCAAATTGAATCCTAAATTGGCTTTGTGACAGGAGGCAGAGGGTGTGGGTTGAAGATTGTTTTTGTTACTGGAAGCCTGTGTCCAGTGGTCTACCACAGGGACCACTGCTGGGTCTCTTGATGGTTGTCGTGTATATTAATGGTCTAGACGGGAATGTGGGGAGGGTATGATCAGTAAGTTCGCAGACGACATGATAATTGACGGTCTGGTAAATAGTGAGGAGATAAGCCTCAGATTACAGAGGGTGCAGAGGAGATTTACAAGGATGTTGCCTGGACTGGGAGGCATGCCTTATGAAGATAGGTTGAGGGAGCTGGGACTCTTTTCCCTGGAGAGGCGAAGGTTGAGAGGCGACCTGATAGAAGTTTATAAAATGTTGAGAGGAATAGATAGGGTGGACTCTCAGAGGCTATTTCCCCGGGTTGAAATGGTCGCTACAAGAGGACACAGATTTAAGGTGCGGGGAGGGAAGTACAGAGGTGATGTTAGGGGTAAGTTTTTCACTCAGAGGGTGGTGAGTGAATGGAATCGGCTGCCGTCATCGGTGGTGGAGGCGAACTCGCTGGGGTCTTTTAAAAGACTTCTGGATGAGTATATGGGGTTTAATGGGATTGGGGGTTATAGATAGGTCTATAGATTGGTGGGGTTGATGTGATCGGCGCAACTCGAGGGCCAAAGGGCCTGTTTGTGCTGTAATGTTCTATGTTCTATGTTCTATTACAGGATTGGGGGCGGCACGGTAGCACAGTGGTTAGCACTGCTGCTTCACAGCTCCAGGGTCCTGGGTTCAATTCCCGGCTCGGGTCACTGTCTGTGTGGAGTTTGCACATTCTCCTCGTGTCTGCGTGGGTTTTCTCCGGGTGCTCCGGTTTCCTCCCACAGTCCAAAGATGTGTGGGTTAGGTTCATTGGCTATGCTAAAATTGCCCCTTAGTGTCCTGGGATGTGTAGGTTAGAGGGATTAGCAGGTAAAATGTGTAGGGATATGGGGATAGGGTCTGGGTGGGATTGTGTTCGGTGCAGACTCGATGGGCCAAAGGGCCTGTTTCTGCACTGTAGGGTTCTAAGGCTAAGGCTAAGGATGATATAGACGGGCTGGACAGATAGCCAGAACAGTGGAAAATAGAATTTAACCCTGAAAAATGTGAGGTGATGCATTTTGGGAGGGTTAGCAAGGCAAGGAATACACAATGAATGATAGGACGCTAGGAAATACAGAGGAGTGGGGTGCATGTCTAAAATTCCTGAAAGCAGCAGGATAGGTAGATACAGGAAGCTATATGAGATACTTGCCTTTATAGCTGAGACGTAGAATATAAGAGCAGAGAGGTTACGATGGAGTTGTATAAAACGCTCATTAGGACATAGCTAGGGCACTCTGTGCAGTTCTGGTCACCACATTAGAGGAACATAAGAACATAAGAAATAGGAGCAGGAGTAGGCCATCTAGCCCCTCGAGCCTGCCCCGCCATTCAATAAGATCATGGCTGATCTGTCGTGGCTCAGTTCCACATTCCCGCCCTCTCCCCATAACCCTTAATCCCCTCTCTTATCAAGAACCCATCAACCCGCTTCTTAAAAATATTTAGCGAGGCAGCCTCCACCACTTCAACGGGCAGAGAATTCCAGAGATTCACCACCCTTTGAGTGAAGAAGTTCCTCCTCAACTCCGTTCTAAACCGCCCCCCCTTTATCTTGAGGCTGTGCCCCCTAGTCCTGCTGTCCTTTCTGAGCGGGAAGAGTCTCTCCACCTCTACCCTATCCATCCCATTCATCATCTTATACGTCTCAATGAGATCTCCCCTCATTCTTCTAAACTCTAACGAGTACAAGCCTAGTTTATTCAGCCTCTCCTCATAGCTCAACCCCCTCAACTCTGGTATCAGCCTAGTAAACCTCCTCTGCACTCCCTCCAGGGCCAAAATATCCTTGCACAGGTGCGGCGCCCAAAACTGCACACAGTACTCCAGCTGCGGCCTCACCAATGCCCTATACAGCTGCAGCAAGACCTCCCTACTTTTATATTCAATCCCCCTCGCTATGAAGGCTGTGATTGTATTAGAAAGGGTGCAGAGGAGAATCACCAGGATGTTCCCTGGTCTGGAGAGTTTCAACAATGAAGAGAGGTTAGGCTGGGATTGTTTTTCTTGGAGCAGAGAAGGTTGAGGGGGGACCTGATCGAGGTGTACCAAATTATGAGGGAACGTAGGATAGAAAGGAGATGGTCCTCCCCCGATTTGGCCCCTTTGGCCCATCATAGCTACTCCAGTCATCAAGTACTAATTCCATTCCAATTCCATTTTCCAGCATTTGGTCCATCGCCTTGTGTGGTATGGCAGTGGTTCCCAATTCTTTTATGGATATCATGGCACACCTCTACTCTACAAAACTATTGAGGCCCACCTCTGATTTTCTCTTGCCTTACTGGGAACTTTCTTTTTAATATCTCACGTTCCTCTGTCCGGTTTGTTTTAACCTTTCCTCGTCTCTCGCTGTTTGAGTTTTCGCTTTCTGTGCAGCCTTTGATTTTTAGCTTCAAGTCCAGTTGGCCATGTGTTTGGGCCTGACTAATATATAAAAAAATCTAAGTCTCCCTCTCTGCCAGCGTAGCAAATGAGGTCAAAAACCAGAGGCATTGATTGAGGTTAGCGGGCAGGAAATTTAGAAGAGTTTTGGGGAAAAGTTTTCATCCAGAGGATGATGTGAATCTGGAACTCAATGCCTGAAAGGATGGTGGAGATGGGAATCTTTTAAGATTTAACATTTAAGAAGCATTTAGAAAGGCACTTGAAATCTGATAGCAAAGTGGTTCTTGACCAGAAGATTCCCCTTCAAGTGTGCTGTGAAAAAGGGTTCAAAATGCATATAATTCAGCTAAAATGAACCTCTGCTTTTAGCTCTGTGGCTGGCATCTCCAAGAGCCAACAGTTCTTGGACCTCCCCTGCGTACACTGGCATAGAGAGCACCACACGGGTGGCTTAGATTGTTTTATATATCGGTCAGGCTCACACACACGGCCAACTGGACTTGAAGCTAAAAATCAAAGGCCGCACAGAAAGCGAAAACTCAAACAGCGAGAGACGAGGAAAGGTTAAAATAAACCGGGCAGAGGAATGTTAAAAAGAAAGTAAAGCAAGAAGACAGAAAAAATCAGAGGTGGGCCTCAATTGTTTTATAGAGCAGAGGTGTGCCATGATATACATAAAAGAACATAAGAAATAGGAGCAGGAGTAGGCCATCTAGCCCCTTCGAGCCTGCCCCGCCATTCAATAAGATCATGGCTGATCTGTCGTGGCTCAGTTCCACCTTCCCGCCCTCTCCCCATAACCCTTAATCCCCCTCTCTCATCAAAAACCCATCAACCCGCGTCTTAAAAATATTTAGCGAGGCAGCCTCCACCACTTATTTTTAAGAATTGGGAACCACTGCCGTACCATACAAGGCTGTGGACCAAATGCTGGAAAATGGAATTGGAATGGATGATTGGAGCAGCTCTGATGGGCCGAAGGGTCTCTCTGTGCTGTAAAACTCTATGATTGTGACTCAGTGCTACAAGAATGTATTAGTCCTTTGTGGTCTTGCACGTTCTAATGGTCTAAATGGGGCGCTAGTGCACTGGAATCCTTCCTCACGGAGACCAATAAACTAGGCTTGTACTCGTTAGAGTTTAGAAGAATGAGGGGAGATCTCATTGAGATGTATAAGATGATGAATCGGATGGATAGGATAGAGGTGGAGAGGCTCTTCCCGCTCAGAAAGGACAGTAGGACTAGGGGGCACAGCCTCAAGATAAAGGGGGGGGGGAGGCGGTTTAGAACAGAGTTGAGGAGGAACTTCTTCACTCAAAGGGTGGTGAATCTCTGGAATTCTCTGCCCGTTGAAGTGGTGGAGGCTGCCTTGCTAAATATTTTCAAGAAGCGGGTTGATGGGTTTTTGATAAGAGAGGGGATTAAGGGTTATGGGGAGAGGGCCGGAATGTGGAACTGAGCCACGACAGATCAGCCATGATCTTATTGAATGGCGGGGCAGGCTCGAAGGGCTAGATGGCCTACTCCTGCTCCTATTTCTTATGGTCTTGTGTACTCCAATTAATGCCAATGACCCCCCCCCCCCTCTGGAATTTGTGAGGCATCTTGGTGTTGACATTTTTGGGGATTAAAATTACCGGGCTGCCATCCTGATCTTGTGGCACTTCCTCGATGCACAGCAGATGCCGAGTGTTCACGTTGACACCGCGCCACGGGTTTCGTTCACGCTGAGAGGCCTGGGACGGGCACTCACCGCGTGTTAATCTAACAGTACACTTGTGCACCAGGCACTTCAGAAGCCCTGTTGATGAAGCAGATGACTCGAGGCAGAGTTTTAATTGCGCACTGGAGATCTTCCAAGCCCTACGATTGAATCAAATTCCATACGACACGATCTGCAGATTTTGCGGGTTGCTTGGGACTCGGAACTGTCACCCTGTTGTGATGGTCAATTTAACAGTATAACAGAAAGTAGCCACGAAACATGTGTTTGGATATCGGAGTGCCCCAAGGTAGAGATCCTGCAGGGTAGAGACAGTGGAACAATGATAGTGTTTGCTGAGTGAGTAGACCAGAGGCTCAGTCTAATGCTATGGAGACATGTTCCTCTGCCAGCTAGTTAGAAGGCACATGAAACCTAGCAGGCAGCTTTCCTGCCACTTGATCTCCTCCACCCTGACCAGGATGAAATTATTTACGATGGAGCTATTGGGGATCTCCCATCACTGTCTGTACAGCCTGTTGTCTGTCTATTTATGTTTATTGATGTCTCCTTTTTCCACCCACAGGAGATTCGGTCCACCTTTTTTTTTTCATAGAACCCTACAGTGCAGAAACAGGCCCTTCGGCCCATCGAGTCTGCACCGAACACAATCCCACCCAGGCCCTATCCCCATATCCCTACACATTTTACCTGCTAATCCCTCCAACCTACACATCCCAGGACACTAAGGGGCAATTTTTAGCATAGCCAATGAACCTAACCCGCACATCTTTGGACTGTGGGAGGAAACCGGAGCACCCGGAGAAAACCCACGCAGACACGAGGAGAATGTGCAAACTCCACACAGGCAGTGACCCGAGCCGGGAATCGAACCCAGGACCCTGGAGCTGTGAAGCAGCAGTGCTAACCACTGTGCTACCGTACCTTGTTGGGGGCATACACGCGGTGGGTCGTACGAGGGCTGCTCTTGGATGTTGTTTCGAGAGTTGCCTAGTGCTTCACGTGCGTTAGTGTACGCTTAAACTGGACCAACTAACGGGCAACACGACAGCTCAGTGACTATCACTGTCTGCTGTGCAGTTACAGGGACCCGGGTCTGATCTCCGACTTGGGTCGGTGTCAGTATGGAGTTTGCACATTCTCCTCGTGTCTGCGTGGGTTTTCTCCGGGTGCTCCGGTTTCCTCCCACACCCCCAAAAACGTGCTCTTTAGGCTGATTGGTGTTAACAAATTGCCCCCAAATTGGATCTCCCTCAATCTGGCGCACATATAATTCTCTAAATTTGCACCCCCTTTATTGTGGAATCCCTGAGATGTAGACAAAAGTCGTGGGTAGGAGGAGGATTGGAATGAGGCACTCACTGAGTGTTAAAATGGGCAGCGCGGGCTTGTAGGACCAAAGGGCCTGTTTCCTGTGCTGTGTAGTTCTTTGTTCTAATCTCAGTCCTTATTCTGAGACCGTTCTTTGTTCTTAGTTGGGAGCAGGATATAATACAGTTCCAGAGTCCTAAAGTCCCTGTTCGTTATATTCTCAATGGTCCCGAATCTGATTTTTCCTTTGTAGCCCTCCTAATGCAATTTTAATTCACCGCATTTTAAATTCCAATACATCAGTCAAACTGGTGATGGAGCGCAGACAGGGTGGCGATCGTAGAATGGTTGTAATTATGGTTAGTACCTCAGCTCTGATGTTCCTGTGAAACCTGATTAACACCTGAACCCCTAAAGTAAGGGCAACGTACTGCGGGCACTGCAAATCTGGAATGGAAACAGAAACTGCTGGAAAATCGCAGCAGGACTGGCAGCGTGTGTGGAGAGAGAAACAGAGCTCACGTTTTGAGTCTGTGTGTGACTTCTTCAGAGCTCTGAAATTCCTCGATTACACTCTTCAAAAACTCCGAAAAAGTCATACGGATTTGACAATCTTGCTCCCGTTCACACCAGTATCTTAGGGTCCGCCGGTGGCTCCCATCGACCGCAGGTTTTCCAGGGGTGCTTTCGACAGGAGACGCTACTGACAATGACGGGACCATAAGGTCCTGCCACCAGTGAGCATCCTGCTGCCTGCGGAGAGGGAGAAGCATCCTGCCCATTAACTCAAATGCTGCCAGGCCTGCTTAAGCTTTTCCAGCACTTCCAGGGTGGCACGGTAGCACAGTGGGTTAGCACTGCTGCTTCACAGCTCCAGGGTCCTGGGTTCGATTCCCGGCTCGGGGTCACTGACTGTGTGGAGGTTGCACATTCTCCTCGTGTCTGCGTGGGTTTTCTCCGGGTGCTCCGGTTTCCTCCCACAGTCCAAAGATGTGCGGGTTTGGCCGTGCTAAAATTGTCCCTTAGTGTCCTGGGATGTGTAGGTTAGAGGGATCACTGGGTAAATGTGGAGGGACATAGGAGTAGGGCCTGGGTGGGATTGTGGTTGGTGCAGACTCGATGGGCCGAATGGCTGTAGGGTTTCTATGTTTGGCAGCTATCCTTTGGAATAGATTGTGTGGGGTCAAGCCAGCTGGTGTGGACCCAGATGTTGAGGGCTGTGATGGTCCATGTCACTGCAACATGATTGGTCAAACCAGGTCAGTCAAGGCAGCCTTGAGTTCATAGAATGTATCCACAATAGCTTTCTTGGGCGGCACGGTAGCACAGTGGATTAGCACTGCTGCTTCACAGCTCCAGGGTCCTGGGTTCGATTCCTGGCTCGGGTCACTGCCTGTGTGGAGTTTGCACATTCTCCTCGTGTCTGCGTGGGTTTTCTCCGGGTGCTCCGGTTTCCTCCCACAGTCCAAAGATGTGCGGGTTAGGTTCATTGGCTATGCTAAAATTGCCCCTTAGTGTCCTGGGATGTGTAGGTTAGAGGGATTAGCAGGTAAAATGTGTAGGGATATGGGGATAGGTTCTGGGTGGGATTGTGTTCGGTGCAGACTCGATGGGCCGAAGGGCCTGTTTCTGCACTGTAGGGTTCTATGTTCTATGAACAGTATATCATGGAACCTATGAGGGAGCAAGCTATCCTAGATCTGGCCCTGTGTAATGAGACAGGAATAAGGGGTCCTTGTGTGATGAGGGGTCCTTGTGCATGAGTCGCAAAAACCCAGCTTGCAGGTGCAGCAGGTGGTCAGGAAGGCGAATGGGATGCTGGCCTTCATAGCGAGGGGGATTGAATATAAAAGTAGGGAGGTCTTGCTGCCGCTGTATAGGGCATTGGTGAGGCCGCAGCTGGAGTACTGTGTGCAGTTTTGGTCGCCGCACTTACGCAAGGATATTTTGGCCTTGGAGGGAGTGCAGAGGAGGTTTACTAGGCTGATGCCGGAGTTGAGGGGGTTGAGCTATGAGGAGAGGCTGAATAAACTAGGCTTGTACTCGTTAGAGTTTAGAAGAATGAGGGGAGATCTCATTGAGACGTATAAGATGATGAATGGGATGGATAGGATAGAGGCGGAGAGACTCTTCCCGCTCAAAAAAGACAGTAGGACTAGGGGGCACAGCCTCAAGATAACGGGGGGGCGATTTAGAACGGAGTTGAGGAGGAACTTCTTCACTCAAAGGGTGGTGAATCTCTGGAATTCTCTGCCCGTTGAAGTGGTGGAGGCTGCCTCGCTAAATATTTTTAAGAAGCGGATTGATGGGTTCTTGATAAGAGAGGGGATTAAGGGTTATGGGGAGAGGGCGGGGATGTGGAACTGAGCCAAGACAGATCAGCCATGATCTTATTGAATGGCGGGGCAGGCTCGAAGGGCTAGATGGCCTACTCCTGCTCCTATTTCTTATGTTCTTATGAATAATTAATAATCTTACAGTTAGGGATCCTCTCAGAAGAAGCGACCACAGTATGATTAAACATAAAATACAGATGGAGTGTGAGAAGGTAAAATCCAACACCAGTGTCTTGTGCTTATACAGAGGGATGCAAGTCCACAGATCCTTGAAGGTGGCATCACAGGTGCAGAAGGTGGTGAAGAAGGCACATGGTACGCTTGCCTTTATAGGACGGGGTATAGAGTATAAAAGCTGGCGTCTGATGTTACAGCTGTATAGAACGTTGGTTGGACCACATTTGGAGTACTGCGTCCAGTTCTGGTCGCCGCACTACCAGAAGGATGTGGAGGCTTTGGAGAGAGTGCAGAGAAGGTTTACCAGGATGTTGCCTGGTATGGAGGGTCTTAGCTATGAGGAGAGACTGGGTAAACTGGGGTTGTTCTCCCTGGAAAGACGGGGAATGAAGGGAGACCGAATAGAGGTGTATAAAATTATGAAGGGTATGGATAGGGTGAACAGTGGGAAGCTTTTTCCCAGGTCGGAGGTGACGATCAGGAGGGGTCATGGGTTCAAGGTGAGGGGAAAGGTGGTGAGGTTTAACTCAGATATCAGAGGGACGTTTTTTACACAGAGGGTGGTGGGGGCCTGGAATGCACTGCCAGGCAGGGGGTAGAGGCGGACACGCTGGGATGGTTTAAGACCTACCCGGATAGTCACATGAGCAGACTGGGAATGGAGGGATACAAACGTATGGTCTGGTTGGACTAATGAGCGGTCCAGGCTTGGAGGGCCGAAGGGCCTGTTTCCTGTGCTGTACTGTTCTTGGTTTATATTTACCCCACTAATTGCCTAACCATGGGACACTGAGGGAGAATTTAGCATGACCAATCCACCCAACCTGCACATCTTTGAACAGTGTGGTATGGTAGCACAGTGGTTAGCACTGTTGCTTTACAGCTCCAGGGTCCTGGGTTCGATTCCCGGCTCGGATCACTGTCTGTGTGGAGTTTGCACATTCTCCTCGTGTCTGCGTGGGTTTCCTCCGGGTACTCCGGTTTCCTCCCACAGTCCAAAGATGTGCGGGTTAGGTTGATTGGCCACGCTAAAATTACCCCTTAGTGCCCTAAGGTGTATAGGTTAGAGGGATTAGTGGGTAAATATGTAGTGATATGATAGTAAGGCCTGGGTGGGATTGTGGTTGGTGCAGACTCGATGGACTGAATGGCCTCTTTCTATATGATATTCTAAGTTCTAAGCTGAAGTTCAGTTTCTGCTGAATCACCAACAACTGTGCATTACCCGCTGCCCCCCATTTATACCAGATCAGCTAACCACCACATCATTTTGCCATTAGTTACATTGTGAGGGTCAGCTGACCAGTTGACCCCACAGATCGCATGTTACCATTGGTTACATTATAACAGATTCCAATGTTGCAATTGGTTACATTATAACAGATTTTAATATTGCCATTGGTTACATTATAACAGATTCCAATGTTGCCATTGGTTACATTATAACAGATTCCAATGTTATCATTGGTTACATTGTAACAGATTCCAATGTTGCCATTGGTTACATTGTAACAGATTCCGATGTTACCATTGGTTACATTGTAACAGACTCCAATGTTACCATTGGTTACATTATAACAGATTCCAATGTTATCATTGGTTACATTGTAACAGATTCCAATGTTATTATTGGTTACATTGTAACAGATTTCAATGTTGTCATTGGTTACATTATAACAGATTCCAGTGTTACCATTGGTTATATTATAACAGATTCCAATGTTGCCACTGGTTACATTATAACAGATTCCAATGTTGCCATTGGTTACATTGTAACAGATTCCAATGTTGCCACTGGTTACATTATAACAGATTCCAATGTTGTCATTGGTTACATTATAACAGATTCCAATGTTGCTATTGGTTACATTATAACAGATTCCAATATTGCCACTGGTTACATTATAACACATTCTAAATGTTGCCATTGGTTACATTATAACAGATTCCAATGTTGTCATTGGTTACATTATAACAGATTCTAATGTTGCTATTGGTTACATTATAACAGATTCCAATGTTGTCATTGGTTACATTATAACAGATTCCAATGTTACCATTGGTTACATTATAACAGATTCCAATGTTGTCATTGGTTACATTATAACAGATTCCAATGTTATCATTGGTTACATTATAACAGATTCCAATGTTGCCATTGGTTACATTATAACAGATTCCAATGTTGTCATTGGTTACATTATAACACATTCCAATGTTGCCATTGGTTACATTATAACAGATTCCAATGTTGCCACTGGTTACATTATAACAGATTCCAATCTTGTCATTGATTACATTATAACACATTCCAATGTTGTCATTGGTTACATTATAACAGATTCCAATGTTGCCACTGGTTACATTATAACAGATTCTAGTGTTACCATTGGTTACATTATAACAGATTCCAATGTTGCCACTGGTTACATTATAACAGATTCCAATGTTGTCATTGGTTACATTATAACAGATTCCAGTGTTACCATTGGTTACATTATAACAATGTTGTCATTGGTTACATTATAACAGATTCCAATGTTGCCACTGGTTACATTATAACAGATTCCAATGTTGTCATTGGTTACATTATAACAGATTCCAGTGTTACCATTGGTTACATTATAACAATGTTGTCATTGGTTACATTATAACAGATTCCAGTGTTACCATTGGTTACATTATTCCAATGTTGTCATTGGTTACATTATAACAGATTCCAATGTTGTCATTGGTTACATTATAACAGATTCCAATGTTGTCATTGGTTACATTATAACAGATTCCAGTGTTACCATTGGTTACATTATAACAGATTCCAATGTTGTCATTGGTTACATTATAACACCCTCCACCCCCTCACCCCACCCCCTCATTTATCTGTAGTATTCTGTGAGCGCTTGTACCATTTTAAAGTGTTGCATTAGTGTAAGCTGCTGTTGACTATGAACTGTGAGCCATTCTTCACTGAGGGCTGTGATCTAATTGAAGTGCTAAGATGGTGAAGTTCTGAGACAGCCACTTCCATCAATCCGCTGCTATTTTCTCCCCTTGTTATGTTTCCAATCTCTGTAATGCCAGTTTGATCAATGGTGGCTTTTCTTGTTGCTACATGTTGCTATTGCTGAGGCGTATTGAGGGCACACATCATCAACAAAGCAGCATTAATACTTAAATGGGACGATAACTGAGTGAGAAAAATGAATGGCTTGCTCCCGTCTGAATCCCAGAAATATTTCAGTCAATACGCAGTCTTCAGATCTTGTTAGAGCATGTTTCCCAGATGATTCCTATTACACAGGTCCTTGAAGGAGCCTTTGAAAAGTTCCATCTCAGTAGCTGACAAATAATATTGGCACATCACATTTCATACACTTGGAAAGTATTTACCATTGATTATGTGACTGGTATGTTTTCAGACATAAACTACAGTTTATTTTAAAGGAGAGATTGAATTAAGGAAAAACAAGCTCAAAAATCTATGACTCCTTCATTTATTTTCCATATAGAATTTACCGGACAAAATCAGGCCATTCAGCCCATCTGATCTCTGCTGATTGATTGATTTGATTTATTATTGTCACCTGTATGAGTATACAGTGAAAAGTATTGTTTCTTGCGTGCTGTACAGACAAGGCATACCGTTCATGGAGAAGGAAAGGAGAGAGTGCACAATGTAGCCAGTCATAGCTAGGGTGGAGAGAAAGATCAACTTAATGCAAGGTAGGTCCATTCAGAAGTCCCGATGACAATTGGGAAGAAGCCGTTCTTGAGTCAGTTGGTATGCGACCTCAGACTTTTGTATCCTTTTCCCGGAGGAAGAAGGTGGAAGAGAGAATATCCGGGATGCGTGGGGTCCTTGATTATGCTGGCTGCTTTGCTGAGGCAGCGGGAAGTGTAGACAGAGTCAATGGATGGGGGACTGGTTTACGAGATGGACTGGGCTTCATTTCACGATCCTTTGTAGCTTCTTGCAGTCTTGGTCAGAGCAGGAGCCATACCAAGCTGTGATATAAGAATCTTTTTTATGGTGCATCTGTAAAAGTTGGTGACATGCCAAATTTCCTCAGTCTTCTGAGTAAGTAGAGGCATTGGTGGGCTTTCTTAATTATAGTGTTGGCAATGTGGGGGGGGAACTAGGACAGGTGATCTGGACACCTAAAACCTTGAAGCTTTCAACCATTCCTACTTTGTCCCCATTGATATAGACAGAGGCATGTTCTCCTTCACACTTACTGAAGTTGATGACAATCTCCTACATTTTGTTGACATTGAGGGACAGATTATTGTTGCCACACCAGTTCATCAGATTCTCTATCTCATTCCTGTGCTCTGTCTCGTCATTATTTGAGATCCCACCAGCTATGGTGGTGCCATCAGCAAACTTGAAAATCGAATTGGAGGGGAATTTGGCCAGTCGTAGGTGTACAAGGAGTATAGTAAGGGACTGAAGACACAGCACTACATTTAGGCACCACATGACCCTCTGGATACTCATTGTCATTCCACCCCATCAGAAGAACCTTGAGTTCCTTTCCCCCTCGTGGACATACCTAGTTCCTCTTTTCCTTGTCAAAGCTGTGGATTAGGATGACCTTGAACTTCGAGCTCTTTCAGCTGGAATAATGGCAGGAATGCTACAATTGGCCTCAGTGCCACCGCGGTGACAGGAGAGGGAATTAACTGAGACTGCAGCTAGTTTAGGTGTTTGTGTGACTGCCAGGGGAGGATGAGGACAGAACTGGTCTCAGCTGCTGAGCTACACATCTGACTCCAACCAATAAATGTCGATAGGTTTTCCGACCTAGCCCAGACCCTGGTGAGAAGTACAGGCAGTGCTCGACTTTAGAACGTTCGAGTTACTACACACAGCACGTAGACTCATGGAGATTTACAGCAGGGAAACAGGCCCTTCGGCACAACTCACCCAGACTGCCCAGTTTTTAACCATTAAACTAATCCCAATTGCCCGCGTTTGGCCCAAATCCCTCTATACCCATCGTACCCACGTAACTGTCTAAATGCTTTTTAAAAGGCAAAATTGTACCCGTCTCTACTACTGCCTCTGGCAGCTCGTTCCAGACACTCACCACCCCCTGGGTGAAAACATTGCCCCCCCCGGACCCTTCTGTATCTCTCCAATCTCACCTTAAACCTCTGCCCTCTAGTTTTAGACTCCCCCTACCTTTGGGAAAAGATGTTTGTAAATCAGCACCCTGTTGCGACTTTGCAACAATGGTTTTGGCTTTCCGACACTCTCACTCCACGCCGCGCCAGCAATCAAATTCATATGTACAGGATGTATTCCCCCCACCCCCCTCTGTACAGTACTATATTTCTGAATGTGTTTTTTAGCTCGTGATTTTTGAAAGTCAGTATGGTTCCTGTTTACGACATAAACAGTACAAAGAAGGCGGCTAAGAGGGGACCTTATTGAAACATATAAGATGATTAGAGGTTTAGATAGGGTGGACAGTGATAGCCTTTTTCCTCGGATGGAGAAAGCTAGCACGAGGGGGCATGGCTTTAAATTAAGGGGTGGTAGTTATAGGACGGATGTCAGGGGTAGGTTCTTTACCCAGAGGGTGGTGAGGGATTGGAATGCCCTGCCAGCTGCAGTTGTAAATGCTCCTAGTTTGGGGGCGTTTAAGAGATCCGTGGATAGGTTTATGGACGAAAAGGGATTGGTATAGGCTAGTGGGTCATTGTTTTTGTAACTGGTCGGCGCAACATCGTGGGCCAAAGGGCCTGTTCTGCGCTGTAATGTTCTATGTTCTATGTTAAAGAACAATACAGCTCAGGAAACAGGCCCTTCGGCCCTCCAAGCCTACACCACCCATTGGCCCAACTAGACCGTTCTTTTGTATCCCTTCATTCCCAGTCTGCTCATAAATGTTGCTATATCATTCATCTGTAATTGATTACACTACAATAGTTTGAGTCACTTTGGTGAAAACAGAGCATCAGGCATTAGTTTAGGAGCCAATTTCCCCACTTCAATATTGTACTTATGGGAATATTGGTTCCAAGGTACCATGTTCTGATTTAAGCTGCAGTGTTCAGGATCCAGTTGTAAGTCTGAGGTTTGCCTGTAGTGAGTGCTTGGGGTTGACTTCCTGGTGTGTTTTTTTGTCCGTGATGGAACTTGCCTCGTGCGTGTGAATGGCCCTAGGATAAGGAGGTTTGGTAGGATTGGAAACACATCTCCATGGGGACGGAAGCCCTGACACATTTCGGAAGTACATACATCATAGAATCATAGAACCCTACAGTGCAGAAAGAGGCCCTTCGGCCAATCAAGTCTGCACTGAACACAATCCCACCCAGGCCCTACCCCCATATCCCTACATATTATACCCACTAATCCCTCTAACCTAAGCATCCCAGGACACTAAGGGCCAACTTCTTAGCATGGCCAATCAACCTAACCCACACATCTTTGGACTGTGGGAGGAAACTGGAGCACCCGGAGGAAACCCACGCAGACACGAGGAGAATGTGCAAACTCCACACAGACAGTGACCCGAGCCGGGAATTGAACCCAGGTCCCTGGAGCTGTGAAGCAGCAGTGCTAACCCACTGTGCTACCGTGTCACCCACCTATCAACAGGAAGAACTGTAATTCTAGGCCTTTATGATTGATTGACTCAGGGAGGAACTGCCATCAAGAGGAGAATTCAGAGCTCTGGACACACCTCCTCTAACCAACAGTAGTGGGAAAAACTGCAAGATATTTTCTTACTCACACACATTGACTCATTTTATCATTTTATTGACCGTACTCGTGAATGGACAGTGTGTGATGTAATACATCTGGGGGCACGTCTCAAGGTCTTCCAAATAAAAGGTCTCTCAGGTAGCACAATGGTAAGCGCTGCTACCTCAGGGACCCGGGTTCAATCCCAGCCTTGGTTCATTGTCTGTGTGGAGTTTGCACATTCTTCTCGTGTCTGCGTGGGTTTCCTCCCACACTCCGAAGATGTGCAGGTTAGCTGGATTGGCCATGCTAAATTGCCCCTTGATGATCAAAGATGTGTGGCTTAGGGGAATCGTAAACCTGTAGGGTACAGGAGGGGGCCTGGGTAAGATGCTTTGTTGGAACATTGTTGTAGACTTGATGGCCTCTTCTGCACTGTAGGGATTCTATTCTATGAAATACATTTGTTATTGATGGTAGGATTGAGTTTGTCTCAAGTTCCTTATGTGTTTAGAAGCTGAGCACTTTTTTTTATTCATTTGTGGGACACGGGCATCGCTGGGCATTTATTGCCCATCCCAAGATGCCCGAGGGCAGTTAAGAGTCAACCACATTGCTGTGGCTCTGGAGTCACATGTCATAGAACATCATAGAACCCTACAGTGCAGAAAGAGGCCCTTCGGCCCATCGAGTCTGCACCGAACACAATCCCACCCAGGCCCTACCCCCATATCCCTACATATTATACCCACTAATCCCTCTAACCTACACATCCCTGGACACTAAGGGGCAATTTCTTAGCACGGCCAATCAACCCTAACCCGCACATCTTTGGACTGTGGGAGGAAACCGGAGCAAACCCACGCAGACACGAGGAGAATGCGCAAACTCCACACAGGCAGTGACCCCGAGCCGGGAATCGAACCCGGGACCCTGGAGCTATGAAGCAACAGTGCTAACCCACTGTGCTACCGTGTCGCCCAAATAAACGTGGGCCAGACCGGGTGAGGACGGCAGATTTCCTTCTCTAAAGGACATTAGTGAACCAGATGGGTTTTTCTGACAGTGGTTTCATGGTCACCAGTAGATTCTTAATTCCAGATTTTTTAAAAATTGAATTCAAATTCCACCATCTGCCATAGCGCGATTCAAACCCGTGTTTCCAGGACATTAGCTGAGTTTCTGGGTTAATAGTCTAGTGATAATACCTCTGGGCCATTGCCTTCCCATCATCTCTGCCAAACAGTTTCTGAATGCTTGGAACACAATCACTTTTACACAAAGATATCTAATTGATTTGGGAGAAACTTCACACTGCTTATTCTCCAGTTGAATGTGGCTGTGGGCATGTTATAGAGCTTAAGGAGATTCACAATAGCTCATACAAAGGATGCATTAAAGGTTCGAAATGATCAGTTTCTACTGAGGAGGCGCGGAAATGATAACATTTACATTAAATAACGTGGAATAGAATGTACAGCATTGAAACAGGTCAAAGTAGTGTTTATGCTGCAAACGACTCTCCTCCCATACCTCTACCCAATCCATTTCTCTGGCTTATGTAGAATCACAGAATCTCTGCAGTGCAAAAGAAGGCCATTCAGCCATCAAGCCTGCACTGACAATAATCCCACCCAGCCCCCATCCCCCTAACCACATGTATTTACCCCACTAATCCCCCTAAACTTCACATCTTTGAACACTAAGGAGTAATTTAGCATTGCCAATCCACCCTAACCTGTACATCTTTGGACACTAAGGGTTAATTTAGCATTGCCAATCCACGTACCCTGTACATCTTTGGACACTAAGGGTTAATTTAGCATTGCCAATCCACCTACCCTGTACGTCTTTGGACACTAAGGGTTAATTTACATAGAACCCTACAGTGCAGAAACAGGCCCTTCGGCCCATCGAGTCTGCACCGAACACAATCCCACCCAGACCCTATCCCCATATCCCTACACATTTACCTGCTAATCCCTCTAACCTACACATCCCTGGACACTAAGGGACAATTTTAGCATAGCCAATGAACCTAACCCGCACATCTTTGGACTGTGGGAGGAAACCGGAGCACCCGGAGAAAACCCACGCAGACACGAGGAGAATGTGCAAACTCCACACAGGCAGTGACCCCGAGCCGGGAATCGAACCCAGGACCCTGGAGCTGTGAAGCAGCAGTGCTAACCCACTGTGCTACCGTGCCGCCCCGGAGATTAAATTTTGCCGGAAGATGAGGAGAGAGAGTAAAATTCCTGAACCTTCGCCGATGGCCCAAAGCTTTTTACTTATCTCTTCACAGCATCCCTGGCTGGTCTAGCATTTAGTGCCCATCCCGAACTGTCCTCAAAGACGTTGGTGCTGGGCTCCTTCTTGAACCGCTGCAGTTCATGTAGCACGGTAGCACAGTGGGCGGCACGGTAGCACAGTGGTTAGCACTGCTGCTTCACAGCTCCAGGGTCCTGGGTTCGATTCCCGGCTCGGGGTCACTGCCTGTGTGGAGTTTGCACATTCTCCTCGTGTCTGCGTGGGTTTTCTCCGGGTGCTCCGGTTTCCTCCCACAGTCCAAAGATGTGCGGGTTAGGTTCATTGGCTATGCTAAAATTGCCCCTTAGTGTCCTGGGATGTGTAGGTTAGAGGGATTAGCAGGTAAAATGTGTAGGGATATGGGGATAGGGTCTGGGTGGGATTGTGTTCGGTGCAGACTCGATGGGCCGAAGGGCCTGTTTCTGCACTGTAGGGTTCTATGGTTCTATGGTTCATGTAGTGTAGGTACATCCACAGTGCTGTTAGCGAGGGAGTCCCAAGGTTTGGGCCCAGCAGCGACGAAAGAACAGTGTTTCCGAGTCAGGATGGTGCGCGACACGGAGGGGAACCTCCGGGTGGCAGTGTTCCAATACTGTACTTAATGGAAGAATTTCCACCTTTTATTTATTTCAGACGTTAAAACGAGAAACCGTGGAAACGCTCAGCAGCTCTGGCATATGAAATTTTCCAGCCCCTCCTGCCAGCTTCCAGTCCTGCTATGGCATCTCCCCGTAAAAAGTCTGACAACACCAGGTTTTAGTCCAACCGATTTATTTGATAATATTCTCACAAGCTTTCGAGGGTGCTGCCTCTTTGTCAAGTGAATGGAGAGTTCCCACATCATGGCATCTCCCATGCAGGTTCTCCAGCGATGGAGCCTGTGAGGCACGGTAGCACAGTGGGTTAGCACTGCTGCTTCACAGCTCCAGGGTCCTGGGTTCGATTCCCGGCTCGGGGTCACTGCCTGTGTGGAGTTTGCACATTCTCCTCGTGTCTGCGTGGGTTTTCTCCGGGTGCTCCGGTTTCCTCCCACAGTCCAAAGATGTGCGGGTTAGGTTCATTGGCTATGCTTAAAATTGCTCCTTAGTGTCCTGGGATGTGTAGGTTAGAGGGATTAGCAGGTAAATGTGTAGGGATATGGGGATAGGGTCTGGGTGGGATTGTGTTCGGTGCAGACTCGATGGGCCGAAGGGCCTGTTTCTGCACTATAGGGTTCTATCTATCTATCTATCTTGTGGAGAGGAATACAGAGTTAACGAATGAAATTTTCCAGCCCCTCCTGCCAGCTTCCAGTCCTGCTATGGCATCTCCCTCTCAGGTTCTCCAGCGATGGAGCCTGTGAGGCATGGAAAATACCATTGACATCGGAAGGACTGGAAGATTCTGCTGTTAACCAATGGCAGGTTGCATGCTGGCGAGGGAGAGCCAAGACATCTTGGCCAATTGTTCAGGTCAATGATCTGAATGAAGTCTGTTCCTCTCTCTCTCTCTCTCTGCACAGACGCTGCTTTTTCCTGCTGAGTTTTCCCGCTATTCCCACTTTTTTATTTCCGGTTTCCAGTACCATGTGTTTCTCTTTTGTTTTCATGTTTATTTAATTTATTTTGTGTGGCTTCAGGAACGAGGATCTCAGAGGGAGGAAATCTAGTTTCAAAGAGGCAGGGAATAAGTTGAGGGTAAAACTAAGAGAAAGTAACAGATGATATTGCGAGGGTTTGGCGTAGTGATTGTGGGCTCCGTCTCTTTAAGGCAGCTCAGGGGAAGAGGGTCACCTGGCTTGTGGGACACCTCAGTCACCTCAGAGGGTGGAGTCCTCTCTCATGCAGAATCATCGAGCAGCCATGTAGTAAGTGTATAAGAACTGGAGCTCTGCCCCAAGGCAGTCTAGGACCGCAGCTCCCTCTAGCCGATTTCTCTTTTTTCTAACAAAGCCTGGCGTCCCTGAGGGGTGCCATGCTCTTGCCCATTGTCAGTGAGGAGGTGACGCCTTGGGGTGGGACAGCTGACTCCAGGGACCCGGGTTCCATTCTTGGCTTCAGTCATTCTCCCCGTGTCTGCATGGGTTTCTTCTGGGTGCTCCAGATTCCTCCCGCAGTCCAAAAGACGTGTTGGTTAGATGCATTGGCCATGATAAATCCTCCCTCAGTGTACCCAAACAGGCGCCGGAGTGTGGCGATTCGGGGATTTTCACAGGAGCTTCATTGCAGTGTTAATGCAAGCATACTTGTGACTAATAAATAAATACCCATGAGTAGCCGATGCAATTGGACTTTGGAAAAGAGTTCCTATGCCTGGGTGAGAGTGATGAGATACACAGAGAGTTGCAGAGATAAGGGCAGTCAAACTAGTGAACCCGGTATGGCCAGTCATTGTCGATCAGGCTCAGTGCAAGTTAGGCCCCATGTCAGTTAGGCTCAATGTAGGATAGGCCCCTCAGTTAGGCTCAATGTAGGATAGGCCCCTCAGTTAGGCCTGATGTCGAATAGGCCCTGTGTCAGTTAGGCCCGATGTAGGATAGGCCCCTCAAAGAACAAAGAACAACCCAGCATGGGAAACAGGCCCTTCGGCCCAACAAGCCCACGCCGCCACATCACCCTACACCTACCCCACCCTGTGTGTCTGTGAGTTGAATCCCTAATTTAGCCAGACTCAGGGGAGAATGGTGTCAATTTGATAAAACCAATCAGCCTGAGAGCACATCTTTGGGGTGTGGGAGGAAACCGGAGCGCCCGAAGGAAACCCACGCAACCACAGGGAGAATGCGCAAACTCCCACAGACACAGGCCCAAATCCATGTGCCTGCACAGCCAGCAGTGCTAGTCACTGAGCTGTTGCGGCGCCCATCTACCGGTCCAGGATCAAGCACACACACCGACACGAAGTACTAGGCCACTCCCGGAACCTCCAAGAGCAGCCCACGCACGACCCACCGTGTGCATGCCCCTCGTTTGACAACAAGGTGGACCGAAACCTGCGGAATAAAAAAACAAAAACATTCACATGTAAGTCTACATTTCCAGTGTCTCCCGAGGCTCTGACCCTATTTAATACCCTCTACTATAACCCTCCATCCTCGTTTCGCTCATGTGTCTGTCTAAGTGAACCTTAAACAAGTCCAACGTGCCTGCCTCCACCACCCTACTCGGTAGCACGTTCCAGACCCCCACGACCCTCTGCGTGAAGAACCTTCCTCTCGTATCCAAATTATACTTCTCCCCCCTCACCCTTAGATCGTGACCTCTCGTAATTGTCCCCAATCTAGGGAACTGCCTACCACTATTGACTCTATCTATTCCCTTCAGTATTTTATATACCTCTATTGTGTCCCCCCTTAATCTCCGTCTTTCCAAGGAGAAGAGTCCCAGTTTCTCCAACCTTTCCTCGCAACTCAGTCCTTCCATGCCAGGCAACATCCTGGTAAACCTCCTCTGCACTCTCTCCAGAGTCTCCACGTCCCCATGTTGGATAGTCTCAATGTAGGATAGGCCCCTCAGTTAGGCCCGATGTGGGATATGCCACATGTCAGTTAGGCTGGATGTAGGATAGGCCCCATGTCGGATAGGCCCGATGTGGACAGGCCCCATGTTGGTTAGGCCTGATGTGGATAGGCCCCCATGTTGGATAGTCTCAATGTAGGATAGGCCCCATGTCAATTAGGCCCGATGTAGAATAGGCCCTTCAGTTAGGCCCGATATAGGATAGACCCCATGTTGGTTAGGCTCAATGTAGGACAGGCCCAGTGTAGATTAGGAAAACACTAGACTTTAGGAATACTTTGTACAGCAACGCTGATAGCGAAATATGGCAACTCGGGCTGTAACTTTTGAAGAATCACCTTGGCCTTCGCATGATGTCGCTGCAGTGTTTACCCATAAATTAGCCATTAACATCACCATTAAATTGACGGGGAAACCTGGCCCATTATTCTTTGCTTCTGGACTTAACCTCTACTTGATCTCAATTACCCTTGAGCCTATTTTCTTGTAGGAAGAGTGAATTCTAATTGAAGCTACATTAATAGTCACATAAATACCTTCCATTTTCTCCAGCAGAATTCCTAACCTACACCATGTTCCTATTATCCTCTGTGCCTCTCACTGAACTTCCACATCCTGCTGTTCATTTGTCAGAGCACATGACAAACAAAGAACATAGAACCCTACAGTGCAGAAACAGGCCCTTCGGCCCATCGAGTCTGCACCGAACACAATCCCACCCAGACCCTACCCCATATCCCTACACATTTTACCTGCTAATCCCTCTAACCTACACATCCCAGGACACTAAGGGGCAATTTTAGCATAGCCAATGAACCTAACCCGCACATCTTTGGACTGTGGGAGGAAACCGGAGCACCCGGAGGAAACCCACGCAGACACGAGGAGAATGTGCAAACTCCACACAGGCAGTGACCCGAGCCGGGAATCGAACCCAGGACCCTGGTGCTGTGAAGCAGCAGTGCTAACCACTGTGCTACCAAAGGAGCAGAGATGGGCAAACTCTGTCATGGTGGATGGTTCTGACTGCAGTTGGTTAGAATCAGGGGTGTGGTTTTTATCAGAGATATTTCTATCAGAATCGGTGGTCTCTATGGAATCCTACAGTGCAGAAGGAGACCATTCTGCCCATTGAGTCTGCACTGACCACAATCCCAACTGGGCCCCATCTCCATAGCCCCATGCATTGACCCTAGCTAGTTCCCCTGACACTAAAGGGTAATTTAGCACGGCCAATCCACCTAAACTGGACATCTTTGGACTGTGGGAGGAAACCGGAGCCCCCAAAGGAAACCCACGCAGACACGGGGAGAATGTGCAAACTCCACACAGACAGTGACCCGAGGGCAGGAATCGAACCCGGATCCCTGGCGTTGTGAGGCAGCAGTGCTAACCACTAAGGCTGGACGAAGTTCTATTCGGGTTATATCAGGTGAGATGGTGTTGGGGTTTTATTGGGGGGGGGGTGAGGCAATGGATAGAGGGAGCAGTTTCTCTTAACTGAGGTTGGGGTGTAGCGGGGGGAATCTGTTGCTCCATCATGTTGGCTCGCTGTTGCGAATGCTGGACAGTGTCATGCGTATTTTTAACCAATCTGTCTTTTGTTATGGACGGTGGAGGTTTAATTTAAACAGCACTAATTTCTCCTCAACCACTCATCCATAAACAGAAAGATATCTAACAGCACAGAATACTCGAGATAGGATAAACCCTATTGTCTAGGATTGCAATGGGATCTTGATCAATTGGGCCAGCGAGCTGACGAATGGCAGATGGGGTTCGATTTAGATAAATGCAAGGTGATGAATTTTGGTAGGTTGAACCAGGGTAGGACTTAATCAGTTAATGGTAGGGCGTAGGGGAGAATTACAGAACAAAGAGCTTCTTGAAAGTGGAGTCATAGGTGCTCAGAATGGTGAAGAAGGCATTCGGCATGCTTTGTTTCATTGAATACAGGAGTTGGGACGTCTTGTTGAAGTTGTACAAGACATTGGTAAGGCCACACTTGGAATACTGTGTACAGTTCTGGTCACCTTATTATAGAAGGGATATTATTAAATTAGAAAGAATGCAGGAAATTTTTATTAGGATGCTACTAGTTTTGGTCACCGCACTTGCGCAAGGATGTTTTGGCCTTGGAGGGAGTGCAGAGGAGGTTCACTAGGCTGATACCGGAGATGAGGGGGTTGGACTATGAAGAGAGACTAAATAGACTGGGTCTGTACTCGTTGGAGTTTAGATGGATGAGGGGGGATCTTATAGAGACGTATAAGATAATGAAGGGGATGGATAGGGTAGAGGTAGAGAGATTCTTCCTGCTCAGAAAGGATAGCAGGACTAGAGGGCACAGCCTCAAGATAAGGGGGGGGGAGCAGTTTAGATCAGAGTTCAGGAGGAACTTCTTCACTCAAAGGGTGGTGAATCTTTGGAATTCTCTGCCCGTTGAAGTGGTGGAGGCTGCCTCGCTGAACATATTTAAGTAGATAGGTTTTTGACAGACAAGGGAATTAAGGGTTATGGGGAGAAAGCGGGAAAGTGGAACTGATCCACTTCAGATCAGCCATGATCTTATTGAATGGCGGGGCAGGCTCGAAGGGCTAGATGGCCGACTCCTGCTCCTATTTCTTATGTTCTTAGGTTCTTAAGGTTACCAGGACTTGATAGTTTGAGTTATAAAGAGAGGCTGGATAGACTGGAGCATGGGAGGTTTAGAGGTGAATTTATAGAGGTCTGGTGTGGTGTGGAGTGAATGTCAGAATGCTGAAAGCATTGTCACAAAGTCATAATAGGGTGTCAATTTACAAATACGGCAACTGTTTTCCCAAGGGTAGGGAAGTCTAAAACCAGAGGGCATAGGTTTAAGGTGTAAGGGGAGAGATACAAAAGGGGCAATTTTTTCACACAGAGGGTGTTGAGTGTCTGGAACAAGTTGCCAGAGGTGGTAGTAGAGGGGACAATGTTGTCTTTTAAAAAGCGTTTAGACTGTGACATGGTTAAGATGAATATAGAGGGATCTGGGCCAAACTCAGGGAATTCAGACTAGCTTAGTGGTAAACGCTGGGATGTGTAGGTTAGGGGGCATTAGTGGGTATAATATGTATGGATATGGGGGTAGGGCCTGGGTGGGAAACAGGCCCTTTGGCCCAACTTGTCCATGCTGTCCAGTGTTTGCCACTAAGCTAATCTGAGTTTGCCCCATATCCTTCTATGTTCATCTTACCCATGTAACTGTCTAAATGCTTCTTAAAAGACAACATTGTACCCGCCTGTACTACTACCTCTGGCAGCTTGTTCATAAGAACATAAGAAATAGGAGCAGGAGTCGGCCATCTGGCCCTTCGAGCCTGCCCCGCCATTCAATAAGATCATGGCTGATCTGTCGTGGCTCAGTTCCACTTTCCCGCCCTCTCCCCATAACCCTTAATCCCCTCGCTTATCAAAAACCCATCAACCCGCGTCTTAAAAATATTTAGTGAGGCAGCCTCCACCACTTCAATGGGCAGAGAATTCCAGAGATTCACCACCCTTTGAGTGAAGAAGTTCCTCCTCAACTCCGTTCTAAACTGCCCCCCCTTTATCTTGAGGCTGTGCCCCCTAGTCCTACTGTCCTTTTTGAGTGGGAAGAGTCTCTCCACCTCTATCCTATCCATCCCATTCATCATCTTATACGTCTCAATGAGATCTCCCCTCATTCTTCTAAACTCTAACGAGTACAAGCCTAGTTTATTCTCATAGTTCAACCCCCTCAACTCCTAGTCTCCTCATCGTTCAACCCATTCAACTCCAGTATCAGCCTAGTAAACCTCCTCTGCACTCCCTCCCTGTTCGGTGCAGACTCAATGGGCTGAAGGGCCTGTTTCTGCATGGTAGGGTTCTATGACTTTATAGCTTTAAATTAAGGGGGTGGTAGTTATAGGACGGATGTCAGGGGTAGGTTCTTTACCCAGAGGGTGGTGAGGGATTGGAATGCCCTGCCTGCTGTAGTTGTAAATGCACCTAGTTTGGGGGCGTTTAAGAGATCTGTGGATAGGTTTATGGATGGAAAGGGATTGGTTTAGGTTAGTGGGTCATTGTTTCTTAACTGGTCGGCGCAACATCATGGGCCGAAGGGCCTGTTCTGCGCTGTAATGTTCTATGTTCTATGATTCACTTTGCTAGTATCAGTTTCCAATGACTATCTGAGTCCCAGCCATTTAGTGGGCAGAAATATTTTGAGTTGAAAGGCTCACAGCTCTGAATTATGGCAGGCACAGTTCGATGCCTTGCCAATTGTGACTCATTATCGCAAAGGCACTCAAAGCGTACGAGACTTCTGGGAGACAGGGATGTATAGGTAAATCACAAGGAGCAGTAAGCAGGTTAAACAAAGGGAATGGCAGAGAGTGATTCGGGAGAGAGATTGAACCGGAGAGAGCTAAAGCGTGAAATCCGAGCACCCTTGGGGATTGCTACTGACCAAAGGGAAACTCTTAAAAAGCCATAAACCAATCTGACAAAGGGAAATAAATCTCTTTTATCAGGCTCACATAATGGACAGGATCCCTAAAGGCAAGGACAGGAGAAAGTGTGAGCTTTCAGAAGAGAGCGACTTGACTGATGAGCTCCCAAACTAGGCAGGAGCAGCCTGTGATCCAATTGGAAGCGGAATCCACGGCTGGGTTGTGGGCCGTTGCTGTAGCTGATCAGAATTTATTACTCCGAGACATTGACAGCATTCAGCTATGCTGGCAGCAGTCACATCCTTCATTGAGTTCCCAGCCGATAGAGAGAGAAACCTCCGAGCTGCAGGCTGGAACTGTTGCTTGGCTGGAATGTGAAGAACCACCATCTCTTCCCCCCCCCCCCCCCACCCCCCCATCTCCTGCATTCCCTTCCTCCAAACCTGGCTGCGGTTGCCAACTCTGGTTGGGTACGATCCCGGAGGTTTTGTCACATGACCCACCAGTTTTCATCTGACCGACCCCCATTGCTCACATTCCCATCATCTTTTTCTCCTCCCCCACCCCCGCCACACCAATCAGAAAGCGAATATTCTCTTCATTCGCTAATTGAGTGGCACAATGGGTTAAAACTGCTGCCTCACCGTGCCAGGGAGCCGAAATCAATCGCAGACATGGGCAGAGTTTGCATTTTCTCCCCATATCTGTGTGGGTTTCCTCCGGGTGCTCCAGTTCCCTCCCACAATCCAAAGATGTGCAGATTCGCTGGATTGGCCGTGCTAAATTGGCCCTTAGAGTTCAAAGATGTGTAGGTTAGGGGGATTGGTCATGCTAAATTGCCCTTTGATATCCAAAGATGTATCGGTTAGGTGGATTGGCCATGCTAAATTGGCCCTTAGTGTCCAAAGATGTGTAGGTTGGGTGGATTGGCCTTGCTAAATTGGCCCTTAGTGTCCAAAGATGTGTAGGTTCGGTGGATTGGCCATGCTAAATTGCCCCTTAGTGTCCAAAGATGTGTAGGTTAGGTGGATTGGCCATGCTAAATTGGCCCTTAGTGTCCAAAGATGTATAGGTTAGGTGGATTGGCCGTGCTAAATTGGCCCTTAGTGTCCAAAGATGTATAGGTTAGGTGGATTGGCCATGCTAAATTGGCCCTTAGTGTCCAAAGATATATAGGTTAAGTGGATTGGCCATGCTAAATTGGCCCTTAGTGTCCAAAGATGTATAGGTTAGGTGGATTGGCCATGCTAAATTGGCCATTAGTGTCCAAAGATGTGTAGGTTGGGTGGATTGGCCTTGCTAAATTGGCCCTTAGTGTCCAAAGATGTGTAGGTTCGGTGGATTGGCCATGCTAAATTGGCCCTTAGTGTCCAAAGATGTGTAGGTTAGGTGGATTGGCCATGCTAAATTGGCCCTTAGTGTCCAAAGATGTATCGGTTAGGGTGGATTGGCCGTGCTAAATTGACCCTTAGTGTCCAAAGATGTGTAGGTTAGGTGGATTGGCCATACTAAATTGCCCTTTGATATCCAAAGATGTATCGGTTAGGTGGATTGGCCATGCTAAATTGGCCCTTAGTGTCCAAAGATGTGTAGGTTAGGTGGATTGGCCATGCTAAATTGGCCCTTAGTGTCCAAAGATGTATAGGTTAGGGTGGATTGGCCATACTAAATTGCCCTTTGATATCCAAAGATGTATCGGTTAGGTGGATTGGCCATGCTAAATTGGCCCTTAGTGTCCAAAGATGTATAGCTTAGGTGGATTGGCCGTGCTAAATTGGCCCTCAGTGTCCAAAGATGTATAGGTTAGGGTGGATTCTATGAATTTATGGTATGGATGATTGTTGACTGCCAGTCAAACAGCATTTATTCCCAAATCCAATGTATTGATAAGCGTATAAACAAAAGCAGAGAAAGAAATTTGTATAAATCAATCCGTTAAATAATATCCCGAAGGTGCTTCAGGGCAGTGCTCTGGAGGCTTGACAACCCAAATCTGGGGCAGGTTATCAAAAATAAGCTGCAGAAACTACCTGTCACCTCCATTACTCTGGACGAAACCTCCAGCTGCCAAGTGAAGACAATCCGTCAGTTTGGCCATTGCCCGCTACCTGCACAGAGGAAAATAACTCAGACTGCACTCACTCTTTCCCATTAAAAACAAGGCCACAGACATTGGGCCCATAGTCCCACTCCCTCGAGAAGCCAGAAGGATCCGGACGAGTGGAAAATCCGTTATCTTGTACAACATGGTGGAGTCCCTCCTTTGAAATGGGATTGGACAGAGGAACACTTCTCTATCCAGATAGATCCGTGTAAAACCACCTCACAACATTGCACCATATCTGCTGATAGCCAAAGCAACCTCAAGCTCCGATAAGTCATTCCCTTTTCCCTCTTTTTCTGCTCAACCTGAAACAAACCGAGCGCCTGAGGCTGACTTCCAGAACCAGCACAGGGAAGGCCATTCAGCCCATCGCATTCATGTCGGCATTTTGCCGGAGAATCCCAAAACCAGTTCTGTTCTGTGATAATCCGAAACTTTTCCCTGCCCTACGTACTGCCTACGTACTTTCCAACAGCTCTCTCAGTGGACTCTCAGAGGCTATTTCCCCGGGTTGAAATGGTCGCTACGAGAGGACACAGATTTAAGGGGCGGGGAGGGAAGTACAGAGGTGATGTTAGGGGTAAGTTTTTCACTCAGAGGGTGGTGAGTGAATGGAATCGGCTGCCGTCATCGGTGGTGGAGGCGAACTCGCTGGGGTCTTTTAAAAGATTTCTGGATGAGTATATGGGGTTTAATGGGATTGGGGGTTATAGATAGGTCTATAGATTGGTGGGGTTGATGTGATCGGCGCAACTCGAGGGCCGAAGGGCCTGTTTGTGCTGTAGTGTTCTATGTTCTATGTTCTCTGTGAACAGTAACATCGATTACCCTCTCTCCTTGGTTTGGGAATGACTATCATGTCACTGATTCTCCAAGCAGTGAGCGCAATTATAGAATCCTTACAGTGAAGAGGGAGGCCATTTGGCCCATTGAGTTAGCACTGACCACAATCTCACGCAGACCCTATTTTCTGTAACCCCATATATTTACCTCACTAATCCCCCTGACACTAGGGTTAATTTAGCACGGCCAATTAACCTGACCCGCGCATCTTTGGACTGTGGGAGGAAACCCACGCAGACACGGGGAGAATGTGCAAATTTCACAACAGACAGTGACCTAAGGCCAGAAGCAGCAATGCTAACCAATGGAGGCTTTTTCTACACAGCAAGGGCTAATTCAGGCTGCGTTGGTGTCTGTGTCTTAGGTGCCTCCTATTCAGATAAGAATCAAATTTGACGTCTAAGATACTCAGGAATGTTCCAACAGGAGGCCACCTTGGGAAAGGACAAATTAGGGGCGTTCGTTACCCATATCTGTCTTAGCATATTTGCCTGTGCAAATAAGAGAACTCTGCCTGCTGGAGTTGTTTGCCCTACGCAGTCAATGCCCATGTCTTTACATTTCCAGAAGTAAAAGGAATATCTTTCGCAAGCAAAGGAAAGAACAAACTTTCCATTCTACACGGTGTGATTTTCCAGCCCTTCCTGCCAGCCAGATCTTCCAGCCCTGCCGATGGCGACCCCCTCCCACGGGTGAGCCACGTTGTAAACATCGGCGGGACTGGAAGATCCCATTAGTCGCCAATGGTGAACCATCTTCAGTGCCGGAAATCACGTCTCAGTGGAGGGGGGTGGGGGGGCAAAAACTTATTGTCATTGCAATCGCCAAGCACTTTCCAACCAGTGAAGTGGTTTTGATGTGTTGTCACCATTGTAATGTAGGAGGCACAGCACAGTCTCGTAAGCCCCTACAAACAGGACGGTAATAATGATCCGATAATTGTTTTGTGTGTGAGGTTGATTGAAGGATAAATATTGGCCAGCACGCAGGGGAGAACTCTCCTACTTATCTTCAAGATAGTTCTTCACCTGTGAGTGCTGACATAGGTGTGGATTAATGTCTCGTGCAAAAGGCATTGCAGTGAGTGGTTCCCCACACAAGGAGTGATGATCAAATTGATTTAGGAAGCTGCTAAAGGCAAGAGTTGGAGGCCGTGAAGGGGGGAATTCAATGATTTAGATCATAGATTCTCTACAGTGCAGAAAGAGACCTTCCAGCCCATTGAGTCTACCTGTCCAAAACAGCATCCCACCCAGGCCTCAACCTTGTAACCCCAGCACATTTGACACAGCCAATCCACATAGCCTACATACTTCGGGATAATTTAACATAGCCAGTCCACCTAACTTGCACATCTTTGAGAACAATCGCTGAAACAACTATATGCTGCCATCAACAAGTTCCATCGGACTCACCATGGACTACTCTCTGGAATCGGTTGCATTCTTGGACACGCGCATCTCCATCAAGAACAGTCACCGCAGCACCTCACCGTACTGACGTATAAGATGATGAATGGGATGGATAGGATAGAGGTGGAGAGACTCTTCCCGCTCAAAAAAGACAATAGGACTAGGGGGCACAGCCTCAAGATAAAGGGGAGGCGGTTTAGAACGGAGTTGAGGAGGAACTTCTTCACTCAAAGGGTGGTGAATCTCTGGAATTCTCTGCCCGTTGAAGTGGTGGAGGCTGCCTCGCTAAATATTTTTAAGAAACGGGTTGATGGGTTTTTGATAAGAGAGGGGATTAAGGGTTATGGGGAGAGGGCGGGAAGGTGGAACTGAGCCACGACAGATCAGCCATGATCTTATTGAATGGCGGGGCAGGCTCGAAGGGCTAGATGGCCGACTCCTGCTCCTAGTTCTAATGTACCGCAAGCCCTCGGATAACCTCACGATGCTCCACTTCTCCAGCTTCCACCCTAAACACGTTTGAAGAAGCCATCCCCTACGGACAAGCCCTCCGTATCCACAGGATCTGCTCAGATGAGGAGGAAACCCAGACGGACACGGGGAGAACGTGCAAACTCTGCACAGACGGGGACCCGAGGCCGGAATCGAACCCAGTTCCCTGGCGCTGTGTGGCAGCAGTGCTAACCGCTGTGCCATCGTGTCTCTTCTAACTAGAAGAGTGAGGCAAGATGGGCCAAATGGCACATTTTGGCATTTTGTGAGCTCAGTGACCACTTGGGATCAGACAGAAAGCGTTCCCACACTCCTTTTGCTTTGAAACAAACAGTCCAGGTTTTGCCTGCCAGCAATATGAGAGAAAAAAAAAGTCCCCCCTTCCTAGTTCCATCCCCTAAGGAAATAGCTAAAAAAAATCAGACCACTGCTCCATAAACCTGCCCTTTAGGCACAGCAGCAGAGAGATAGCAGCAATCTGACTGCCTTGCCCACTAGTCTCCCGCTGCCCCAACATTCCTTGGCCGATGACAGCAGTGCTAATTCCCCGTGTCAGACCCTACCCGCCCCGTGCAAGAGTACTGGCTGGGAGGCATTATTAATAGTATCATCAGAAAATCAACCTCCAATTAAGTCGACAGCCCATCACACAACAAACCCCCAGTGGTGGGGGGCAGTGTTTAACCGTGCCTCCACACTCTGTCCTTACACGATTCAATGGATCCTACCGCAATGAGAGAGAGGGGCCACCAGCAATAGCCGTTGTATCGTGTATCACAGCGATCATGATCTGTTAGCCACAAGCCTTAACGTCATGGCATTTAAATTACTGTAATTATCATCAACCTTCCTGCGTTAGGGGTGAATCTGATATGAAAGATCAAAAGCTGTAAAGCTTACAATGCTTATTCTTTGTGGTCAAGTTCAGAGCAGCGAGTGAATGGGGTAGCTTTCCAATCGAGCCACTCAACATCAGCATTTCCCCGCACCACAGCCTGATGCAGAGACAAGGTGCCCCCAACTCTGCCACAAGAAATGAAGAGCGTGCGACATGACCCTGGTGTGGATTTGTCAATACCTGTGCTCTTCTGGTCGAGGTTTATAAGACGTTGAGAGGAATAGATAGGGTGGATTCTCGGAGGCTGTTTCCCTGGGCTGAAATGGTCGCTACGAGAGGGACACAGGTTTAAGGTGCTGGGGAGCGGGTACAGAGGAGGTGTCAGGGGTAAGTTTTTCACTCAGAGGGTGGTGAGTGAGCTGCCATCGGTGGTGGTGGAGGCAAACTCGCTGGGGTCTTTTAAGAGACTTCTGGATGAGTACATGGGATTGGGAGTTACAGATAGTTCTATGGCTTGGTAGGTATGGATATGATCAGCGCAACTTGTGTGCCGAAGGGCCTGTTTGTGCTGTAGTATTCTATGTTCTGGCCCTTATTGCCTTCTGGTACCAGTCTGGCACTTGTGTCAAATTGCTACTAGTCGTGTGACTGTACCTGGACGCTGGTGCTTAGTTAACACGGGACATCTGATCCGGGCTGGATATGCAGCTAGCACTCGGCTCATAAGAACATAAGAACATAAGAAATAGGAGCAGGAGTCGGCCATCTAGCCCTTCGAGCCTGCCCCACCATTCAATAAGATCATGGCTGATCTGTCGTGGCTCAGTTCCACTTTCCCGCCCTCTCCCCATAACCCTTAATCCCCTCTCTTATCAAAAACCCATCAACCCGTTTCTTAAAAATATTTAGCGAGGCAACCTCCACCACTTCAACGGGCAGAGAATTCCAGAGATTCACCACCCTTTGAGTGAAGAAGTTCCTCCTCAACTCTGTTCTAAACCGCCTCCCCTTTACCTTGAGGCTGTGCCCCCTAGTCCTACTGTCTTTTTTGAGCGGGAAGAGTCTCTCCACCTCTATCCTATCCATCCCATTCATCATCTTATACGTCTCAATGAGATCTCCCCTCATTCTTCTAAACTCTAACGAGTACAAGCCTAGTTTATTCAGCCTCTCCTCATAGCTCAATCCCCTCAACTCCGGTATCAGCCTAGTAAACCTCCTCTGCACTCCCTCCAGGGCCAAAATATCCTTGCGCAGGTGCGGCGCCCAAAACTGCACACAGTACTCCAGCT
This sequence comes from Prionace glauca, assembly GCA_037974335.1. NCBI lineage: Eukaryota > Metazoa > Chordata > Chondrichthyes > Carcharhiniformes > Carcharhinidae > Prionace > Prionace glauca. Next base: position 58,287,387 of record CM075737.1, read on the forward strand.
GCGGCCTCATCAATGCCCTATACAGCTGCAGTAAGTAATAATCCTTCCTACCATTATTCCTACCAAAGTGGACCACCTCACACTTGCCAACATTAAATTCCATTTGCCATTTCCTGGCCCATTCGCCCAGCCTATCTAGATCCTTCTGCAGACTCTCCACACCCTCCTCACAATTTGCCTTTCCCCCAATCTTGGTGTCATCAGCAAATTTCGACACCCTACACTCGGTTCCCTCCTCCAGATCATCTATATAAATAGTAAATAGCTGAGGCCCCAGCACCGACCCCTGGGGCACTCCACTAGTCACCAACCGCCAATCCGAATAGCATCCATTGACCCCCACTCTCTGCCTCCTATTTGACAACCAATCCTCTATCCACGCTAACACCCTACCCCCAACTCCATGTCCCCTGACCTTCTGCAATAACCTCTTGTGAGGTACCTTGTCAAACGCCTTCTGAAAATCCAGAAAGACCACATCCACCGGCTCTCCTCCATCCACTGCCCTAGACACATCCTCATAGAACTCCAGTAAATTTGTCAGACACGACTTCCCTTTAATGAAACCGTGTTGCGTCCGCCCTATCAAGCAATTCCCCTCAAGATGCCTCGCTATTTCCTCCGTCTGCTAATCCTCTGACACACAGGCCATCCCCTCACCATAAGCATCTAAGAGCTCAGACGGTGACTTTGAGGAGTGCAACTTGTTAAAATTTACCTCATTAAAGTAATCCCTTGTTCGTACCGATAGCAAGTGGGACTTTAGCTGCTGGTGGAATTTGAAATCAATCAAAGCTAGTCTCAGTAATGATGACCATGAAACCATTGTCGATTGTTGGGAAAACCCCATCTGACTCACTAATGTCCTTTAAGAACATAAGAAATAGGAGCAGGAGTCGGCCATCTAGCCCTTCAAGCCTGCCCCGCCATTCAATAAGATCATGGCTGATCTGAAGATGATCAGTTCCACTTTCCCGCTCTCTCCTCTTAATTCCCCTGTCAATCAGAAACCTACCTACCGGTGACTTAAAAATATTTAGCGAGGCAGCCTCCACCACTTCAACGGGCAGAGAATTCCAGAGATTCACCACCCTTTGAGTGAAGATGTTCCTCCTCAACTCCGATCTAAACTGCGCCCCTTTATCTTGAGGCTGTGCCCCCTAGTCCTGCTGTCCTTTCTGAGCTGGAAGAATCTCTCTACCTCTATCCTATCCATCCCCTTCATTATCTTATACGTCTCTATAAGATCCCCCCTCAGCCTTCTGAACTCCAACGAGTACAGACCCAGTCTATTTAGGAAACCTGCCGTCCTTGCCCAGTCTGGCCTACATGTGACTCCAGAGCTACAGCAATGGGGTTGACACTTAACTACCGTCTGAAATGGTGTGGCAAGACATGGGGGCAGTTTGGGATGGCAGCAAATAATGGCCCTGTCAGCGATGCCCACATCCCATCAAAGAACCAATATTTCTCTTCGGTGTTCACGCAAGGGGACAGGAATGTAGCTGAGGAGGACACTGGGGTGCAGGGGTGTGAAATAGATAGTATTGCAGTTGATACGGGGGATGTGCTGGATATTTTAGAGGGATTGAAAATAGATAAGTCCCCTGGTCCAGATGGGATTTACCCTAGGATTCTTTGGGAGGCAAGAGGGGTGATTGCGGAGCCTCTGGCTCTGATCTTCAGGTCGTCGTTAGTCTCTGGTATAGTACAGAAGATTGGAGGACAGCAAATGTTGTCCCATTGTTTAAGAAGGGGAGAAGGGACTTCCCTGGGAATTATAGACCGGTGAGTCTTACTTCTGTGGTGGGTAAGGTTTTGGAAAGGATTATTAGAGACAGGATTTATAGTTATTTGGAAAGTAATGAGTTGATTAGAGACAGTCAGCATGGTTTTGTAGCGGGTAGGTCATGCCTTACTAACCTTATCGAGTTCTTTGAGAAAGTGACCAAAGAGGTGGATAGGGGTAAGGCAGTTGATGTGGTGTATATGGATTTTAGCAAGGCGTTTGATAAGGTTCACCATGGTAGGCTTCTGCAGAAAATGCAGATGTATGGGATTGGGGGTGATCTAGGTAATTGGATCAGGAATTGGCTAGCAGATAGGAGACAGAGAGTGGTGGTTGATGGGAAATATTCGTCATGGAGTTCGGTTACAAGTGGTGTGCCTCAGGGATCTGTTTTGGGGCCACTGCTGTTTGTAATTTTTATTAATGATCTGGATGAGGGTATAGTTGGGTGGATTAGTAAGTTTGCTGATGACACCAAAGTCGGAGGTGTGGTAGATTGTGAGGAAGGGTGTCATAGTTTGCAGGATGACTTAGAAAGGTTGCAGAGCTGGGCTGAGAGGTGGCGGATGGAGTTTAATGTGGAGAAGTGTGAGGTAATTCATTTCGGTAGGAATAACAGATGTGTTGAGTATAGGGCTAACGGGAGGACTTTGAATAGTGTGGAGGAGCAGAGGGATCTAGGTGTATGTGTACATAGATCCCTGAAAGTTGGGAATCAAGTAGATAAGGTTGTTAAGAAGGCATACGGAGTTTTGGCGTTTATTGGTAGGGGGATTGAATTTAGGAGTCGCAGCGTCATGATGCAACTGTACACATCTCTGGTGCAGCCGCACTTGGAGTTTTGTGTGCAGTTCTGGTCCCCACATTACAGGAAGGATGTAGAGGCTTTGGAGAGGGTGCAGAGGAGGTTTACCAGGATGTTGCCTGGTATGGAGGGGAGATCCTATGAGGAGAGATTGAGAGATTTGGGGTTGTTTTCGCTGGAAAGAAGGCGGCTAAGAGGGGATCTCATTGAAACATATAAGATGATTAGAGGTTTAGACAGGGTAGATAGTGATAGCCTTTTTCCTAGGATGGAGAAAGCTAGCACGAGGGGGCACGATTTTAAATTAAGGGGGGGTAGTTATAGGACAGATGTCAGGGGTAGGTTCTTTACCCAGAGGGTGGTGAGGGATTGAAATGCCCTGCCAGCTGCAGTTGTAAATGCACCTAGTTTGGGGGCGTTTAAAAGATCTGTGGATAGGTTTATGGATGAAAAGGAATTGGTTTAGGCTAGTGGGTCATTGTTTTGTAACTGGTCGGCGCAACATCGTGGGCCGAAGGGCCTGTTCTGCGCTGTAATGTTCTATGTTCTATGTTCTATGTTCTAAGAATAAATTATAGAATTAATCACTTGTTGACAATGAACAATTTCCTATCCGAACATATTCCATTACATCCTGTGGCCTGGCTCCTTGATATGATTCTTCTGTGGATCATGATGGTTGTCTTCATAGAACCCTACAGTGCAGAAAGAGGCCCTTCAGCCCAATGAGTCTGCACCGAACACAATCCCACCCAGGCCCTACCCCCATATCCCTACATATTATACCCACTAATCCCCTCTAACCTACACATCGCTGGACACTAAGGGCCAACTTCTCAGCACGGCCAATGAACCTAACCCGCACATCTTTGGACTGTGGGAGGAAACCGGAGCACCCGGAGGAAACCCACGCAGACACGAGGGGAATGTGCGAACTCCACACAGACAGTGACCCGAGCCGGGAATCAAACCCAGGTCCCTGGAGCTGTGAAGCAGCAGTGCTAACCCACTGTGCTACCCTGCCGCCCTTCCTCTGGAGACATTTCTGCATATGTTTTAGTTTAACTGGAGCCAAGAGTGTGGAACTGACACAAAACCTGTTATAAATTTAACAAGTTTGTTGCCTGTTAGATCTCTTGCAACTGTGTAGTTTATCTCGATTCTGCACTTGGGACTCTGAGCGTAGCTGAATGAAGTTCTTCAAAATGCTGTATTGCAGATTGCTTGTCAAATCAACTCAGAATGTCCACAGCAGAAGCTCGTTCAGTGATGAATAAGGATCTCAATTTCGCACGGGGACAGGACTAAGATTGTTTCACTCCTCCACATTTAATGAGCACTTGGGATAATATTTCAGATTCCACAAACAGAATGTATTTCAACAATGCTCGGTGCGCTATCTGCCTGGGTTCAATATATCCTTCCCCAGTCCTCTACCCAAGGCACGTCCAATCTGATGGTGGAGACTCCAATATCTATCCTTCTGAACCAGGAATCTCTCCCAATCCTACCTGCCAGCGATTGGTGTGTTTTGGGTGTGTTTGCAGGTTGATACTCAGGCTAGTTGGCTGTATCATGGATGAACCTTCCCTCGCCATCGAGGGGACTTGTACCCAAACCTTCTGGCTCATTGGTACCCACTGCACCCACAAGAACTCCGTTCACTATATTACACACTCATCTCATGAAATTTATAAATAGACTTAATTAATTAAAGGAAGTATATCTAGAGTGCTTCCCACAATCTCAGAATGTCCAAAAATGCTTTAAAGCAAATGAACTACTTCTGGAAGAACACAGAACACTACAGCACAAACAGGCCCTTCGGACCACAAGTTGCGCCGATCATATCCCTATCTACCAGGCCTATCTATAACCCCCAATCCCATTAAATCCCATGTAAACATCCAGAAGTCTTTTAAAAGACCCCAGCGAGTTCGCCTCCACCACCGATGACGGCAGCCGATTCCATTCAGTCACCACCCTCTGAGTGAAAAACTTACCCCTGACATCTCCTCTGTACTTCCCTCCCCGCACCTTAAATCTGTGTCCTCTCGTAGCGACCATTTCAACCCGGGGAAATAGCCTCTGAGAATCCACCCTATCTATTCCTCTCAACATTTTATAAACTTCTATCAGGTCGCCTCTCAACCTTCGTCTCTCCAGGGAGAAGAGACCCAGCTCCCTCAACCTATCCTCATAAGGCATGCCTCCCAGTCCAGGCAACATCCTTGTAAATCTCCTCTGCACCCTCTCAATAGCTTCTACATCCTTCCTGTAATGAGGCGACCAGAACTGCGCCCAGTGGGGTCTGACAAGGGTCTTATAAAGCTGAACACATAGTCACTTGTAATGTAGGTAACCAATTTGTGTACAGCAAGCTCCCACAAGCTGACCAGATCATCTGTTTTTCTCTACTGTTGTCCTCTGCTCTTCAAGGGATTGTTTGCATTCATAAGACAGGGCCAATAGGTCTGTCTTTTAATGTTTCACTTGAACAAAAGTACCTCTGGCAGTGCAGCACTCCCTCAGTACTGCGAGGGGTGACAGCCTACACTCTGAGATCAAGTTCCTGGAGTCAGACTTGAACTCTCAGCCTCCTGACTCAGAGGTAAGAGTGCCACCCAAGAGAGTGCTTCCTGTTTGGAAATTCTGATACATTTTAACAGTTGATGGTTCGTTTATAGAATTTGCCCTGATGTGGAATTTCAGAATTAGAAAATAACTCATTTGAATAGTTGCTTTAAACTTTAGACGCAAAAGGACAGCCTGGTGGCACAGTGGGCTAGCACTGACAGCGCCAGGGACCCAGGTTCGATTCCCAGCTCGGGGTCACTGTCTGTGCGGCGTTTGTACATTCTCCCCGTGTCTGCGTGGGTTTCCTCCGGATGCTCTGGTTTCTTCTCACAGTCCAAAGATGTGCAGGTTGGGTGGATCTAAATTCTCCCTCAGTGTCTCATGGTTAGGCAATTAGTGGGGTAAATATAAACCAAGGACAGTACAGCACAGGAAACAGGCCCTTCGGCCCTCCAAGCCTGCTCCGCTCATTGGTCCAACTAGACCATTCGTTTGTATCCCTCCATTCCCAGTCTGCTCATGTGACTATCCGGGTCAGTCTTAAACCATCCCAGCGTGTCCGCCTCCACCACCCTGCCTGGCAGCGCATTCCAGGCCCCCACCACCCTCTGTGTAAAATACGTCCCTCTGATATCTGAGTTAAACCTTGTCCCCCTCACCCTGAATCTGTGACCCCTCCTGATCGTCACCTCCGACCTGGGGAAAAGCTTCCCACTGTTCACCCTATCCATACCCTTCATAATTTTATACACCTCTATTCGGTCTCCCCTCATTCCCCGTCTTTCCAGGGAGAACAACCCCAGTTTACCCAATCTCTCCTCATAGCTAAGACCCTCCATACCAGGCAACATCCTGATAAACCTTCTCTGTACCTTCTCCAAAGCCTCCACGTCCTTCTGGTAATGTGGCGATGAGAACTGGACACAGTACTCCAAATGTAGCCTAACCAATGTTCTATACAGCTGTAACATCAGACCCCAGCTTTTATACTCTATACCCCGTCCTATAAAGGCAAGCATACCATGTGCCTTCTTCACCACTTTCTCCACCTGTGTTGCCACCTTCAAGGATCTGTGGACTTGCACACCCAGATCCCTCTATGTGTCTATACTCCTGATGGTTCTGCCATTTATAATATAGTTCCCCCCTACATTAGTTCTATCAAAGTGCATCACTTCACATTTATCTGGATTAAATTCCACCTGCCATTTCTCCGCCCAATTTTCCAGCCTATCTACATCCCGCTGTATTCCCTGACAATGTTCATCGCTATCCGCAAGTCCAGCAATCTTTGTGTTGTCCGCAAACTTTCTGATCACACCGGTTACACCTCCTTCCAAATCATTTATATATATCACAGACAGCAGAGGTCCCAGTACACAGCCCCATAGAACACCACTAGTCACAGACCTCCAGCTGGAAAAAGACCCCTCCACTGCTACCCTCTGTCTTCTGTGTCCAAGCCAGTTCTCCACCCATCTAGCTAGCTCTCCTTTTAAATATGTGGGGTTTCGGGGCTATGGCTTCGGTAAGATGCTTTGTAAGAGAGTTGGTACAGACTTGATGGGCTGAATGGCCTCTTTCTACACCAGTAGGGATTCTATGATCCTCGTTCAACAATGATTGAAAGAAAGTCAAAAATGCAGGTTTTCAAGAGAGAAAGAGTTAAATTACGAATTACCTTCAGTCAGGATGTTCTGATATTCATTGACCTTTCTGGAAAAATTGCTCTCGAATTCGATCCCCAAAGATTTGCAGGATAAGTCACAGCTTCAGAGAATTCTTGTCCCCAGTCAGGGATGGAAGAGCCATTGCGTCTCTGACCAGAGCTTTCCAATTTGCCAATTCCTTTTGACTGTCATGAATGGAACATTTTTCTGGATCACTCCATCACCCAGTGTCAGCACCACATACTCAGGATGCACAGAATTTAGTTGCTGAAGGTTAGAGTTCTTCAAGTTCAAGTGATTAAAGGGACTGTCCACCTGTATAAAGAAACCAGTACGCCAATTAAAATGTACGCTCTCAAAGAACAAAGAACAAAGAACAAAACAGCACGGGAAACAGGCCCTTCGGCCCAACGAGCCCGCGCCGCCGTCCCATGGTCAGTGACCTATTCATGATTTTAGTCTATGCCTAATGTGTGAGGATCAGGGAGGTCCAATATAGGGACAATTTGTTACCCAATCAATCAGCCTAAAAGCACATTTTTGGGATGTGGGAGGAAACCGGAGCACCCGGAGGAAACCCACGCAACCACGGGGAGAACGCGCAAACTCCCACGGACACAGGCCCAACTCCATGTGTCCGCACAGCAACAGAGATAGCCTCTGTGCTGCCATGATGCCCTCTCCCTCGATCCCACTCTACAATGTGCTCCTTACAATCACCACTGCGTACTAAAGTGGTCCAGGAAGCAAAATACAGCAGCATTGATGTCCATGACTTGTAAAAATTTACTTTCTTCTCTGTGAAAGATCCTCTCCGAGATGGTTGCAAAACGAGCAAGACAGCTTCTTGAATCAAATGGTAAATTGTGCCCACCGTGCCACCCATCAAGTAAAGCTACAGTCCCGAAATACAATAACCCTATTAACCTCTTGACTGTAACCCTTTGAATTTCATTGATTAACAACTCTTTGTGAAACTTTGATCTGTGCTGCACATGGTGGATTATTCAACTTTTGGTTGCCCCAGGTTTGTAGTTCCAGCATAGAACCATAGAACCAGCATAGAACCCTACAGTGCAGAAACAGGCCCTTCGGCCCATCGAGTCTGCACCGAACACAATCCCACCCAGACCCTATCCCCATATCCCTACACATTTACCTGCTAATCCCTCTAACCTACACATCCCTGGACACTAAGGGGCAATTTTAGCATAGCCAATGAACCTAACCCGCACATCTTTGGACTGTGGGAGGAAACCGGAGCACCCGGAGAAAACCCACGCAGACACGAGGAGAATGTGCAAACTCCACACAGGCAGTGACCCGAGCCGGGAATCGAACCCAGGACCCTGGAGCTGTGAAGCAGCAGTGCTAACCCACTGTGCTACCGTGCCATTCCTGATTTCACATACATTTGTGTACGAATGAAAATAATGTTAAGTTCCGGGCGGCACGGCAGCACAGTGGGGTTAGCGCTGCTGCTTCACAGCTCCAGGGACCTGGGTTCGATTCCCCGGCTCGGGTCTGTGTGGAGTTTGCACATTCTCCCCGTGTCTGCGCGGGTTTCCTCCCACAGTCCGAAGATGTGCGGGTTAGGCTGATTGGCCGTGCTAAAGTTGCCCCTTAGTGTCCCGGGATGTGTAGGTTAGAGGGTAGGTGTGTAGGGATATGGGGATAGGGCCTGGGTGGGATTGTGGTCGGTGCAGACTCGATGGGCCGAAGGGCCTCTTTCTGCACTGTAGGGTTCTACGTTCTATGTTAAGTTAGAACCTACTTTGCAGTATTGCCTGCAATATGAAGGACAGGAATTGCAGGACACAAGCTAGTGTCTTTGCGTGGCGGAGCTGACGATGCGGAGACCTTGGCCAAATTTTCCCAGAAACATTCTAAGTGTCGGATCCTCGGGAAAAGTGGAGTAAGTCACGCTGTTTTTTTCATTAGGGTTGTTCACACTAGAATTTCCAACACTCTGCGCAATATAGAGGTCACCAGCTTGAATATTGTTACATTTCAGAGAGCGGGGCCTATTCCAGAGGCTGGCTGAACTTCCCATTTCCTGGCCAGATTGATCACTGGCCTTTTGACTTTTCCTGCCAGGTAGATCCTATTCCCAGAACCGATGTTCACTATAAGGTTTACACTGGAGATTCTTTCCCTTTGACCCAAGCTAGGTAAAACTTCCAGTCTCCTTTAAATCCTCATGACCTCAATTTCTTTGATCAGACCAAGAGCTCCTGCCTGCTTTCTGCCTGGTGAACAATAGAGTCGATATTTTTTCTGCTTCAGGTACAGGACTGACTGACTCTATTTCCTGCTCTCTGCCTCTCAAAAGGCTAAATAACATGTCAAACAAAGCTGCTTTATAGGGAAGCCTGTAACCTGATCTCACAAAGAACTGCTTCTACCCTCTTCTCCATGGGAACATGAAACAAATTAACCTTGTATCCAGGTAGAAATGCTAATTATCTATTTTTGGTGCAGATTTCCCATCATCTGGGAAGTAAATAGTCAATTTGTAGCCCGCCTGTTTACAACTAATACCAATAACACTTTTCTGGGGTGTTTGAAGACTTGAACTCTACAAATAGCGTACTCAGAGACTGCTGCCATTGTCTGCAAGTGTAATTATCTTGTACCACCTTCGTAATAAAACAATCTAAGCTTCCTTTTAATCTCTAACCACCCAACCTTACAATCAAGCAGAATAAACATGACCCCTTTAAGTTAAGTTTAAAGTTTATTCATTGGTTTATAAATAGGCCTACATTAACACTGCAACGAAGTTACCGTGAAAATCCCCTAGTCGCCACACTCTTAGCACCAGTTTGGGTACACTGAGGGAGAATTTAGCACGGCCAACGCGCCTAACCAGCACGCCTTTTGGATTGTGAAAGGGAACTAGAGAACCTGGAGGAAAACAAAGAAGATATGGGGAGAATGTGCAGACTCCGCACAGACAGTGACCCAAGCCGGGAATCAAACCCAGCTCCCTGGTGCTGTGAGGTGGCAGTGCTAATTACTGTGCCCACCGTGCCACCCATCAAGCAAAGCTCCCGTCCCGAAATACAATAACCCTATTAACCTCTTGACTGTAACCCTTTGAATTTCATTGATTAACAACTCTTTGTGAAACTTTGATCTGTGCTGCACATGGTGGGTTATTCAACTTGCGATTGCCACCGGACTCTGTAACAGAAGACAAAAGAATGACCAGACCCATGCAGAGGTTCAATGACCTCGGGCGGGATTTTGGGGTTCACACACCCAGAAAATCCCATCGGATATCTCAGATTGAAGTGACCCTTCCACTGGAGAAGGGTCAATTAGGTCTGAAACGTTGACTATTCTCTCCATAGATGCTGCCAGACCTGCTGAGTCACGTTTGCAAGAAAGATAGCAAAAGGAAATCAATCCTGCAGCTGGAGAAGCCATCCAAACTATTTCCAGACAGGATATGGCTTCCAGCATCCAACCTTACTCACAGGCAAGCACTTCAAATAGTTGGCACAACTTACAGCCACCAGATACATTGCCCTGAATCAGGATGGGAAACATTGCTTTTCTGAACTTCACCAATAATTTTCTTGATTGCTGACTTACGTTCCAACTTAACAAATAAAACACATGCTTATGGAACCCTCATGTCCTTGTGCATGAGTCGCAAAAACCCAGCTTGCAGGTGCAGCAGGTGGTCAGGAAGGCGAATGGGATGCTGGCCTTCATAGCGAGGGGGATTGAATATAAAAGTAGGGAGGTCTTGCTGCAGCTGTATAGGGCATTGGTGAGGCCGCAGCTGGAGTACTGTGTGCAGTTTTGGGCGCCGCACCTGCGCAAGGATATTTTGGCCCTGGAGGGAGTGCAGAGGAGGTTTACTAGGCTGATACCGGAGTTGAGGGGATTGAGCTATGAGGAGAGGCTGAATGAACTAGGCTTGTACTCATTAGAGTTTAGAAGAATGAGGGGAGATCTCATTGAGACGTATAAGATGATGAATGGGATGGATAGGATAGAGGTGGAGAGACTCTTCCCGCTCAAAAAAGACAGTAGGACTAGGGGGCACAGTCTCAAGATAAAGGGGAGGCGGTTTAGAACAGAGTTGAGGAGAAACTTCTTCACTCAAAGGATGGTGAATCTCTGGAATTCTCTGCCCGTTGAAGTGGTGGAGGCTGCCTCGCTAAATATTTTTAAGAAACGGGTTGATGGGTTTTTGATAAGAGAAGGGATTAAGGGTTATGGGGAGAGGGCGGGAAGGTGGAGCTGAGCCACGACAGATCAGCCATGATCTTATTGAATGGCGGGGCAGGCTCGAAGGGCTAGATGGCCTACTCCTGCTCCTATTTCTTATGTTCTTATGTTCTTAAATGAATCTAATGAACAATGCTTAGAGTAAGATCATTCTCCTATGGACAACTACCATTGGTGGGCTTCTTGATCAGGGAACGATGTAGAGATGTCAGGATAATTGTAGGCAACCTTTCACTGGAGGGATTTTGCTGTGAGCAAGTTGGTTGGCGCATTAGCTAGATTCCAGCAATGATGACACATCCTCGGGATGTGAAACATTTGGGGTAGCTGAAGGATGTGAGAGTATTCGAAATAAATGCAGCTTCTTTCTTCTTACAGAGGGTGGCATGGTGGTTAGCACTGCGCCAGGGACCCGGGTTTGATTCCCGCTTTGGGTCACCACCTATGCGGAGTCTGCACATTCTCCCTGTGTCCTCTCAAACACCACCTTTTGGATGAGAGGTTAAACTCTGTTTAAACTGGTGGCCTTCATAGCGAGGGGGATAGAATATAAAAGCAGGGAGGTCTTGCTGCAACTGTACAGGGCATTGGTGAGGCCGCAGCTGGAGTACTGTGTGCAGTTTTGGGCGCCGCACTTGCGCAAGGATATTTTGGTCTTGGAGGGAGTGCAGAGGAGGTTTACTAGGCTGATACTGGAGTTGAGGGGGTTGGACTATGAAGAGAGGCTGAATAGACTGGGTCTGTACTCGTTGGAGCTTAGAAGGATGAGGGGGGGATCTTATTGAGATGTATAAGATAATGAAGGGGATGGATAGGGTAGAGAGATTCCTCTTGCTTAGAAAGGACAGTAGGACTAGAGGGCACAGCCTCAAGATACGGGGGCAGTTGAGGAGGAACTTCTTCACTCAAAGGGTGGTGAATCTCTGGAATTCTCTGCCCGTTGAAGTGGTGGAGGCTGCCTCGCTAAATATATTTAAGTCACGGGTAGATAGGTTTCTGATAGACAAGGGGATTAAGGGTTATGGGGAGAGAGCGGGAAAGTGGAACTGATCCACTTCAGATCAGCCATGATCTTATTGAATGGCGGGGCAGGCTCGAAGGGCCAGATGGCCAACTCCTGCTCCTATTTCTTATGTTCTATAGCCCCGTTACCCAGTGAAGCAGTCCAAAGATGTGCGGGTTAGGTTCATTGGCTATGCTAAAATTGCCCCTTAGTGTCCTGGGATGTGTAGGTTAGAGGGATTAGCAGGTAAAATGTGCAGGGATATGGGGATAGGGTCTGGATGGGATTGTGTTCGGTGCAGACTCGATGGGCCGAAGGGCCTGTTTCTGCACTGTAGGGTTCTATAGAACCTCATTAAATGTTTTTAAGATAAGGCAAAATAAATGTTTGAACAGTAAAGGAATTAAGGGTTATGGTGAGCGGGCGGGTGAGTGGAGCTGAGTCCACGAAAAGATCAGCCATGATCTTATTGAATGGCGGGGCAGGCTGGAGGGGCCAGATGGCCTACTCCTGCTCCTAGTTCTTACGTTCTACTCATTCAGGTGGATGTAAAATAATCTGATTTGGAAGAGCAGCAGAGGGGAGTTTGGAGGCACTTGACCGGGTGGGAGGGGAGGACCCCACCACCTCCCTGTCTCCATTCTGATTAAGTCCCTTGAGGAGAGGTTAGTGGTCAGATACCCATCTCACTGCCAGGACCCTGGCATGTTTACTCTGTGGTCTCCCCTCCATCAAAGGCACTTTGTATCTCATCACCAAATGGGGCATCAGGGACCAGGGGATGGGGAAACGGGTCTGATAGCCACCCTGTCTGTGGTGATGGGGGGGTGGCACAGTGGTTAGCACTGCTGCCTCACAGCGCCAGGAGCCCAGGTTCAATTCCTGGCTTGGTTGACTGTCTGTGTGAAGTCCGCGCATTCTCCCCGTGTCTGGGTGGTTTTCCTCCAGGTGCTCCGGTTCCCTTCCCGAGTCCAAAAGACGTGCTGGTTAGGTGTGTTGGCCTTGCTAAATTCTCTCTCAGTGTACCCAAACAGGAGGCAGAATGTGATGACTGGGGAATTTCACTGTACCTTCATTGCAGTGTTAATGTAAGCCTACTTATGCCTAATAAATGAATTCATTTTTTTTTTAAATTGTGCTTTTAAGGGCAACATAGCAAAGTAAGGGCTCCTGGGCTGCGTGACCAATCAGAGTGGGGAACCACCCCAATGGGAGGAAGTCCTCCCAGGCAGAGGTATTTTACAATTCTTCATTACATTTTACACTCTGCAGAACGACACACTTCCTGCCCCTTGCTGCCAACTTTTCCCCATGCCCCAACCTCCAAGACACACACTCCGTCCTTCCCCACTTCCCACCATCACTCACCTGTGGCCTGGGATCCACAGATGGCCCTAGACCCTGAGTGGCGTGATAGCAGCAGCGGGCACTGCCAGTGCGGGGACGCTGCTGTGTACATAGGAGCGGTAAGCGAATGCCAGCATTGGCAGAAGATGCAGCAAGTCTCCTCGAAAAGGTAGTGTGGGGAACGGGGGAACCATAGAACCCTACAGGGCATAAAGAGGCCCTTCGGCCCATCGAGTCTGCACCGAACACAATCCCACCCAGGCCCTACCCCCCATATCATACCCACTAATCCCTCTAAACTACACATCCCAGGATACTAAGGGGCAATTTTAGCATAGCCAATGAACCTAACCCGCACATCTTTGGACTGTGGGAGGAAACCGGAGCACCCGGAGGAAACCCACGCAGACACGAGGAGAATGTGCAAACTCCACACAGACAGTGACCCGAGCCGGGAATCGAACCCAGGTCCTTGGAGCTGTGAAGCAGCAGTGCTAACCACTGTGCTACTGTACCTCCCAAGTGAGGGGCGAGGAGAAAGGGAGTGGTGGTGTTCACCAAAATCCCAGTCACCTCCACAAGACTTGACCCCTGATGTTACTGTGGGAAGATGGTGGCACAGTCGTAATGTCATAGGATGGGCAGTAAAGAGACCCAGACTAAGGTTCCAGGGACTTGGGTTCAAATCCCATCACGACAACTGGTGAATTTAGATTCCGTTAATAACTCTGCAATGCAAAGCTTCTGTAACGGTGACCATGGAGCATTGTCCATTATCGTAAAAGTGTGTCGGGTTCACTACTGTCCTTTAGGAAGGAAATTTGCCGTCCTTACCCAATTAAGGGGTGGTAATTATAGGACGGATGTCAGAGGTAGGTTCTTTACTCAGAGGGTAGTAAGGGCGTGGAATGCCCTGCCTGCAGCAGTTGTGGACTCGCCAACTTTGATCTGTGAGCGGGCGTGAAGTAAAAAGCCAAAGTCTGTTTATTAGTCGCAAGTGAGGCTTACATTGACGCTGCAATGCAGTTACTGTGAAATTCCCTTAGTCGTCGCACTCTGGCACCTGTTCGGGTCAATGCAACCAACTTGCAGACTGTGGGATGAAACCCACACAGACACGAGGAGAATGTGCAGCCTCTGCACACACGGTGACCCAAGCCAAGAATCGAATCCGGGTTCCTGGTGCGGTGAGGCGGCGATGCTAACCGCTGTGCCACCCCACACGCTGTACCTTCTATGCCAACAGGATGTGTCCATCTATTTCAGTGGTTCCCAGCCGGGTATGCCACAGCACACTGGTGTGCCATGAAGATCCCCAACTGTGTCATGGAAGAGGATTCAGAATTCATGTAATTAAACTAAAAGAAACCTTCATCACCTTCAGCTCTGTGACCAACATCTCCGAGTCCCGGTGAACCTCAGGCCTCCTGTAAATGCGTGGTTTATACATTGGTTAGGCCCATGTGTCTGACCTGGAGCTGAAATCCAAGGTTTCCGTCATACACCCACACGAGAAAGAAACACTCACCAAGGATGTGAAAACTCAGGGAGAAGTGACAAAGCCCGAGGTAAAAAAATGGCATATGCTCTTCTGAAAATCATAAATTGGAACGATACCTTGTGTCTATCGTTACGCTGAGCCAATGTCTACATATGAGATTAGCATTATGCAGAGACTTCTGTCCTCTCTTCAACTTTCCCCGCTTTCTTTTTAAATTGTTACTTTTTTTTCTCATTTTCTACCTATCGAGTCATAGAGATTTACAGCATGGAAACAGACCCTTCAGCCCAACTTGTCCATGCTGTCCAATTTTTACCATTAAGCTAGTCCCAATTGCTCACATGTACCCATATCCCTCTGTAGCCATCTTGCCTATGTAAATGTCTATATTTTTTTTAAAAGACAAAATTGTACCCTCCTCTACTACTACCTCTGGCAGCTTGTTCCAGACACTCACCAGACATTCTGTGTGAAAAAAATTGCCTCTCTGGACACTTTTGTATCTCCTCCTCTCACTTTAAACCTGTGCCCTCTAGTTTTAGACTCCCCTACCTTTGGGAAAAGATATTGACTATCTCGCTGATCTGTGCCCCTCATTATTTTATAGACCTCTATAAGATCACCCCTCAGCCTCCTACACTCCAGAGAAAAAAGTCCCAGTCTATCCAGCCTCTCCTTATAACTCAATCCATCAAGCCCTGGAAGCATCCTAGTAAATCTTTTCTGCACTCTTTCTTGTTTAATAATATCCTTTCCATAATAGGGTGACCGGAACTGTACACAATATTCCAAGTGTGGCCTTACCAATGCCTTGTACAACTTCAACAAGACGTCCCAACTCTTGTATTGAATGGTCTGACCAATGAAACCAAGCATGCTGAATATATATTATATGAGATAATGGTACATAGAACACAGAACATAGAACATTACAGCGCAGAACAGGCCCCTCGGCCCACGATGTTGCGCCGACCAGTTACAAAACAATGACCCACTAGCCTAAACCAATTCCTTTTCATCCATAAACCTATCCACAGATCTCTTAAACGTCCCCAAACTAGGCGCATTTACAACTGCAGCTGGCAGGGCATTCCAGTCCCTCACCACCCTCTGGGTAAAGAACCTACCCCTGACATCTGTCCTATAACTACCCCCCCTTAATTTAAAGTCGTGCCCCCTCGTGCTACCTTTCTCCATCCTAGGAAAAAGGCTATCACTATCTACCCTGTCTAAACCTCTAATCATCTTATATGTTTCAATGAGATCCCCTCTTAGCCGCCTTCTTTCCAGCGAAAACAACCCCAAATCTCTCAATCTCTCCTCATAGGATCTCCCCTCCATACCAGGCAACATCCTGGTAAACCTCCTCTGCACCCTCTCCAAAGCCTCCACATCCTTCCTGTAATGTGGGGACCAGAACTGCACACTGAAAATATTAATACAAAAGTAAAATGCTGGAAATCTGATGTGAGAAGAAAAATCTGGAAAAAAATCAGGCAGCATCTGTGGAGAGAAACACTCAACATTCATGTTATTGGTTGTTTCAAAATATTAAATCCCCTGTGAACAAGATAAATTACTCGTGACCTGTATTTTTAAGGAAATCAAGGTTTCCCATATACAATTTCCACTTACATTGTATTGTATACAATATACAAGGATGTGGAGGCTTTGGAGAGAGTGCAGAGGAGGTTTACCAGGATGTTGCCTGGACTGGGAGGCATGCCTTATGAGGATAGGTTGAGGGAGCTCGGTCTCTTCTCCATGGAGAGACGAAGGTTGAGAGGCGACCTGATAGAGGTTTATAAAATGTTGAGAGGAATAGATAGGGTGGATTCTCGGAGGCTATTTCCCTGAAATGGTTGCTACGAGAGGACACAGGTTTAAGGTGCTGGGGAGCAGGTACAGAAGTGATGTTAGGGGTAAGTTTTTCACTCAGAGGGTGGTGAGTGAATGGAATTGGCTGCCGTCGGTGGTGGTGGAGGCGAACTCGCTGGGATCTTTTAAGAGACTTCTAGATGAGTATATGGGGTTTAATGGGATTGGGGGTTATAGATAGGTCTATAGATTGGTGGGGTTGATGTGATCGGCGCAACTCGAGGGCCGAAGGGCCTGTTTGTGCTGTAATGTTCTATGTTCTATGTTCTATGAATGGAATTGGCTGCCGTCGGTGGTGGTGGAGGCGAACTCGCTGGGATCTTTTAAGAGACTTCTGGATGAGTATATGGGATCTAATGAGAATGGGAGTTACAGATAGTTCTATGGCTTGGTAGGTATGGATGTGATCGGCGCAACTTGTGGGCCGAAGGGCCTATTTGTGCTGTAGTGTTCTATGTTCTAAACGAATGGTCTAGTTGGACCAATGAGCGGAGCAGGCTTGGAGGGCCGAAGGGCCTGTTTCCTGTGCTGTACTGTTCTTTGTATACATTTTTCAGTCCCAATGGTCCCGGTTTTGTGATAGCTGGAATTGAAGCTATCAGTGTCAGCGTTACAATGATGAGAATTGGAGTTTTGGCATGCCCAGTATAAACTTTCCCAATTCTTGCCCGCGTCAACATTCTGTCTGACAGCGAACGCAGGCTGAAAATCACCCAAAAAAGTCTTGGGCCAGAGAAAATAGGAGTGTGCCTTGAACATTTTTTATAGTGTAGTCTTGCCATGATATATAAAAAGTTGGGAACCTATTGATCAATTTGGCTAGCATGCAGTGTAATATCACAGCAAGCCACTGTGACAGGAATCTGCATCTGATGGTTACACTGAGTTGTCTCTTTTTATGTATGTTATCCTGTACATCCATACCAAGTAAAAAGTCTGACAACACCAGGTTTTAGTCCAACCGATTTATTTGATAATATTCTCACAAGCTTTCGAGGTTACCCTCTTCGTCAGGTGAATGGAGAGTTCTGGCCTCATACAGAGCATATAAAGCACAGACAGTTTACAGATTACTGATTAGAATGTGAATCTTTACACCTAACCTGCTGTTCAAGTCTTAAAGTGGCTGATAATGTGAGTGGAAGGAGCACTGATCACAGATTAAAGAGATGTGTATTGTCTCCAGACAGTACAGTAAGTGAGGTTTTGCAAACCCAGGCAAGTCACGGGGGTTACAGAGAGTCTGACATGAACCCAAGATCCCTGTTGAGACCGTCCTTATGTATGTGGAACTTGGCTATCAGTCTCTGTTCAGCGACTCTGCGCTGTCGTGTGTCATGAAGGCCGCCTTGGAGAATGCTTACCTGAAGGTCAGAGGCTGAATGCCCGTGACCACTGAAGTGTTCGCGGTTGGACTAAAACCTGGTGTTGTCAGACTTTTTACTGTGTTTACGCCAGTCCAACGCCAGCATACCCACATCATCCATACCCAGGCAGAGAGTAACATTCCAAGTGATGGGAAACCCTCAATAATGCACTCATTAAATTCAACTGGGGTTTGAAGAGGACATGGACTGTGACAGAGGAGTGAGATTTGCGAGTGCAGTCACACAATTGCAGTCATGTTGAATCACCTGATGCGTATCGATCCGGCCCATGTTCTACGTAAAGCCGTGAGTTCCAATTGTTGAAGGCTGCCTCTCATTCTGTGGAGAGGATGGCTGGTCTAGACCCAGGAAGAAGTCTCACAACACCAGGTTTAAGTCCAACCGATTTATTTGATAGTAAACTCACAAGCTTTCGAGGTTTGCCCCTTCGTCAGGTGAATGGAGAGTTCTGGCCTCAGACAGAACACCATCCACCAGGTACATGGTAAATACTCTTGCAACTCGGCCAACATTGTCTACCTGATACGTTGCAAGAAAGGATGTCCCGAAGCATGGTACATTGGGGAGACCATGCAGACGCTACGACAACAGATGAATGAACATCGCTCGACAATCACCAGGCAAGACTGTTCCCTTCCTGTTGGCGAACACTTCAGTGGTCACGGGCATTCAGCCTCTGACCTTCGGGTAAGCATTCTCCAAGGCGGCCTTCACGACACACGACAGCGCAGAGTCGCTGAACAGAGACTGATAGCCAAGTTCCACACACATGAGGACGGTCTCAACAGGGATCTTGGGTTCATGTCGCACTATCTATAACCCCCGTGACTTGCCTGGGTTTGCCAAACCTCACTTACTGTACTGTCTGGAGACAATACACATCTCTTTAACCTGTGATCAGTGCTCCTTCCACTCACATTATCAGCCACTTTAAGACTTGAACAGCAGGTTAGGTGTAAGGATTCGCATTCTAATCAGTAATCTCTAAACTGTCTGTGCTTTATATGCTCTGTCTGAGGCCAGAACTCTCCATTCACCTGACGAAGGGGCTAACCTCGAAAGCTTGTGAGTTTACTGTCAAATAAATCGGTTGGACTAAAACCTGGTGTTGTCAGACTTTTTACTGTGTTTACCCCAGTCCAACACCGGCATCTCCACATCATGGACTAGACCCAGCAGGAGAGCGGTGAGAATCATTGACAGGGTTCCCTCAAAACGAGTAAGATTACTATGATTCTGTCTGAGCTGGTCTTATGGAATGCGCCTTGGCTGCGATCGTTCCTTTTGGATTGAAGGAGAGTCCGAGGAAGAGATAGTGTTCCTACTTCAACAAGTGGTTGAACGGAACCTCCAGCTACAAGCTGCCTTGTCTTCTGTGTCCTGTCTTCCCACTGCACTCTGATTAGATCGTATTTTGTCTGTTTACACAATGTATTCCGTTTTCTAAATAACCCGAAGTTTAAAATCAAGAGCCCCCAGGGAGAGAACTGTAATTCTTATCTCTGTCCTGTGGTCACTGACTGGAGGAGAAAGCAGATGTCACATCACAGGCCCAGGTACTTCCATTAAATGTGACCGGCACAGTGGGTTAGCACTGCTGCCTCACAGCCCCAGGGGCACGGGTTCGATTCCCGGCTCGGGTCACTGTCCGTGCGGAATTTGCACCTTCTCCCCATGTCTGTGCGGGTTTCTTCCGGGCGCTCTGGTTTCAAAGAACAAAGAACAGCACAGCACGGGAAACAGGCCCTTCGGCCCAACGAGCCCGCGCCGCCGTCCCATGGTCAGTGACCTATTCATGACTCTAGTCTACGCCTAATGTGTGAGGATCAGGGAGGTCCAATATAGGGACAATTTGTTACCCAATCAATCAGCCTAAAAGCACATTTTTGGGATGTGGGAGGAAACCGGAGCACCCGGAGGAAACCCACGCAACCACGGGGAGAACGCGCAAACTCCCACGGACACAGGCCCAAATCCATGTGTCCGCACAGCAACAGAGATAGTCTCTGAGCTGCCATGATGCCCTCGAGATGGTCCAGTTTACGCACACCAACGACATGAAGCTGTAGGCAACTCCCGAAGCAACATCCAAGAGCAGCCCACCACAACCTGCCGCATGCATGCCCCTTGCTGGACTCCAAAGATGTGCAGGTTAGGTTCATTGGCTATGCTAAAATTGCCCCTTAGTGTCCTGGGATGTGTAGGTTAGAGGGATTAGCAGGTAAATGTGTAGGGATATGGAGATAGGATCTGGGTGGGATTGTGTTCGGTGCAGACTCGATGGGCCGAAGGGCCTGTTTCTGCACTGTAGGGTTCTATGTGGTTCTATGTTTTAAATTTCCTCCCACAGTTGGAAAGACGTGTTGGTTAGATGAATTGGCCATGCTAAATTGCCCCTTCGTCTACCCAAGCAGGTGCCAGAGTGTGGCAACCAGGGGGTTTTTCAGAGTCACTTCATTGCAATGTTAATGTAATCCTACTTGCGACACTAATAAATAAAATAACAATAACAAAATGAACAAACACGGGTGAACTTCAACCCAACGCAGTCTGAAAAACACTGTCTGCGCTCCTGTTGAGAAATGTCATTGGCCGATCAAAGTTATGATGTGGAGATGCCGGTGTTGGATTGGGGTAAACACAGTGAGAAATCTCACAACACCAGGTTAAAGTCCAACAGGTTTATTTGGTAGCAAACGCCACTAGCTTTCGGGTCTTTGCCCCTTTGTCAGGTCAGTGGGGAGTTCTTCGCACTAACCTGACGAAGGAGCAGTGACAGTAAAATCCAGCCAGTGAAGTAAAGTTTATTTATCAGTCACAAGTAAGACTTACGTTAACACTGCAGTGAAGTTACCCTGAAATTCGTGTAGTTGCCACACCCAGGCACCTGTTCGGGTCAGTGCATCTAACCGGCACGTCTTTCAGACTGTGGGAGCAAAACGGAGCACCTGGAGGAAACCCACACAGACATGGGGAGAACATGCAGACTCCGCACAGACAGTGCCCAAGCCGGGAAGCGCACCTGGATCCCTGGCGCTGTGAGGCAGCAGTACTAGCCACTCTGCTACCATGCCGCCGATGGGTATCGGGGGCAAACTCTCCGTTGGTTCGAGTCATACCTGGCACACTGTTCTGTGGGATCAGTCACCTCACCTTCAGGACATCTCTGCGGGAGTCCCTCAGGGAAGACAGCTCACTACCACATTCTCAGGTACAACGAGGAAAGGACAATAGTGCCAGCGATGCCCAGATCCCATAAAATAAATTTTAACAAACAGTCTGTGCCTGTGTGTGTGCGTGTGTGAGATTGTGGGTCAGTGCGTAGGTGAATCCGTGAGTGAGCTTTTGTGTTTGTGTCTGTGAGTGTTTATGTCTTGTTTCTCCGTGTGGTTTTGTTCCGTTACCTCTGCATTCCTGACTGTGACAGTTGAAGTGTGCATGTCTATGTGAGTAAGTTTATGTCTGTGTGTCATTTTGAGAGTCAACCACATTGCTTTGGCTCTTGAGTCACACGTAGACCAGACCAGGTAACGACAATAGACTTGCAATTGTGCCTCTGTCTATATATGCCATGTTTGTGAAACCTACCTCTCCACACACCTGATGAAGGAGCAGCGCTCCGAAAGCTCGTGATTCCAAATAAACCTGTTGGACTTTAACCTGGTGTTGTGAAACCTCTCACTGTGCCCACCCCAGTCCAACGCCGGCATCCCCACATCATGGCTAAATGACAATAGTGAACCTGATTGATTTTTTAAGACAGTCATTTCCAGGTTTTTATTGAATTGAAATTTCACCATTTGCCATGGTAGGGTTCGAACCCAAGTCCTCAGAACGTAGCACAGTGGGTTAGCACTGCTGCTTCACAGCTCCAGGGTCCTGGGTTCGATTCCTGGCTCGGGTCACTGTCTGTGTGGAGTTTGCACATTCTCCTCGTGTCTGCGTGGGTTTTCTCCGGGTGCTCCGGTTTCCTCCCACAGTCCAAAGATGTGCGGGTTAGGTTCATTGGCTATGCTAAAATTGCCCCTTAGTATCTTGGGATGTGTAGGTTAGAGGGATTAGCAGGTAAAATGTGTAGGGATATGGGGATAGGGTCTGGGTGGGATTGTGTTCGGTACAGACTCGATGGGGCGAAGGGCCTGTTTCTGCACTGTAGGGTTCTATGTTCTATGTAGGGTTCTATGTGTAACGTTACCCTGGTTCCCTGGATTACTAGCCCAATGATATGACCACTACTCCACCAACCCCCCTTCATCACCATAAAACCCTAGAAAATTACAGCTCAGAAACAGGCCTTTTGGCCTCTGAGCCGAACCATTTTTTGCCGAGTCCCACTGACCTGCACTCGGACCGTATCCCCCCTCACCCCTCTCATCCATGAACCCGTCCAAATTTCTCTTAAATGTTAAAAGTGACCCCCCCATTTACCACTTTATCCGGCAGCTCATTCCACACTCCCACCACTCTCTGCGTGAAGAATCCCCCCTAATATTCCCTTTAAACTTTTCTCCTTTCACCATTAACCCATGCCCTGTTTTTTTCCTCCCCCCTAGCCTCAGGGGAAAAAACCCTGCTTGCATTCACTCTATCTGTACCCATCAAAATCTTATACACCTCTATCAAATCTCCCCTCATTCTCTTACACTCCAGGGAGTAAAGTCCTTGCATTCACTCTATCGATACCCATCAAAATCTTATACACCTCTATCAAATCTCCCCTCATTCTCCTACACTCCAGGGAGTAAAGTCCTTGCATTCACTCTATCTATACCCATCAAAATCTTATACACCTCTATCAAATCCCCCCTCATTCTCCTACGCTCCAGGGAGTAAAGTCCTTGCATTCACTCTATCGATACCCATCAAAATCTTATGCACCTCTATCAAATCCCCCCTCATTCTCCTAGGCTCCAGGGAATAAAATCCTAACCTATTCAATCTCTCTCTGTAACTCAGTTTCTCAATTCCCAGCAACATCCTTGTGAACCTTCTCTGCACTCTTTCAACCTTATTTACATCCTTCCTGTGACTAGGTGACCAAAACTGTACACAATACTCTAAATTCAGCCTCACCAATGTCTTATATAACCTTACCATAACACTCCAACTTTTTATACTCCAATTTATAAAGGCCAAAGTACCAAAAGCACTCTTTACGACCCTATCCACCTGTGACGTTACCTTAGTTCTGAAGGACTTTGTGATGTCTTGAAGCCTTATGTGTCCTTTCTTTGTTGTTATACAATTCCAAACAAAATCCCAACCTTCTTGCAATGAATTAGTTGGAATGAAGCACTCACCATCACATTAAAAAAAACCCACGATAGCAGTTACACCAATTATCAACCCACAGGCCAGACTGACAAGAGTAACTTCCAGTCGAACACGAAGCTAAAAGTAACCTGCAGACTTGGTTTGTGAAGAAGTTTAACAGCATGAGGCAGAGAAACCAAAGTTCTTGATGGAACCGCGACAGAATGTGAAGGAGGTGTGAGAGCACAGAACAGATGTAACACAACAACCAGCTGATAACACTGACACACACAGAATAAGAAAGAAAGGGCACAGCGGATCAGCTAACCGGCCAGCCTCGCACCCCTTTATCGGAGCCGAAAGGCAAGGAAGTAAATTAACAGAATAAGAAAGGAAAGGTATAGGGCATTGGTGAGGCCGCAGCTGGAGTACTGTGTGCAGTTTTAGGCGCCGCACTTATGCAAGGATATTTTGGCCTTGGAGGGAGTGCAGAGGAGGTTTACTAGGCTGATACCGGAGTTGAGGGGATTGAGCTATGAGGAGAGGCTGAATAAACTAGGCTTGTACTCGTTAGAGTTTAGAAGAATGAGAGGAGATCTCATTGAGACGTATAAGATGATGAAAGGGATGGATAGGATAGAGGTGGAGAGACTCTTCCCGCTCAGAAAGGACAGTAGGACTAGGGGGCACAGCCTCAAGATAAAGGGGGGGCGGTTTAGAATGGAGTTGAGGAGGAACTTCTTCACTCAAAGGGTGGTGAATCTCTGGAATTCTCTGCCCGTTGAAGTGGTGGAGGCTGCCTCGCTAAATATTTTTAAGAAGCGGGTTGATGGGTTCTTGATAAGAGAGGGGATTAAGGGTTATGGGGAGAGGGCGGGAAGGTGGAGCTGAGCCATGACAGATCAGCCATGATCTTATTGAATGGCGGGGCAGGCTCGAAGGGCTAGATGGCCGACTCCTGCTCCTATTTCTTATGTTCTTATGTTCTTAAAACAAGGAGGAGAGGGAGAGAGACACCACAGATCTCCCCAGCCGAGCTACAGGGAGAAGCAGCAAAGAGATACAAAGGTGTCATTGATGTAGAAAGGTGAAGCAAAACAGAGAAGGTGGAAGAGATGGTAAACATTGAATTGTGTTTGAAACTAGAAGATGGCATTTTTTACTGGTGTAGATATTAAGTGTTGCTGGAAAAAAAACATGTTTTATTGAATATTTTCACCTTGAACACATTGGGACAATCGCAAGAATACCAATATTTGGGGGGGAAGCAACACTTTATCCTGCACGATAAAAGGGTGTTGATTGGTTGGCAAGCGAACTCTGGTAGAGACGTTGCCATGAAGAATGCACCAGTTGATGGTTAACTGCCAAGCATTATTGGAAATTTAAAGCAGGTAGCTTGATTCCGATTGGTCGAGGCATTGCCCTGAGGAATGAACCAGCAAATGGCTGTCACTTATTCAAAGGCGTTCTGCGGGATAATGGCTATCCTGATCGGAATGGGGCAAAGTACAAACTCATGAGCAAGTCCATCACTTTGGGCCCTGAAATGTGCCCAGTTTGCCTCAGATTACGTTGGAAGGGGAAGATATCACAAAACATTTGCGTCACAAGTGGAGAAGGTTGTTAGGAAGGCTTATGGGATGTTGGCCTTTATAGGAAGGGGCATAGAGTATAAAAGCTGCTGTCTAATGCTTCAGTTGTACAGAACGTTGGTTAGACCGCTTTTGGAGTACTGCGTCCAGTTCTGGTCACCTTACTACCGGAAGGACGTGGAGTCTCTGGAAAGGGTGCAGAGGAGGTTTACCAGGATGTTGCCTGGCATGGGGGGACTGGGTTACGAGGAGAGGTTGAAAAAACTGGGACTATTCTCCTTGGAAAGACGGAGATTGAGAGGGGACATGATAGAAGTATATAAGATAATGAAGGTAATAGATAGAGTTAATAGTGAGAGACTGCTCCCTAGACTGGGTACGAACACGAGAGGTCATCATTTAAGGGTGAGGGGGGAGAGGTATAATTTGGAGGTGAGAAGAAGGTTCTTTACGCAGAGAGTTGTAGGGGTCTGGAACGCGCTACCGAGTAGGGTGGTGGAGGCAGGAACATTGGACTCGTTTAAGATGCAGTTAGATAGGCACATGAGTGAAACGAGAATGGAGGGATATGGTAGGGGCTATTAAATAGGGTTCAACCTCAGGAGACACCGGAAAGGCAGGCTGTAAGATTAATATTATTGTCTTTATTCCACAGGTGGAGGTCCACCTCGTGTCAAACGAGGGGCATTCACACGGCGGGTTGTGCGTGGGCTGCTCTTGGAAGTTCCAGGAGTGGCCTAGGACTTCATGTCGGTGTGTGTGCTTGATCCTGGACCGGTAGATGGGCGCCGCAACAGCTCAGTGACTAGCACTGCTGGCTGTGCAGACACATGGATTTGGGCCTGTGTCTGTGGGAGTTTGCGCATTCTCCCTGTGGTTGCGTGGGTTTCCTCCGGGCGCTCCGGTTTCCTCCCACACCCCAAAGATGTGCTCTCAGGCTAATCGGTTTTTACCAAATTGACACTATTTCTTCCCTGAATCTGACTGAGTAGGGTTCCATTCGTAGATATGCAGGGTAGAATAGGTGTAGGGTGATGTGGCGGCGCGGGCTCGTTGGGCCGAAGGGCCTGTTTCCCGTGCTGGGTTGTTCTTTGTTCTTTGTTCTAACATTTGAGCAACAGCTGAAGCTATCTGTTTGACACTGCTACCACACAGTAGTGACATAATGGTATTCACCACTAACAGGATGCAGTCACCAAGCCAAAGAGGCACTTTTTGGCTCATCACACAAATGAGTAGTGTAGCATATGAATTTCGGTGCCATTGTGATGCGAGTCATTTAGACCATATGTCCCACAGATTGTCTGATCATATTAAGCAGCATGTCCCAGCCACTGTTTGCAACGGGCAAGGTACAGAACCTGTATCCACCCAAATCATGCTTTCAAAACTCAAAACACCGCATCCAAGATTACACATAATTCTGTGATTGGACAACATTTGCTGAATAATCCTCAGTGTGCTAAAAATTGCAGACAACCAATTTCAGATTGTCAGTCAGGCTCACAGTGTGATGCATTTGCATGTAGTTGCAGCTACATATATTAATAACAAAGAACAGTATAGCACAGGAATCAGGCCCTTCGGCCCTCCAAGCCTGCGGCACTCATTGGTCCAACTAGACCATTCGTTTGTATCCCTCCATTCCCAGTCTGCTCATGTGACTATCCGGGTAAGTCTTAAACCATCCCAGTGTGCCCGCCTCCACCACCCTGCCTGGCAGTGCATTCCAGGCCCCCACCATCCTCTGTGTAAAATACGTCCCTCTGATATCTAAGTTATACCTCGCCCCTCTCACCTTGAACCTGTGACCCCTCCTGATCGTCACCTCCGACCTGGGAAAATACTTCCCACTGTTCACCCTATCGATACCCTTCATAATTTTATTTACCTCTATTAAGGCTCCCTTCATTCTCCGCCTTTCCAGGGAGAACCACCCCAGTTTACCCAATCTCTCCTCATAGCTAAGACCCTTCCATACCAGGCAACATCCTGGTAAACCTCCTCTGCAAACACAAAGGCCATCTTCTTTGCAGACAGAACAAGTACACGCATTGCACTTATTTCAGCTCAACCAAATAGGTGACAGCTATTCACTGTTTCAAGCCTTTGTGCAAATGCCTTGACCAATCGTAGTCAAGCTGCTTGGTTTAAATTTCCAACAATGCTTGGAAGTTAACTATCATTCACCATCAACTGATGTGCAAATGCCTTGACCAATCATAGTCAAGCTGCTTGGTTTAAATTTCCAACAATGCTTGGAAGTTAACTATCATTCACCATCAACTGATGTATCCTCCATGGCAAAACCTCGACCAATCAGAGTGCACTTGCCAACCAATCAGCCTTTTCATACAGTATAATGTTGGTGTCTCCCTTGGATTTGTATTATCGCGAAATGTCCCCTTGAATGTAAACAGAAAGATTGAACAAAAAGTTGGGCGGGGATTTTCATCCCCCCCCAACCCCCCCCCCCCCCCCCCCTTCCCCCCCGCAGCAGAATGCTTTCTGGCAGTAGAAACAGCTCACCATTAAGTCAGCAGTGGGATCTTCCATCCCTCTGATGTCTACGGCATTGTACAACTGTGCTGCCGCTGGGAAATCAACTGTGAGGGGCAACTCATCTCCAATTTCCCTGATTTCAGTCGTACTCAAAGTGCTTAGCGGCTGTGGGAGGAGGAAGGAGAGTCAACAGGAGGGGTCAAAGATAACAGAACAGGATAGGTGATGTCCAGATCACAGAACTGTACAAGAACTGTACAACTGTACAAGGAGAGGCTGAATAAACTAGGCTTGTACTCGTTAGAGTTTAGAAGAATGAGGGGAGATCTCATTGAGACGTATAAGATGATGAATGGGATGGATAGGATAGAGGTGGAGAGACTCTTCCCGCTCAGAAAGGACAGTAGGACTAGGGGGCACAGCCTCAAGATAAAGGGGAGGCGGTTTAGAACGGAGTTGAGGAGGAACTTCTTCACTCAAAGGGAGTTGAATCTCTGCCCGTTGAAGTGGTGGAGGCTGCCTCGCTAAATATTTTTATGAAACGGGTTGATGGGTTTTTGATAAGAGAGGGGATTAAGGGTTATGGGGAGAGGGCGGGAAGGTGGAACTGAGCCACGACAGATCAGCCATGATCTTATTGAATGGCGGGGCAGGCTCGAAGGGCCAGATGGCCTACTCCTGCTCCTATTTCTTATGTTCTTATGTTCTTATGTTTAGCGTTGTGCAAAAACGGGTGGATATAAATATTTAATAGGGCCAGCTGATGGGGTGAAGCTTTCCATCTGTGTCACGTAAGTTAAACTCGCACCTTTTTTTTAACCCCCTTACCAAACTCGGTATGTAAGCTCAACGCACAGCACGTATTTCAGCTGTTCCTCTGTTGCAACACTAAGCGATAAGATTCCACCCTGTCCATAATCCTTCTTTTAGTCCGGAAAGGAATGTTCAGATACTCAAGGAATCAAGGGATAAGTGGAGAGAGGAGAAAGTGGAGCCAGTATAGAAGATCAGCAATGGCAGAGCAGGCTTGAAGGGACCTATGGCATACGGGGGAAGCAATGGCTTAGTGGTATTATCACTAACCCAGAAACTCACCTGACTGGTCTGGGGTCCCGGGTTCAAATCCCACCACGGCAAGTGGTGGAATTTGAAATCAATGAACAATATCTGGAATTAGGAATGTACTGCTGATCGTGAAACCACTGTTGATTGTTGTTAAAAACCCATCTGGTTCACTAATGTCTATTAGGGAAGGAAATCTGCCATCCTTGCCTGGTCCAGCCTACATGTGACTCCACGCCCACAGCAATGTGGTGGGCAATAGTTGCTGACGATACCCACGTTCCATGAATGAATTTAAAAAACCTACCCTTATGTTCTAACATTCTTACAATGTTGGGATTAAATGAAATGGGATTCTGCTTTTGTAACTCAAGCCATTTCTTTGGTAAAAATTCAGAAAAGGAGGTGTCTTTGTTGCGAAACATGGATTGTGAAATGTAATTATGGAATCCTACAGCGCAGAAGGAGGCCATTTGACTCATCAAACCTGCACTGACCACAAACCCCACCTCGACCCTATTCCCTTAACCCTATGCATTTACCCTAGCTAGTCCCCCTAACACTCAGGGGCAATTTAGCGCAGCCAATCCACCTAACCAGCACATCCTTGGACTGGTTGGGAAACCGGAGCACTCAGAGGAAACCCACGCAGAGAGAATGTGCAAACGTCACACAGTGACCTGAGGCTGGGATGTCTAATGTCTTCCTGTTACTCTCTGGAGGGTTTGAAGTTCTTTGTTGTCTGAACTTCACTGAGATCTTCTCTGTAATCTAAAGAAAAGAAAGGGGAACTGTGATAATAGGAAGCTGGATGAATCTATTCCACACGAGCTTCCTCCCACATGTGGTATCTAACACTATCATTCTTTCATAGGACATAGGAACATGGAGCTAGGAGCATTTGCCCCTTTGAACCTGATCTACCATTCAGTAGGATCATGGCTGATCTGAAGTGGATCAGTTCCACTTTCCCGCTCTCTCCCCATAACCCACGTTCCATGAATGAATTTAAAAAACCAACCCTTATGTTCTAACATTCTTACAATGTTGGGATTAAATGAAATCCCAACATTGGGAATGAAATGGGATTCTTGTCTATCAGAAACCTATCTACCCGTGACTTAAGTATATTCAACGAGGCAGCCTCCACCACTTCAACGGGTAGAGAATTCCAGAGACTCACCATCCTTACGAGGGGCCTTGGGCTTAAGGTGAGGGGGACGAGGTATAATTTGGATATTAGAGGGAGGTTTTTCACACAGAGGGTCGTGGGGGTATGGAATGCTCTGCCAAGTAAGGTGGTGGAGGCAGGCACGCTGGAATTGTTTAAGAGCTACTTAGATAGGCACATGAGCGGGGTGGAGATGGAGGGATATAGGAGACTGTTTTAAATAAGGTTCAGGAGCCTTGGGACGTCCCTGGGAATGTTTAAGGGTGTGGATGATACTGATGTTTTTCTCTTTTAATCCAAAGGTGATTCGGTCCGCCTTGTTGTCCAACGAGGGGCGTACACGCGATGGGTCGTACGAGGGCTGCTCTTGGTTGTTTCGAGAGTAGCCTAGTGCTTCACGTCGTTAGCGTACACTTAAACTGGACCAGATACTGGGCAACACGACAGCTCAGTGATTATCACTGATTGCTGCGCAGACACATGGATTTGGGCCGGTGTCTGTGGGAGTTTGCACATTCTCCCCAGGCTTGCGTGGGTTTTCTCCGGGTGCTCCGGTTTCCTCCCACACCCCAAAGATGTGCCATTAGGCTGATTGGAAGTAATAAATTGTCCCTAAATTAGTCTTTCCTCAATGTGGAGTGCCATAAGCATAGACAGGGCTCGTGAGTGGAGAGGGGACTCACAATGTTAAGATGGCGGCGTGGGCTCGTTGGGCCGAAGGGCCTGTTTCCCGTGCTGTGTTGTTCTTTGTTCCTTCGAGTGAAGAAGTTCCTCCTCAACTCTGATCTAAACTGCACCCCCTTATCTTGAGGCTGTGCCCTCTAGTCCCGCTTAGAAAGGAAAGAGGGAAGAATCTCTCTACCTCTACCCTATCCAACCCCTTCATTATCTTATACGTCTCTATAAGATCCTTACATGTCTCTATAAGATAACTCTATAAGATCTAAATTAAAAAGCAGACCCGTATAGAGGTGGTGTGCTGATTGAAATGAACGAGTGCTGACTACATGTCTGATAATCCCAATCTGCTACGCAAAGGAACCTGAACACAAGTGGGTGGAAATTGTTTCTGCTTTTTATCAGCTTGATCTGTCAGTAGATGTCATCACATTGTTCAGGTGATTAGCTCTGCCATCCAGCAATATTCGCTGCTTTTGTTGAGGTCCCTACAATGTGCTTCCTACGTATCTCTCACTCAGTTTTATCAGTTCCTTCATTATTCCTGTCACTTACTTAGCAGCACAGCGTACTTCTATCATCCAGTTGTGGCAGGTGTCTCTTTGTCTTACCATCACACTTTGACTATTTTTGTCATTCATCACAGTGACATAATCTCCTTAAATCAGCTGTGTGTTCAGTTTTGTTTGACGGTTCTGCTCTGCCGCTGTCTTCTGTGAACTGGATGTGAAGATTGGCTCGGCTCAAATCTGAACAGTTCCGAATGGGGCTTTTGATTCACTCGTGTTATCTCGCATTGATCTCAGCGCCCCGGTTCTAAGAACATAAGAACATAAGAAATAGGAGCAGGAGTAGGCCATCTGGCCCTTCGAGCCTGCCCCGCCATTCAATAAGATCATGGCTGATCTGTCGTGACTCAGTTCCACCTTCCCACCCTCTCCCCATAACCCTTAATCCCCTCTCTTATCAAAAACCCATCAACCCGTTTCTTAAAAATATTTAGCGAGGCAGCCTCCACCACTTCAACGGGCAGAGAATTCCAGAGATTCACCACCCTTTGAGTGAAGAAGTTCCTCCTCAACTCTGTTCTAAACCGCCCCCCCTTTATCTTGAGGCTGTGCCCCCTAGTCCTACTGTCTTTTTTGAGCGGGAAGAGTCTCTCCACCTCTATCCTATCCATCCCATTCATCATCTTATACGTCTCAATGAGATCTCCCCTCATTCTTCTAAACTCTAACGAGTACAAGCCTAGTTTATTCAGCCTCTCCTCTGTTGACCAGAACTCCAATTGTCTCCTGCCCTTCGACCTCAAGTTTCCCGGGATCGTTTATTTGGGAATGAAAGGATCGGAAGTCAGCGCATGCTGGAAATCTGAGCTCAAAGCTGGAACTGTTTACTCAGCAGCTGTAGTGAAAGGGAACAGATTAACATACTAGGCACTGAGTCACTAGCAGAACAGGAGGACACCCTAAATAGTGATCAACGCAGCAAGACTAACAATCAGGAGAGATAAAACAACAGGGTTTGCAGCAGAGGGAGAGAGAGATAATGGGTTGCATGGTGAAATTTGACTTATTTTTTGCACTCTACCTCTGAATCTGATCATCCAGACATTTGCATGTATAATCTAGGCAGTGGTATTGAGACCGGAATCATAGAACCCTACAGTGCAGAAAGAGGCCCTTCAGCCCATCGAGTCTGCACCCAATACAATCCCACCCAGGCCCTACCCCCATATCCCTACATATTATACCCACTAATCCCTTTAACTAATTTTTACCCACTAATGCCTGGACAATTTCTTAGCACGGCCAATCAACCTAACCCGCACATCTTTGGACTGTGGGAGGAAACCGGAGCACCCGGAGGAAACCCACGCAGACACGAGGAGAATGTGCAAACTCCACACAGACAGTGACCCCGAGCCGGGAATCGAACCCAGGACCCTGGAGCTGTGAAGCAGCAGTGCTAACCCACTGTGCTACCGTGCCGCCCCTTGTAATCCAGAGATCCAGGGTAGTGTTCTAGAGACCCGGGTTCGAATCCCACCAGGGCAGATGGTAAAATTTGAATTCAATAAAAATTTGAAATTAGGAATCTACAGACGACCATTGTCGATTTTTGGAAAACCCCACCAGGGGTTCGCAGCTCCAGGGTCCTGGGTTCGATTCCCGGCTCGGGGGTCACTGCCTGTGCGGAGTTTGCACATTCTCCTCGTGTCTGCGTGGGTTTCCTTCGGGTGCTCCGGTTTCCTCCCACAGTCCAAAGATGTGCGGGTTAGGTTCATTGGCTATGCTAAAATTGCCCCTTCGTGTCCTGGGATGTGTAGGTTAGAGGGATTAGTGGGTAAAATATGTAGGGATATGGGGATAGGGCCTGGGTGGGATTGTGTTCGGTGCAGACTCGATGGGCCAAATGGCCTCTTTCTGCACTGTAGGGATTCTAAGGATTCAAGTTGGCTGCCATCCATATTAAGGATGGCCACCTCCCAAGGGCTGCCAGCCAATCAAAGGGCCAGTGGCTCAATAGCGCCACCATGAGCTGTGGACACTAGTAGGGCTGCACCTGGAGGAGAAGGAAGGTGCACTTAATGCCAGGCGTACTCATTGTCAGGTAATGAGAGTTTGGGGGCACTGGGGCGAGTTAGGCATGCCCTGACCAGTGGGCATGGGGCAGTTGTGACGGTAAGAGGCGAGGATCATACTAGTAAGATTCCAGCGGGGACAGGAAGAGCCCCCATTAGGTCAATTGGCTGGAGGAGTAACTGGCATGTTCCATCTTCAAAACCACTGCCAGGGTGACATGGTGAAGGGAGGGCAATGGGCACACGCCTAGCTGCCTAGTCAGCAACATCCTGCCAGTTCCCCTCCACCACCACCCTGAAAAGCTTGGTTCAACCCAGCTGAGTCAGACGATGGGAGACGCCCTCTACTCAATTCAAAAGGTTCCAAAAAAGAAACTTACAAATGCAAGAGCTTCTGGCTGAAGACAAGAACAAAGAATAACACAGCACAGGAAACAGGCCCTTTGGTCCTACAAGCCCGTGCTGCCCCTTTTATGGGTGCGTGCCTTATTCAAGTCTTTCATCCATCGTCGACGCTTTTGTCTACCTCTAGTGGAACTCCACAATAAAGGGGGTGGAAATTTAGGGAATTATATGTGCGCCAGATTAAGGGAGATCCAATTCAGGGACAATTTATTCACGCCAATCAGCCTAACGAGCACGTTTTTGGGGGTGTGGGAGGAAACCGGAGCACCCGGAGAAAACCCACGCAGGCACGGGGAGAATGTGCAAACTCCCCACAGACACCGACCCAAGCTGGAGATCCGACCCGGGTCCCTGTAACTGCACAGCAAACAGTGATAGTCGCTGAGCTGTCGTGTTGCCCGTCAGTCGGTCCAGTTTAAGCGTACACTAACGCACGTGAAGCACTAGGCAACTCTCAAAGCAACATCCAAGAGCAGCCCTCGCACGAGGGCTGTATGCCCCTTGTTGGACAACAAGGTGGACCGAATCACCTGTGGATGTAAAAGGAGACAAGGAGACATTAAATTTGGAAACAAAAGTGTGGGTAAATCAGAGATTCGGGAGGACTACACAATGATAAAAGGCTCCAGATATAGAACGTAGAACATTACAGCGCAGAACAGGCCCTTCGGCCCACGATGTTGCGCCGACCAGTTACAAAAACAATGACCCACTAGCCTAAACCAATCCCTTTTCGTCCATAAACCTATCCACAGATCTCTTAAACACCCCCAAACTAGGTGCATTTACAACTGCAGCAGGCAGGGCATTCCAATCCCTCACCACCCTCTGGGTAAAGAACCTACCCCTGACATCAGTCCTATAACTACCCCCCCTTAATTTAAAGCCATGCCCCCTCGTGCTAGCTTTCTTCATCCGAGGAAAAAGGCTATCACTGTCCACCCTATCTAAACCTCTAATCATCTTATATGTTTCAATAAGATCCCCTCTTAGCCTCCTTCTTTCCAGCGAAAACAACCCCAAATCCCTCAGTCTCTCCTCATAGGACCTTCCCAATGACCAATACCAATATATAGCAATGACCAATGATGAATGGCAGATGGAGTTTAATTTAGACAAATGCAAGGTGATGCATTTTAGTAGATTGAACCAGGGCAGGAGTTCCTCAGTGAATGGTAGGGTGTTGGGGAGAGTTACAGAACAAAGAGATCTAGGGGTACAGGTTCATAGTTCCTTGAAAGTGGAGTCACAGGTGGACAGAGTGGTGAAGAAGGCATTCGGCATGCTTGGTTTCATTGTCAGAACATTGAATACAGGAATTGGGACGTCTTGTTGAAGTTGTACAAGACATTGGTAAGGCCATACAGAACTGTGTACAGTTCTGGCCACCCTATTATAGAAAGGATATTATTAAACTAGAAAGAGTGCAGAAGAGATTTACTAAGATGCGACTGGGACTTGATGGATTGAGTTATAAGGAGAGGCTGGATAGACTGGGACTTTTTTCTCTGGAGTGTAGGAGGCTGAAGGGTGACCTTATAGAGGTGTATAAAATAATGAGGGGCACAGATCAGCTGGATAGTCAATATCTTTTCCCAAAGGTAGGGGAATGTAAAACTATAGGGCATAGGTTTAAGGTGAAAGGGTAGAGATACAAAAGTATCCAGAGGGGCAATTTATTCACCCAGAGGGTGGTGAGTGTCTGGAACAAGCTGCCAGAGGCAGTATTAGAGGCAGGTACAATTTTGTCTTTTGAACGTTTAGACAGTTAAGAAAGTAAGATGGTGTAGAGGGATATGGACCAAATGTGAGCAACTGGGGCTAGTTTAGTGGTTAAAAAATGGGTGGCATGGATAAGTTGGGCCGAAGGGCCTGTTTCCGTGCTGTAAACTCTATGACTAACTCCGTTCGATGGGCCGTTTTGAGACAGGTTAGTGGTTCAGTCCAGCCCTATGAAGATTCATGTCTCCATTCCTTTGGTCTGAGGGTGCCTGCGATGGTTGGCGTGCTTCGCGTAGTAACTTTGTGTGCAGTCTGACTTTCATCTCTGAGTTCAGTCCAGAAGCTTGAACACGCTGGGGAAATGGAGCTCCCAGACTGGCCATAAAACCCCTTCTCCAGCTGCTGATGGAAAGGAGCTTTCGATTTCCGTACCGGAACAGTGAGCTAAACATCTGGCCGCACGTTGGGTACTAAACTGTGAAATTTACCCAGCTGCTGTTATTTAAAAATAACAGATGCCTTCAGGAGGTTGGGTGCGAGACAAATGAGTTCTACTTTCATGTCCTTTCTTCTCCCCATTTGAAGCCATCTAATGATACACTCAGAGATTTTGAATTCACAAATAATCTGCACACACTTGTGAAAGTGTGAGCTTTACCATGTGGTTTTAGCAAGAGAACAAGTTAAATCTCTTCAGTGTGACCCTCTAGAAACCTTCCAGGGTGGAGTGAGAAAGCAAACTGATGTCCGTACCTCTTCGCCAACCTGGAAGTCATGGACTGGGGGCAAGGATACAACGTTACCGAGTCCCTCAGCCATGCCTTCAGTTTGGGAAACTCTTGTCCTGAAAACATTAAAGAGAAACATGCGTGTCGGCCAACATGCTAAACAAAACAGAGCAGCTTCAAAGGGCGGCGCGGTGGCACAGTGGTTAACACTGCTGCCTCACAGTGCCAGGGATCCGGGTTCAATTCCCGGCTCGGGTCACTGTCTCAGCACAGTTTGCACATTCTCCCCGCGTCTGTGTGGGTTTCCTCTGGGTTCTCCAGTTTCCTTCCACAGTCCGAAAGGTGTATCGGTTAGATGCATTGTCCATGCTCCCTTGGTGTACCCGAACAGGCACCGGAGTGCGGCACATAGGGGATTTTCGCAACAGCATTGCAGTGTTACTGTAAGCCAACTTAAGAACATAAGAAATAGGAGCAGGAGTCGGCCATCCAGCCCTTCGAGCCTGCCCCGCCATTCAATAAGATCATGGCTGATCTGATAGTGGATCAGTTCCACTTTCCCGCTTTCTCCCCATAACCCTTAATTCCCTTGTCTGTCAGAAAACTATCCATCCGTGACTTAAATATACTCAACAAGGTAGCCTCCACCACTTCAACGGGCAGAGAATTCCAGAGACTCACCACCCTTTGAGTGAAGAAGTTCCCCCTCAACTCCATTCAAAACTGCACCCCCACTTATCTTGAGGCTGTGCCCTCTGGTCCTGCTGTCCTTTCTAACCTGGAAGAATCTCTCTACCTCTACCCTATCCATCCCCTTCATTATCTTATACGTCTCTATAAGATCCCCCCCTCAGTATTCCAAACTCCAATGAGTACAGACCCAGTCTATTCAATCTCTCCTCATAGTCCAACCCCCTCATCTCCGGTATCAGCCTGGTGAACCTTCTCTGCACTCCCTCCAAGGCCAATATATCCTTCCGCAAGTGCGGAGACCAAAACTGCACACAGTACTCCAGCTGCGGCCTCACCAGTGCCCTGTACAGTTGCAGCAAGACCTCCCTACTTTTATATTCAATCCCCCCTCGCTATAAAGGCCAACATCCCGTTCCCCTTCTTGATCACCTGCTGCACCTGCAGGCTGGGTTTTTTGCGACTCGTGCACAAGGACCCCCAGGTCCCTCTGCACCGTAGCATGCTGCAGCTTTTCGCCCTTTAAATAGTAATCCCTCCTACTATTATTTCTACCAAAGTGGATAACCTCACACTTGCTAACATTGTACTCCATCTGCCAGGTCCTCGCCCACTCGCTCAGCCTATCCAGATCCCTCTGCAGACTTTCCGCGCCTTCTACGCAAATTTGCTTTTCCACTCATCTTTGTATCCTTGTATCATCTATGTTCTTATGTTAACTAAGGAGAACCAGCATAGATTTATTAAGGGAGTATCATATTTAATTGCTACGAGAGGACACAGATTTAAGGTGCGGGGAGGGAAGTTCAGAAGTGATGTTAGGGGTAAGTTTTTCACTCAGAGGGTGGTGAGTGAATGGAATCAGCTGCCGTCATCGGTGGTGGGGGCGAACTCGCTGGGGTCTTTTAAAAGACTTCTGGATGAGTATATGGGGTTTAATGAGACTGAGGGTTATAGATAGGTCTATAGATTGGTGGGGTTGATGTGATCGGCACAACTCATGGGCCGAAGGGCCTGTTTGTGCTGTGGTGTTCTGTGTTCTATAAATATGCGGGATACTCAGCAAGACCAAAAAACTTTGCTGTGCTGTTTTTCAGTTATGACACTGATTGAAAAATAAACTTGAACAAACTCCCATGAAATGAGAGGGTCCTTGCACTGTCTTCTGGTTGGGTCTGAATGCTGGGCTCTCTGCTGACTAGAAGTGATCTTGCTCCTTCTGTCTGCAAAGCCTCACTCAGATCCAACGCACAAGACTCTCCGGTAAGATTTCCAGCTATGCGACTCCATAACCACATGAGCCTGTCATAACTCATCCGTGTATCTGCCACATCAGAGCTGTGGGCTTCTCACAGTCTGGAACACTGGATCAGTGAGCTATTGTATTGATCATCACATTTGACAGTCCAGACTCTCGAGGTTCTTTTGAACCACCTCCTCTGGCTACTGGTGATTGCAGCTTTGAAATCTGCGCCACAGGGTTATCATCAGTTACATTCATAAAGCGGACTCATTTCAGAACCGAAATTCCTTTATTCTCACACCACCTTCCAGGCGAATTAAACCAGCACAGATGTTAATGAAAACCTGCAACAAAAGGCACTCAGGACACAAATCAATCTTTAATTTCATATTCAAATAAGCCAAGGTCAGCTTGAGGAAGCATTTCCTCTTACATTCAGATCGACACTTCCAAATCACAGAACCACAGCATGCACTGTGTCAGTGTTTAAAGGGGGTCTCCGGGGGGGAGTGTGTCAGTGTTTACAGGGTCTCCCCGGGGAGTGTGTCAGTGTTTAAAGGGGGTCTCCGGGGGGGAGTGTGTCAGTGTTTACAGGGTCTCCCCGGGGAGTGTGTCAGTGTTTAAAGGGGGTCTCCGGGGGGGAGTGTGTCAGTGTTTACAGGGGGTCTCCGGGGGGGAGTGTGTCAGTGTTTAAAGGGGGTCTCCGGGGGGGAGTGTGTCAGTGTTTACAGGGTCTCCCGGGGAGTGTGTCAGTATTTACAGGGGGTCTCCGGGGGGGAGTGTGTCAGTGTTTACAGGGGGTCTCCGGGGAGTGTGTGAGTGTTTATAGGGGGTCTCCGGGGAGTGTGTCAGTGTTTACAGGGGGTCTCCGGGGAGTGTGTCAGTGTTTACAGGGGGTCTCCGGGGGGGAGTGTGTGAGTGTTTATAGGGGGTCTCCGGGGAGTGTGTCAGTGTTTATAGGGGGTCTCCGGGAAGTGTGTGAGTGTTTATAGGGGGTCTCCGGGGAGTGTGTGAGTGTTTATAGGGGGTCTCCGGGGAGTGTGTCAGTATTTACAGGGGGTCTCCGGGGAGTGAGTCAGTATTTACAGGGGGTCCCCGGGGAGTGTGTCAGTGTTTACAGGGGGTCCCCGGGGAGTGAGTCAGTATTTACAGGGGGTCTCCGGGGAGTGTGTCAGTGTTTACAGGGGGTCCCTGGGGGGAGTGTGTCAGTATTTACAGGGGGTCCCCGGGGAGTGTGTCAGTATTTACAGTGTGCCCCCGGGGAGTGTGTCAGTGTTTACAGGGGGTCCCTGGGGGGAGTGTGTCAGTATTTACAGGGGGTCCCCGGGGAGTGTGTCAGTATTTACAGGGGGTCCCCGGGGAGTGTGTCAGTATTTACAGGGGGTCCCCGGGGAGTGTGTCAGTATTTACAGGGTGTCCCCGGGGAGTGTGTCAGTGTTTACAGGGGGTCCCCGGGGAGTGTGTCAGTGTTTACAGGGGGTCTCCGGGGAGTGTGTGAGTGTTTATAGGGGGTCTCCGGGGAGTGTGTCAGTATTTACAGGGGGTCTCCGGGGAGTGAGTCAGTGTTTACAGGGGGTCCCCGGGGAG
Source organism: Prionace glauca (assembly GCA_037974335.1). NCBI lineage: Eukaryota > Metazoa > Chordata > Chondrichthyes > Carcharhiniformes > Carcharhinidae > Prionace > Prionace glauca. Next base: position 58,326,810 of record CM075737.1, read on the forward strand.
TGAGTCAGTATTTACAGGGGGTCTCCGGGGAGTGTGTCAGTGTTTACAGGGGGTCCCTGGGGGGAGTGTGTCAGTATTTACAGGGGGTCCCTGGGGGGGAGTGCGTCAGTATTTACAGGGGGTCCCCGGGGAGTGTGTCAGTGTTTACAGGGGGTCCCCGGGGAGTGTGTCAGTATTTACAGGGGGTCCCTGGGGAGTGTGTCAGTATTTACATTGGGTCCCCAGAGAGAATGTCAGTATTTACAGGGGGTTCCTGGGGGGAGTGTGTCAGTGTTTACAGGGGGTCTCCGGGGAGTGTGTCAGTATTTATAGGGGGTCCCCGAGGAGTGTGTCAGTATTTACAGGGGGTCCCCGGGGAGTGTGTCAGTGTTTACAGGGTGTCCCCGGGGAGTGTGTCAGTGTTTACAGGGGGTCCCCGGGGAGTGTGTCAGTGTTTACAGGGGGTCCCTGGGGAGTGTGTCAGTGTTTACAGGGGGTCTCCGGGGAGTGTGTCAGTGTTTATAGGGGGTCCCCGAGGAGTGTGTCAGTGTTTACAGGGGGGTCCCCGGGGAGTGTGTCAGTGTTTACAGGGGGGTCCCCGGGGAGTGTGTCAGTATTTACAGGGTGTCCCCGGGGAGTGTGTCAGTGTTTACAGGGTGTGCCCGGGGAGTGTGTCAGTGTTTACAGGGTGTCCCCAGGGAGTGTGTCAGTGTTTACAGGGGGTCCCGGGGGAGTGTGTCAGTGTTTACAGGGTGTCCCCGGGGAGTGTGTCAGTGTTTATAGGGGGTCCCCGGGGAGTGTGTCAGTATTTACAGGGGGTTTCTGGGGAGTGTGTCAGTGTTTACAGGGGGGACCCTGGGGGGGAGTGTGTCAGTATTTACAGGGAGTCCCCGGGGAGTGTGTCAGTGTTTACAGGGGGTCTCTGGGGAGTGTGTCAGTGTTTACAGGGGTCCCTGGGGGGGAGTGTGTCAGTATTTACAGGGGGTCCCCGGGGAGTGTGTCAGTATTTACAGGGTCTCCCAGGGGAGTGTGTCAGTATTTACAGGGGGTCTCCGGGGAGTATGTCAGTGTTTACAGGGTGTTCCCGGGGAGTGTGTCAGTATTTACAGGGGGTCTCTGGGGAGTATGTCAGTGTTTACATGGGTCCCTGGGGAGTGTGTCAGTATTTACAGTGGGTCCCTGGGGAGTGTGTCAGTGTTTACAGGGTGTTCCCGGGGAGTGTGTCAGTATTTACAGGGGGTCTCTGGGGAGTATGTCAGTGTTTACATGGGTCCCTGGGGAGTGTGTCAGTATTTACAGGGGGTCCCCGGGGAGTGTGTCAGTGTTTACAGGGTGTTCCCGGGGAGTGTGTTAGGGTTTACAGGGTGTTCCCGGGGAGTGTGTCAGTATTTTCAGGGTCTCCCCGGGGAGTGTGTCAGTATTTACAGGGGGTCTCTGGGGAGTATGTCAGTGTTTACATGGGTCCCTGGGGAGTGTGTCAGTATTTACAGGGGGTCCCTGGGGAGTGTGTCAGTGTTTACAGGGTGTTCCCGGGGAGTGTGTCAGTGTTTACAGGGTGTTCCCGGGGAGTGTGTCAGTGTTTACAGGGGTCCCTGGGGGGCAGTGTGTCAGTATTTACAGGGGGTCCCTGGGGAGTGTGTCAGATTTACAGGGGGTCTCCGGGGAGTGTGTCAGTGTTTACAGGGGGTCTCCGGGGAGTGTGTCAGTGTTTATAGGGGGTCCCCGGGAAGTGTGTCAGTATTTACAGGGGGTCCCTGGGGGGAGTGTGTTAGTATTTACAGGGGGTCCCCGGGGAGTGTGTCAGTGTTTACAGGGTGTCTCCGGGGAGTGTGTCAGTGTTTACAGGGTGTCCCCGAGGAGTGTGTCAGTGTTTACAGGGTGTCCCCGGGGAGTGTGTCAGTATTTACAGGGTGTCCCCGGGGAGTGTGTCAGTGTTTACAGGGAGTCCCCGGGGAGTGTGTCAGTGTTTACAGGGTGTCTCCGGGGAGTGTGTCAGTGTTTACAGGGTGTCCCCGAGGAGTGTGTCAGTGTTTACAGGGAGTCCCCGGGGAGTGTGTCAGTGTTTACAGGGTGTCTCCGGGGAGTGTGTCAGTGTTTACAGGGTGTCCCCGGGGAGTGTGTCAGTGTTTACAGGGTGTCCCTGGGGGGGGAGTGTGTCAATATTTACATTGGGTCCCCAGAGAGAATGTCAGTATTTACAGGGGGTCCCCGTGGAGTGTGTCAGTATTTACAGGGGGTCTCCGGGGAGTGTGTCAGTGTTTAGAGGGTGTCCCCGTGGAGTGCGTCAGTATTTACAGGGGGTCCCCAGAGAGAATGTCAGTATTTACAGGGGGTCCCTGGGGAGTGTGTCATTATTTACAGGGGGTCTCCGGGGAGTGTGTCAGTGTTTACAGGGGGTCCCTGGGGGGAGTGTGTCAGTATTTACAGGGGGTCCCTGGGGGGGAGTGCGTCAGTATTTACAGGGGGTCCCCGGGGAGTGTGTCAGTGTTTACAGGGGGTCCCCGGGGAGTGTGTCAGTATTTACAGGGGGTCCCTGGGGAGTGTGTCAGTATTTACATTGGGTCCCCAGAGAGAATGTCAGTATTTACAGGGGGTTCCTGGGGGGAGTGTGTCAGTGTTTACAGGGGGTCTCCGGGGAGTGTGTCAGTATTTATAGGGGGTCCCCGAGGAGTGTGTCAGTATTTACAGGGGGTCCCCGGGGAGTGTGTCAGTGTTTACAGGGTGTCCCCGGGGAGTGTGTCAGTGTTTACAGGGGGTCCCCGGGGAGTGTGTCAGTGTTTACAGGGGGTCCCTGGGGAGTGTGTCAGTGTTTACAGGGGGTCTCCGGGGAGTGTGTCAGTGTTTATAGGGGGTCCCCGAGGAGTGTGTCAGTGTTTACAGGGGGGTCCCCGGGGAGTGTGTCAGTGTTTACAGGGGGGTCCCCGGGGAGTGTGTCAGTATTTACAGGGTGTCCCCGGGGAGTGTGTCAGTGTTTACAGGGTGTGCCCGGGGAGTGTGTCAGTGTTTACAGGGTGTCCCCAGGGAGTGTGTCAGTGTTTACAGGGGGTCCCGGGGGAGTGTGTCAGTGTTTACAGGGTGTCCCCGGGGAGTGTGTCAGTGTTTATAGGGGGTCCCCGGGGAGTGTGTCAGTATTTACAGGGGGTTTCTGGGGAGTGTGTCAGTGTTTACAGGGGGGACCCTGGGGGGGAGTGTGTCAGTATTTACAGGGAGTCCCCGGGGAGTGTGTCAGTGTTTACAGGGGGTCTCCGGGGAGTGTGTCAGTGTTTACAGGGGTCCCTGGGGGGGAGTGTGTCAGTATTTACAGGGGGTCCCCGGGGAGTGTGTCAGTATTTACAGGGTCTCCCAGGGGAGTGTGTCAGTATTTACAGGGGGTCTCCGGGGAGTATGTCAGTGTTTACAGGGTGTTCCCGGGGAGTGTGTCAGTATTTACTGGGGGTCTCTGGGGAGTATGTCAGTGTTTACATGGGTCCCTGGGGAGTGTGTCAGTATTTACAGTGGGTCCCTGGGGAGTGTGTCAGTGTTTACAGGGTGTTCCCGGGGAGTGTGTCAGTATTTACAGGGGGTCTCTGGGGAGTATGTCAGTGTTTACATGGGTCCCTGGGGAGTGTGTCAGTATTTACAGGGGGTCCCCGGGGAGTGTGTCAGTGTTTACAGGGTGTTCCCGGGGAGTGTGTCAGTATTTTCAGGGTCTCCCCGGGGAGTGTGTCAGTATTTACAGGGGGTCTCTGGGGAGTATGTCAGTGTTTACATGGGTCCCTGGGGAGTGTGTCAGTATTTACAGGGGGTCCCTGGGGAGTGTGTCAGTGTTTACAGGGTGTTCCCGGGGAGTGTGTCAGTGTTTACAGGGTGTTCCCGGGGAGTGTGTCAGTGTTTACAGGGGTCCCTGGGGGGCAGTGTGTCAGTATTTACAGGGGGTCCCTGGGGAGTGTGTCAGATTTACAGGGGGTCTCCGGGGAGTGTGTCAGTGTTTACAGGGGGTCTCCGGGGAGTGTGTCAGTGTTTATAGGGGGTCCCCGGGAAGTGTGTCAGTATTTACAGGGGGTCCCTGGGGGGAGTGTGTTAGTATTTACAGGGGGTCCCCGGGGAGTGTGTCAGTGTTTACAGGGTGTCTCCGGGGAGTGTGTCAGTGTTTACAGGGTGTCCCCGAGGAGTGTGTCAGTGTTTACAGGGTGTCCCTGGGGAGTGTGTCAGTATTTACAGGGTGTCCCCGGGGAGTGTGTCAGTGTTTACAGGGAGTCCCCGGGGAGTGTGTCAGTGTTTACAGGGTGTCTCCGGGGAGTGTGTCAGTGTTTACAGGGTGTCCCTGGGGAGTGTGTCAGTGTTTACAGGGTGTCCCTGGGGGGGGAGTGTGTCAATATTTACATTGGGTCCCCAGAGAGAATGTCAGTATTTACAGGGGGTCCCCGTGGAGTGTGTCAGTATTTACAGGGGGTCTCCGGGGAGTGTGTCAGTGTTTAGAGGGTGTCCCCGTGGAGTGCGTCAGTATTTACAGGGGGTCCCCAGAGAGAATGTCAGTATTTACAGGGGGTCCCTGGGGAGTGTGTCATTATTTACAGGGGGTCTCCGGGGAGTGTGTCAGTGTTTACAGGGGGTCTCCGGGGAGTGTGTCAGGGTTTATAGGGGGTCCCCGGGAAGTGTGTCAGTATTTACAGGGGGTTCCTGGGGGGAGTGTGTCAGTATTTACAGGGGGTCCTCAGGGAGTGTGTTAGTATTTACAGGGGGACCCCGGGGACTGTATCAGTATTTACAGGGGGTCCCCGGGGAGTGTGTCAGTATTTACAGGGGGTCCCTGGGGACTGTGTCAGTATTTACAGGGTGTCCCCGGGGAGTGTGTCGTATTTACAGGGCGTCCCTGGGGGGAGTGCGTCAGTTTTTACAGGGGGTCCCTGGGGGGGAGTGCGTCAATGTTTACAGGGGGTCCCCGGGGAGTGTGTCAGTACTTACAGGGGGTCCCCGGGGAGTGTGTCAGTATTTACAGGTGGTCCCCGGGGAGTGTGTCAGTATTTACAGGGGGGTCCCCAGGGAGTGTCTCAGTATTTACAGGGGGGTCCCCGGGGAGTGTGTCAGTATTTACAGGGGGGTCCCCGGGGAGTGTCTCAGTATTTACAGGGGGGACCCCGGGGAGTGTGTCAGAATTTACAGGGGGTCCCCGGGGAGTGTGTCAGTATTTACAGGGGGTCCCCGGGGAGTGTGTCAGTATTTATAGGGGGTCGCGGGGGAGTGTGTCAGTGTTTACAGGGTGTCCCCAGGGAGTGTGTCAGTGTTTACAGGGGGTCCCGGGGGAGTGTGTCAGTGTTTACAGGGTGTCCCCGGGGAGTGTGTCAGTGTTTATAGGGGGTCCCCGGGGAGTGTGTCAGTATTTACAGGGGGTCTCTGGGGAGTGTGTCAGTGTTTACAGGGGGGACCCTGGGGGGGAGTGTGTCAGTATTTACAGGGAGTCCCCGGGGAGTGTGTCAGTGTTTACAGGGGTCCCTGGGGGGGAGTGTGTCAGTATTTACAGGGGGTCCCCGGGGAGTGTGTCAGTATTTACAGGGTCTCCCAGGGGAGTGTGTCAGTATTTACAGGGGGTCTCCGGGGAGTATGTCAGTGTTTACAGGGTGTTCCCGGGGAGTGTGTCAGTATTTACAGGGGGTCTCTGGGGAGTATGTCAGTGTTTACATGGGTCCCTGGGGAGTGTGTCAGTATTTACAGGGGGTCCCTGGGGAGTGTGTCAGTGTTTACAGGGTGTTCCCGGGGAGTGTGTCAGTATTTACAGGGGGTCTCTGGGGAGTATGTCAGTGTTTACATGGGTCCCTGGGGAGTGTGTCAGTATTTACAGGGGGTCCCCGGGGAGTGTGTCAGTGTTTACAGGGTGTTCCCGGGGAGTGTGTTAGGGTTTACAGGGTGTTCCCGGGGAGTGTGTCAGTATTTTCAGGGTCTCCCCGGGGAGTGTGTCAGTATTTACAGGGGGTCTCTGGGGAGTATGTCAGTGTTTACATGGGTCCCTGGGGAGTGTGTCAGTATTTACAGGGGGTCCCTGGGGAGTGTGTCAGTGTTTACAGGGTGTTCCCGGGGAGTGTGTCAGTGTTTACAGGGTGTTCCCGGGGAGTGTGTCAGTGTTTACAGGGGTCCCTGGGGGGCAGTGTGTCAGTATTTACAGGGGGTCCCTGGGGAGTGTGTCAGATTTACAGGGGGTCTCCGGGGAGTGTGTCAGTGTTTACAGGGGGTCTCCGGGGAGTGTGTCAGTGTTTATAGGGGGTCCCCGGGAAGTGTGTCAGTATTTACAGGGGGTCCCTGGGGGGAGTGTGTTAGTATTTACAGGGGGTCCCCGGGGAGTGTGTCAGTGTTTGCAGGGTGTCTCCGGGGAGTGTGTCAGTGTTTACAGGGTGTCCCCGAGGAGTGTGTCAGTGTTTACAGGGTGTCCCTGGGGAGTGTGTCAGTATTTACAGGGTGTCCCCGGGGAGTGTGTCAGTGTTTACAGGGAGTCCCCGGGGAGTGTGTCAGTGTTTACAGGGTGTCTCCGGGGAGTGTGTCAGTGTTTACAGGGTGTCCCTGGGGAGTGTGTCAGTGTTTACAGGGTGTCCCTGGGGGGGGAGTGTGTCAATATTTACATTGGGTCCCCAGAGAGAATGTCAGTATTTACAGGGGGTCCCCGTGGAGTGTGTCGTATTTACAGGGCGTCCCTGGGGGGAGTGCGTCAGTATTTACAGGGGGTCCCTGGGGGGGAGTGCGTCAATGTTTACAGGGGGTCCCCGGGGAGTGTGTCAGTACTTACAGGGGGTCCCCGGGGAGTGTGTCAGTATTTACAGGTGGTCCCCGGGGAGTGTGTCAGTATTTACAGGGGGGTCCCCAGGGAGTGTCTCAGTATTTACAGGGGGGTCCCCGGGGAGTGTGTCAGTATTTACTGGGGGGTCCCCGGGGAGTGTCTCAGTATTTACAGGGGGGACCCCGGGGAGTGTGTCAGAATTTACAGGGGGTCCCCGGGGAGTGTGTCAGTATTTACAGGGGGTCCCCGGGGAGTGTGTCAGTATTTATAGGGGGTCGCGGGGGAGTGTGTCAGTGTTTACAGGGTGTCCCCAGGGAGTGTGTCAGTGTTTACAGGGGGTCCCGGGGGAGTGTGTCAGTGTTTACAGGGTGTCCCCGGGGAGTGTGTCAGTGTTTATAGGGGGTCCCCGGGGAGTGTGTCAGTATTTACAGGGGGTCTCTGGGGAGTGTGTCAGTGTTTACAGGGGGGACCCTGGGGGGGAGTGTGTCAGTATTTACAGGGAGTCCCCGGGGAGTGTGTCAGTGTTTACAGGGGGTCTCCGGGGAGTGTGTCAGTGTTTACAGGGGTCCCTGGGGGGGAGTGTGTCAGTGTTTACAGGGGGTCCCCGGGGAGTGTGTCAGTATTTACAGGGTCTCCCAGGGGAGTGTGTCAGTATTTACAGGGGGTCTCTGGGGAGTGTGTCAGTATTTACAGGGGGTCTCCGGGGAGTATGTCAGTGTTTACAGGGTGTTCCCGGGGAGTGTGTCAGTATTTACAGGGGGTCTCTGGGGAGTATGTCAGTGTTTACATGGGTCCCTGGGGAGTGTGTCAGTATTTACAGGGGGTCCCTGGGGAGTGTGTCAGTGTTTACAGGGTGTTCCCGGGGAGTGTGTCAGTATTTACAGGGGGTCTCTGGGGAGTATGTCAGTGTTTACATGGGTCCCTGGGGAGTGTGTCAGTATTTACAGGGGGTCCCCGGGGAGTGTGTCAGTGTTTACAGGGTGTTCCCGTGGAGTGTGTTAGGGTTTACAGGGTGTTCCCGGGGAGTGTGTCAGTATTTTCAGGGTCTCCCCGGGGAGTGTGTCAGTATTTACAGGGGGTCTCTGGGGAGTATGTCAGTGTTTACATGGGTCCCTGGGGAGTGTGTCAGTATTTACAGGGGGTCCCTGGGGAGTGTGTCAGTGTTTACAGGGTGTTCCCGGGGAGTGTGTCAGTGTTTACAGGGTGTTCCCGGGGAGTGTGTCAGTGTTTACAGGGGTCCCTGGGGGGCAGTGTGTCAGTATTTACAGGGGGTCCCTGGGGAGTGTGTCAGTATTTACAGGGGGTCCCCGGGGAGTGTGTCAGTATTTACAGGGTGTCCCCGGGGAGTGTGTCAGTATTTACAGGGTGTCCCCGGGGAGTGTGTCAGTGTTTACAGGGAGTCCCCGGGGAGTGTGTCAGTGTTTACAGGGTGTCTCCGGGGAGTGTGTCAGTGTTTACAGGGTGTCCCTGGGGAGTGTGTCAGTGTTTACAGGGTGTCCCTGGGGGGGGAGTGTGTCAATATTTACATTGGGTCCCCAGAGAGAATGTCAGTATTTACAGGGGGTCCCCGTGGAGTGTGTCAGTATTTACAGGGGGTCTCCGGGGAGTGTGTCAGTGTTTAGAGGGTGTCCCCGTGGAGTGTGTCAGTATTTACAGGGGGTCCCTGGGGGGGAGTGCGTCAGTATTTACAGGGGGTCCCCGGGGAGTGTGTCAGTATTTACAGGGAGTTCCCCGGGGATTGTGTCAGTATTTACAGGGGGTCCCCGGGGAGTGTGTCAGTATTTACAGGGGGTCCCTGGGGAGTGTGTCATTATTTACAGGGGGTCTCCGGGGAGTGTGTCAGTGTTTACAGGGGGTCTCCGGGGAGTGTGTCAGGGTTTATAGGGGGTCCCCGGGAAGTGTGTCAGTATTTACAGGGGGTTCCTGGGGGGAGTGTGTCAGTATTTACAGGGGGTCCTCAGGGAGTGTGTTAGTATTTACAGGGGGACCCCGGGGACTGTATCAGTATTTACAGGGGGTCCCCGGGGAGTGTGTCAGTATTTACAGGGGGTCCCTGGGGACTGTGTCAGTATTTACAGGGTGTCCCCGGGGAGTGTGTCGTATTTACAGGGCGTCCCTGGGGGGAGTGCGTCAGTATTTACAGGGGGTCCCTGGGGGGGAGTGCGTCAATGTTTACAGGGGGTCCCCGGGGAGTGTGTCAGTACTTACAGGGGGTCCCCGGGGAGTGTGTCAGTATTTACAGGTGGTCCCCGGGGAGTGTGTCAGTATTTACAGGGGGGTCCCCAGGGAGTGTCTCAGTATTTACAGGGGGGTCCCCGGGGAGTGTGTCAGTATTTACAGGGGGGTCCCCGGGGAGTGTCTCAGTATTTACAGGGGGGACCCCGGGGAGTGTGTCAGAATTTACAGGGGGTCCCCGGGGAGTGTGTCAGTATTTACAGGGGGTCCCCGGGGAGTGTGTCAGTATTTATAGGGGGTCGCGGGGGAGTGTGTCAGTGTTTACAGGGGGTCCCCGGGGAATGTGTCAGTGTTTACAGGGTGTCCCCTCGGGGAGTGTGTCAGTATTTACAGGGGGCCCCCGGGGAGTGTGTCAGTGTTTACAGGGTATCTCCTGGGGGAGTGTGTCAGTATTTACAGGGGGGTCCCCGGGGAGTGTGTCGTATTTACAGGGCGTCCCTGGGGGGAGTGCGTCAGTATTTACAGGGGGTCCCTGGGGGGGAGTGCGTCAGTGTTTACAGGGGGTCCCCGGGGAGTGTGTCAGTACTTACAGGGGGTCCCCGGGGAGTGTGTCAGTATTTACAGGTGGTCCCCGGGGAGTGTGTCAGTATTTACAGGGGGGTCCCCAGGGAGTGTCTCAGTATTTATAGGGGGGTCCCCGGGGAGTGTGTCAGTATTTACAGGGGGGTCCCCGGGGAGTGTCTCAGTATTTACAGGGGGGACCCCGGGGAGTGTGTCAGAATTTACAGGGGGTCCCCGGGGAGTGTGTCAGTATTTATAGGGGGTCGCGGGGGAGTGTGTCAGTGTTTACAGGGGGTCCCCGGGGAATGTGTCAGTGTTTACAGGGTGTCCCCTCGGGGAGTGTGTCAGTATTTACAGGGGGCCCCCGGGGAGTGTGTCAGTGTTTACAGGGTATCCCCTGGGGGAGTGTGTCAGTATTTACAGGGGGGTCCCCGGCGAGTGTGTCAGTATTTACAGGGGGTCCCCGGGGAGTGTGTCAGTATTTACAGGGGGTCCCCGGGGAGTGTGTCAGTGTTTACAGGGTGTCCCCGGGGAGTGCGTCAGTATTTACAGGGAGTCCCCGGGGAGTGTGTCAGTGTTTACAGGGGGTCCCTGGGGGGGGAGTGTGTCAATATTTACATTGGGTCCCCAGAGAGAATGTCAGTATTTACCGGGGGTCCCCGTGGAGTGTGTCAGTATTTACAGGGGGTCCCCAGAGAGAATGTCAGTATTTACAGGGGGTCCCTGGGGAGTGTGTCATTATTTACAGGGGGTCTCCGGGTAGTGTGTCAGTGTTTAGAAGGGGGCCCCGTGGAGTGTGTCAGTATTTACAGGGGGTCCCCAGAGAGAATGTCAGTATTTACAGGGGGTCCCTGGGGAGTGTGTCATTATTTACAGTGGGTCTCCGTGGAGTGTGTCAGTGTTTACAGGGGGTCTCCGGGGAGTGTGTCAGGGTTTATTGGGGGTCCCCGGGAAGTGTGTCAGTATTTACAGGGGGTTCATGGGGGGAGTGTGTTAGTATTTACAGGGGGTCCCCGGGGACTGTATCAGTATTTACAGGGGGTCCCCGGGGAATGAGTCAGTGTTTAGACAGGGGTCCCCAGTGAGAATGTCAGTATTTACAGGGGGTCCCTGGGGAGTGTGTCATTATTTACAGGGGGTCTCCGGGGAGTGTGTCAGTGTTTACAGGGGGTCTCCGAGGAGTGTGTCAGTATTTACAGGGGGTCTCCGGGGAGTGTGTCAGGGTTTATTGGGGGTCCCCGGGAAGTGTGTCAGTATTTACAGGGGGTCCCTGGGGGGAGTGTGTCAGTATTTACAGGGGGTCCCCGGGGACTGTGTCAGTATTTACAGGGGGTCCCCGGGTCTGTGTCAGTATTTACAGGGGGTCTCCGGGGAGTGTGTCAGTGTTTACGGGGGGTTCCTGGGGGGAGTGTGTCAGTATTTACTGGGGGTCCCTGGGGACTGTGTCAATATTTACAGGGTGTCCCCGGGGAGTGTGTCAGTATTTACAGGGCGTCCCTGGGGGGAGTGCATCAGTATTTACAGGGGGTCCCTGGGGGGGAGTGCATCAGTGTTTACATGGGGTCCCCGGGGAGTGTGTCAGTGTTTACAGGGGGGTCCCCGGGGAGTGTGTCAGTGTTTACAGGGTGTCCCCTCGGGGAGTGTGTCAGTATTTACAGGGGGTCCCTGGGGAGTGTGTCAGTATTTACAGGGGGTCCCCGGGGAGTGTGTTGGTATTTACAGGGGGTTCCCTGGGAGTGTGTCAGTATTTACAGAGTGTCCCCGGGGAGTGTGTCAGTGTTTACAGGGTCTACCCGGGGAGTGTGTCAGTATTTACAGGGAGTCCCCGGGGAGTGTGTCAGTGTTTACAGGGTGTCCCCGGGGAGTGTGTCAATGTTTACAGGGGGTCCCTGGGGGGGGAGTGTGTCAATATTTACATTGGGTCCCCAGAGAGAATGTCAGTATTTACAGGGGGTCCCCGGGGAGTGTGTTGGTATTTACAGGGGGTCCCCGGCGAGTGTGTCAGTATTTACAGTGTGTCCCCGGGGAGTGTGTCAGTGTTTACAGGGTCTCCCCGGGGAGTGTGTCAGTATTTACAGTGTGTCCCCGGGGAGTGTGTCAGTATTTACAGTGTGTCCCCGGGGAGTGTGTCAGTGTTTACAGGGTCTCCCCGGGGAGTGTCTCAGTGTTTACAGGGTCTCCCCGGGGAGTGTGTCAGTGTTTACAGGGTCTCCCCGGGGAGTGTGTCAGTATTTACAGGGCGTCCCTGGGGAGTGTGTCAGTGTTTACAGGGGGTCCCCGGGGAGTGTGTCAGTACTTACAGGGGGTCCCCGGGGAGTGTGTCAGTATTTACAGGTGGTCCCCGGGGAGTGTGTCAGTATTTACAGGGGGGTCCCCAGGGAGTGTCTCAGTATTTACAGGGGGGTCCCCGGGGAGTGTGTCAGTATTTACAGGGGGGTCCCCGGGGAGTGTCTCAGTATTTACAGGGGGGACCCCGGGGAGTGTGTCAGAATTTACAGGGGGTCCCCGGGGAGTGTGTCAGTATTTATAGGGGGTCGCGGGGGAGTGTGTCAGTGTTTACAGGGGGTCCCCGGGGAGTGTGTCAGTGTTTACAGGGTGTCCCCTCGGGGAGTGTGTCAGTATTTACAGGGGGCCCCCGGGGAGTGTGTCAGTGTTTACAGGGTATCCCCTGGGGGAGTGTGTCAGTATTTACAGGGGGGTCCCCGGCGAGTGTGTCAGTATTTACAGGGGGTCCCCGGGGAGTGTGTCAGTATTTACAGTGGGTCCCCGGGGAGTGTGTCAGTGTTTACAGGGTGTCCCCGGGGAGTGCGTCAGTATTTACAGGGAGTCCCCGGGGAGTATGTCAGTGTTTACAGGGGGTCCCTGGGGGGGGAGTGTGTCAATATTTACATTGGGTCCCCAGAGAGAATGTCAGTATTTACCGGGGGTCCCCGTGGAGTGTGTCGGTATTTACAGGGGGTCCCTGGGGAGTGTGTCATTATTTACAGGGGGTCTCCGGGTAGTGTGTCAGTGTTTAGAAGGGGGCCCCATGGAGTGTGTCAGTATTTACAGGGGGTCCCCAGAGAGAATGTCAGTATTTACAGGGGGTCCCTGGGGAGTGTGTCATTATTTACAGTGGGTCTCCGTGGAGTGTGTCAGTGTTTACAGGGGGTCTCCGGGGAGTGTGTCAGGGTTTATTGGGGGTCCCCGGGAAGTGTGTCAGTATTTACAGGGGGTTCCTGGGGGGAGTGTGTTAGTATTTACAGGGGGTCCCCGGGGACTGTATCAGTATTTACAGGGGGTCCCCGGGGAGTGTGTCAGTATTTACAGGGGGTCCCGGGGAGTGTGTCAGTATTTACAGGGGGTCCCCAGAGAGAATGTCAGTATTTACATGGGGTCCCTGGGGAGTGTGTCATTATTTACAGGGGGTCTCCGGGGAGTGTGTCAGTGTTTACAGGGGGTCTCCGGGGAGTGTGTCAGTATTTACAGGGGGTCTCCGGGGAGTGTGTCAGGGTTTATTGGGGGTCCCCGGGAAGTGTGTCAGTATTTAGAGGGGGTCCCTGGGGGGAGTGTGTCAGTATTTACAGGGGGTCCCCGGGGACTGTGTCAGTATTTACAGGGGGTCCCCGGGTCTGTGTCAGTATTTACAGGGGGTCTCCGGGGAGTGTGTCAGTGTTTACGGGGGGTTCCTGGGGGGAGTGTGTCAGTATTTACTGGGGGTCCCTGGGGACTGTGTCAATATTTACAGGGTGTCCCCGGGGAGTGTGTCAGTATTTACAGGGCGTCCCTGGGGGGAGTGCATCAGTATTTACAGGGGGTCCCTGGGGGGGAGTGCATCAGTGTTTACATGGGGTCCCCGGGGAGTGTGTCAGTGTTTACAGGGGGGTCCCCGGGGAGTGTGTCAGTGTTTACAGGGTGTCCCCTCGGGGAGTGTGTCAGTATTTACAGGGGGTCCCCGGGGAGTGTGTTGGTATTTACAGGGGGTCACCGGGGAGAGTGTCAGTATTTACAGGGGGACCCCGGGGAGTGTGTTGGTATTTACAGGGGGTCACCGGGGAGAGTGTCAGTATTTTCAGGGGGACCCCGGGGAGTGTGTTGGTATTTACAGGGGGTTCCCTGGGAGTGTGTCAGTATTTACAGAGTGTCCCCGGGGAGTGTGTCAGTGTTTATAGGGTCTACCCGGGGAGTGTGTCAGTATTTACAGGGAGTCCCCGGGGAGTGTGTCAGTGTTTACAGGGTGTCCCCGGGGAGTGTGTCAGTGTTTACAGGGGGTCCCTGGGGGGGGAGTGTGTCAATATTTACATTGGGTCCCCAGAGAGAATGTCAGTATTTACAGGGGGTCCCCGGGGAGTGTGTCAGTATTTACAGGGGGTCCCCGTGGAGTGTGTTGGTATTTACAGGGGGTCACCGGGGAGAGTGTCAGTATTTACAGGGGGTCCCCGGGGAGTGTGTTGGTATTTACAGGGGGTCCCCGGCGAGTGTGTCAGTATTTACAGTGTGTCCCCGGGGAGTGTGTCAGTGGTTACAGGGTCTCCCCGGGGAGTGTGTCAGTATTTACAGTGTGTCCCCGGGGAGTGTGTCAGTATTTACAGTGTGTCCCCGGGGAGTGTGTCAGTGTTTACAGGGTCTCCCCGGGGAGTGTCTCAGTGTTTACAGGGTCTCCCCGGGGCGTGTGTCAGTGTTTACAGGGTCTCCCCGGGGAGTGTGTCAGTATTTACAGGGGGTCCCTGGGGAGTGTGTCAGTGTTTACAGGGGGTCCCCGGGGAGTGTGTCAGTACTTACAGGGGGTCCCCGGGGAGTGTGTCAGTATTTACAGGGGGTCCCCGGGGAGTGTGTCAGTATTTACAGGGGGTCCCTGGGGGATTGTGTCAGTATTTACAGGGGGTCCCCGGGGAGTGTGTCAGTGTTTACAGGGGATTCCCGGGGTGTGTGTCAGTATTTACAGGGTCTCCCCGGGGAGTGTGTCAGTATTTACAGGGGGTTCCCGGGGAGTGTGTCAGTATTTGTATCTGACATAGATAGGTGCAGGAATGGGCGGAGAAGTGGCAGATGGACTTCAACGCGGATAAATGTGTAGTCGTCCATTTCGGCAGAACCAACGGGATGAACGAGTACACTATTAAGGGCAGGGGTCTTAGTAGCGTTGAAGAGCAGAAGGATCTCGGGGTCCGGGTTCACAGGACTCTTAAATCGGCCTCGCAGGTGGAGGAGGTGGTCAAGAAGGCGTATGGTGTACTGGCCTTCATTAATCGAGGAATTGAGTTTAGGAGTCGGGAGGTAATGCTGCAACTTTACAGGACCCTCGTCAGGCCTCATTTGGAGTACTGTGCGCAGTTCTGGTCGCCTCACTATAGGAAAGACGTAGAAGCTATTGAAACGGTGCAGAGGAGATTTACAAGGATGTTGCCTGGACTGGGAGGCATGCCTTATGAAGATAGGTTGAGGGAGCTGGGACTCTTTACCCTGGAGAGGCGAAGGTTGAGAGGCGACCTGATAGAAGTTTATAAAATGTTGAGAGGAATAGATAGGGTGGACTCTCAGAGGCTATTTCCCCGGGTTGAAATGGTCGCTACGAGAGGACACAGATTTCAGGTGCGGGGAGGGAAGTACAGAGGTGATGTTAGGGGTAAGTTTTTCACTCAGAGGGTGGTGAGTGATTGGAATCGGCTGCCGTCGTCGGTGGTGGAGGCGAACTCGCTGGGGTCTTTTAAAAGACTTCTGGATGAGTATATGGAGTTTAATGGGATTGGGGGTTATAGATAGGTCTATAGATTGGTGGGGTTGATGCGATCGGCGCAACTCGAGGGCCGAAGGGCCTGTTTGTGCTGTAATGTTCTATGTTCTATGTTCTATTTACAGGGGGTCCCTGGGGAGTGTGTCAGTATTTACAGGGGGGTCCTGGGGAGTGTGTCAGTATTTACAGGGGGTCCCTGGGGAGTGTGTCAGTATTTACAGGGGGGTCCCGGGGAGTGTGTCAGTATTTACAGGGGGTCCCTGGGGAGTGTGTCAGTGTTTACAGAGGGTTCCCAGGGAGTGTGTCAGTATTTACAGGGGGGTCCCGGGGAGTGTGTCAGTGTTTACAGAGGGTTCCCAGGGAGTGTGTCAGTATTTACAGGGGGTCCCCGGGGAGTGTGTCAGTGTTTACAGGGGGTCCCCGGGGAGTGTGTCAGTATTTACAGGGTCTCCCGGGGAGTGTGTCAGTATTTACAGGGGGTCCCCGGGGAGTGTGTCAGTATTTACAGGGGGTCCCGGGGAGTGTGTCAGTGTTTACAGGGGGTCCCCGGGGAGTGTGTCAGTATTTACAGGGTCTCCCCGGGTAGTGTGTCAGTATTTACAGGGGGTCCCGGGGAGTGTGTCAGTGTTTACAGGGGGTCCCCAGGGAGTGTGTCAGTATTTACAGGGGGTCCCCAGGGTGTGTGTCAATATTTATAGGGGGTCCCCGGCGAGTGTGTCAGTATTTACAAGGGATCCCCGGGGAGTGTGTCAGTATTTATAGGGGGTCCCCGGGGAGTGAGTCAGTATTTACAAGGGGTCCCCGGGGAGTGTGTCAGTATTTACAAGGGGTCCCTGGGGAGTGTGTCAGTATTTACAGGGGGGTCCCCGGGGAGTGTGTCAGTATTTACAAGGTGTCCCCGGGGAGTGTGTCAATATTTATAGGGGGTCCCCGGGGAGTGTGTCAGTATTTACAAGGGGGTCCCCGGGGGGAGTGTGTCAGTATTTACAGAGGGTCCCCGGGGGGAGTGTGTCAGTATTTACAGAGGGTCCCCGGGGAGTGTGTCAGTATTTACAGGGTGTCCCCGGGGAGTGTGTCAGTATTTACAAGGGGTCCCCGGCGAGTGTGTCAGTATTTACAAGGGGTCCCCGGGGAGTGTGTCAGTATTTACAGGGTGTCCCCGGGGAGTGTGTCAATATTTATAGGGGGTCCCCGGCGAGTGTGTCAGTATTTGCAAGGGTCCCCGGGGAGTGTGTTAGTATTTACAGGGGGTCCCCAGGGAGTGTGTCAGTATTTACAGGGGGTCCCCGGGGAGTGTGTCAGTGTTTACAGGGGGTTCCTGGGGGGAGTGTGTTAGTATTTACAGGGGGTCCTCAGGGAGTGTGTCAGTATTTACAGGGAGTCCCCGGGGAGTGTGTCAGTGTTTACAGGGGGTCTCCGGGGAGTGTGTCAGTGTTTACAGGGGGTCCCCGGGGAGTGTGTCAGTATTTACAGGGGGTCCCCAGGGAGAGTGTCAGTATTTACAGGGGGTCCCCGGGGAGTGTGTCAGTATTTACAGAGTGTCCCCGGGGGGAGTGTGTCAGTATTTACAAGGGTCCCCGGGGAGTGTGTCAGTGTTTACAAGGTGTCCCCGGGGAATGTGTCAGTATTTACAGGGGGTCCTCGGGGAGTGTGTCAGTGTTTACAGGGGGTCCCCGGGGAGTGTGTCAGTATTTACAGAGTGTCCCCGGGGGAGTGTGTCAGTGTTTATAGGGGGTCCCCGGGGAGTGAGTCAGTATTTACAGAGTGTCCCCGGGGGGTGTGTCAGTATTTACAGGGGGTCCCCAGGGAGAGTGTCAGTATTTACAGGGGGTCCTCGGGGAGTGTGTCAGTATTTACAGAGTGTCCCCGGGGGGAGTGTGTCAGTGTTTATAGGGGGTCCCCGGCGAGTGTGTCAGTATTTACAGGGGGTCCCCAGGGAGAGTGTCAGTATTTACAGGGGGTCCTCGGGGGGTGTGTCAGTATTTACAGAGTGTCCCCGGGGGGAGTGTGTCAGTATTTACAGGGGGTCCCCGGGGAGTGTGTCAGTATTTACAGGGGGTCCCCGGGGAGTGTGTCAGTATTTACAGAGTGTCCCCGGGGGGAGAGTGTCAGTATTTACATGGGGTCCCCGGGGAGTGTGTCAGTGTTTACAGGGTCTCCCCGGGGAGTGTGTCAGTATTTACAGGGTATCCCCGGGGAGTGTGTCAGTATTTACAGGGGGTCCCCGGGGAGTGTGTCAGTATTTACAGGGGGTCCCCGGGGAGTGTGTCAGTGTTTACAGGGGGTTCCTGGGGGGAGTGTGTTAGTATTTACAGGGGGTCCTCAGGGAGTGTGTCAGTATTTACAGGGAGTCCCCGGGGAGTGTGTCAGTGTTTACAGGGGGTCTCCGGGGAGTGTGTCAGTGTTTACAGGGGGTCCCCGGGGAGTGTGTCAGTATTTACAGGGGGTCCCCAGGGAGAGTGTCAGTATTTACAGGGGGTCCCCGGGGAGTGTGTCAGTATTTACAGAGTGTCCCCGGGGGGAGTGTGTCAGTATTTACAAGGGTCCCCGGGGAGTGTGTCAGTGTTTACAAGGTGTCCCCGGGGAATGTGTCAGTATTTACAGGGGGTCCTCGGGGAGTGTGTCAGTGTTTACAGGGGGTCCCCGGGGAGTGTGTCAGTATTTACAGAGTGTCCCCGGGGGAGTGTGTCAGTGTTTATAGGGGGTCCCCGGGGAGTGAGTCAGTATTTACAGAGTGTCCCCGGCGAGTGTGTCAGTATTTACAGGGGGTCCCCAGGGAGAGTGTCAGTATTTACAGGGGGTCCTCGGGGGGTGTGTCAGTATTTACAGAGTGTCCCCGGGGGGAGTGTGTCAGTATTTACAGGGGGTCCCCGGGGAGTGTGTCAGTATTTACAGGGGGTCCCCGGGGAGTGTGTCAGTATTTACAGAGTGTCCCCGGGGGGAGAGTGTCAGTATTTACATGGGGTCCCCGGGGAGTGTGTCAGTGTTTACAGGGTCTCCCCGGGGAGTGTGTCAGTATTTACAGGGTATCCCCGGGGAGTGTGTCAGTATTTACAGGGGGTCCCCGGGGAGTGTGTCAGTATTTACAGGGGGTCCCCGGGGAGTGTGTCAGTATTTACAGAGTGTCCCCGGGGGGAGAGTGTCAGTATTTACATGGGGTCCCCGGGGAGTGTGTCAGTGTTTACAGGGTCTCCCCGGGGAGTGTGTCAGTATTTACAGGGTATCCCCGGGGAGTGTGTCAGTATTTACAGGGGGTCCCCGGGGAGTGTGTCAGTATTTACAGGGGATTCCCCGGGGAGTGTGTCAGTATTTACAGGGGGGTTCCCAGGGAGTGTGTCAGTATTTACAGGGGGGTCCCCGGGGACTGTGTCAGTATTTACAGGGGGTTCCGGGGAGTGTGTCAGTATTTACAGGGGGGGTCCCCGGGGAGTGTGTCAGTATTTACAGGGGGTCTCCGGGGAGTGTGTCAGTATTTACAGAGTGTCCCCGGGGGGAGTGTGTCAGTATTTACAGGGGGTCCCTGGGGAGTGTGTCAGTATTTACAGGGGGTCCCCGGGGAGTGTGTCAGTATTTACAGGGGGTCCCGGGGAGTGTGTCAGTATTTACAGGGGGTCCCCGGGGAGTGTGTCAGTATTTACAGGGGGTCCCCAGGGAGTGTGTCAGTATTTACAGGGGGTCTCTGGGAGTATGTCAGTATTTACAGGGGGTCCCCGGGGAGGGTGTCAGTATTTACAGGGGGTCTCTGGGAGTATGTCAGTATTTACAGGGGGTCCCCGGAAAGTGTGTCAGTATTTACAGGGGGTCCCCGGGGAGTGTGTCAGTATTTACAGGGGGTCTCTGGGAGTATGTCAGTATTTACAGGGGGTCCCCGGGGAGTGTGTCAGTATTTACAGGGGGGTCCCCGGGGACTGTGTCAGTATTTACAGGGGGTT
The DNA here is from genome assembly GCA_037974335.1 of Prionace glauca. NCBI lineage: Eukaryota > Metazoa > Chordata > Chondrichthyes > Carcharhiniformes > Carcharhinidae > Prionace > Prionace glauca. The sequence goes on from CM075737.1 coordinate 58,345,915, forward strand.
CCGGGGAGTGTGTCAGTATTTACAGGGGGGGTCCCCGGGGAGTGTGTCAGTATTTACAGGGGGTCTCCGGGGAGTGTGTCAGTATTTACAGAGTGTCCCCGGGGGGAGTGTGTCAGTATTTACAGGGGGTCCCTGGGGAGTGTGTCAGTATTTACAGGGGGTCCCCGGGGAGTGTGTCAGTATTTACAGGGGGTCCCGGGGAGTGTGTCAGTATTTACAGGGGGTCCCCGGGGAGTGTGTCAGTATTTACAGGGGGTCCCCAGGGAGTGTGTCAGTATTTACAGGGGGTCTCTGGGAGTATGTCAGTATTTACAGGGGGTCCCCGGGGAGGGTGTCAGTATTTACAGGGGGTCTCTGGGAGTATGTCAGTATTTACAGGGGGTCCCCGGAAAGTGTGTCAGTATTTACAGGGGGTCCCCGGGGAGTGTGTCAGTATTTACAGGGGGTCTCTGGGAGTATGTCAGTATTTACAGGGGGTCCCCGGGGAGTGTGTCAGTATTTACAGGGGGGTCCCCGTGGAGTGTGTCAGTATTTACAGGGGGGTCCACGGGGAGTGTGTCAGTATTTACAGTGGGTTCCCAGGGAGTGTATCAGTATTTACAGGGGGGTTCCCAGGGAGTGTGTCAGTATTTACAGGGTGTCCCCGGGGAGTGTGTCAGTATTTACAGGAGGTCCCCGGGGAGTGTGTCAGTATTTACAGGGGGTCTCTGGGGAGTGTGTCAGTATTTACAGGGGGTCCCTGGGGAGTGTGTCAGTATTTACAGGGGGTCCCCGGGGAGTGTGTCGGTATTTACAGGGGGTCCCTGGGGAGTGTGTCAGTATTTACAGGGGGTCTCTGGGAGTGTGTGAATATTTACAGGGGTTCTCTGGGAGTGTATCAGTGTTTACTGGGGGTCTTTGAGAATATGTAACTATTCACAAGTGATCCACAAAAGTTGAATGTTTAAAAATTGCCACATTCTTGTTGAGGTAAATGTGTTTTAAAAATGTGCCTTCCTCTGCCCTGTTTGTAATCAGAACTCTGCACTCACCTGAGAAAGGAACAGCGCTCCGAAAGCATTTATTACCATATGAACCTGCAGGAATTTAACCTGGTGTTGTGAGACTGCTTACTGTGCAAAATGAAGCCGCAGCTAAAATCTCAGCCCTCTCCATGCTTTTCCCGGCGATGGGAAGTGCTGTTCACTCGCGGTGGGGTCTTTTGATCCTGCCAATTTCCATTGAAGCCAGCTCTTCCCACTGGGAAACCTGTGACGTGGGGTGCACTGCCGGCAGGATCGGAGAATCCCAGCGGTCTGAATGGCTGGAGAATTCCATAATTTTTTTGATGCATTGGAATTATGATTTTATTAAAGACTGACGTACAGTTGGAATTATTTTCTCCACTGTACTGGTGAGTCGATTAGTCTGCCATGGCCTAAATGATGTGTTGCAATTTTCATCTGCACATTGCGCAATTGTAACATGACTTTAGTTTAATTATTAGAGCGATATTTGATAAAGCGTGGCACTGCCAGAGAAAATAAATCACAACTCTCTTGAAGCTTTACTCTCCCTTTTAGTAGATGTGTCTGCTTCATTTACTGACTGTATATATTGTCCTGGCATCACCATTCATCTCAATTTTGAGTTTCTTCTGCAACTGTCTATGGCTTTAATCTTTGTTTACTTTTGTGTTTGCACTCAAGGAACTCTCGTTCACTGCAGTTCACGCAAAAACATCATTTATTCTTACGCATGTTTTATTCAATGCATTCAGTGCTAAATGTCCATTCTAATTTTCAAAGCGTTTATATATTGTGCTGAGCACAGTATGTGGAACAGCTCTCTTAATATTTAATCAAAACATCAAAAGCAAGACAGCTCCATCTGGCAGTCTGCAGCTTTGCTGTGTTTGGAATCCTACCACAGTGCGCAGTTATGTTAACGTGGGAAATTGGAGCAGGAGAGGGCCATTCAGCCCTTAGAGCCTGTCCACCATTTAACTCGCCCGTGGGCGATCTTCGACCTCAATGCCATCTTCCTGCATTACCCCTGTACCCCTGGATGTCATTGGTATCTAGAAATCTGTCAGTCTCTACTGTGAATGTACTCAGTGACTGAGTCTGTACTCTCTGGAGTAGAGAATTCCAAAGATCCACCACACTGAGCGAGGAAATTCCCCCTCATCTTAGTCCGAAATGGCCAGTCCCTTGTTCTGGGACAGTCTCTGGGGTCTACACACTCCCCCCCCCCCCCCCCCCCCCCCCCGACCACCCCTACACCCCATGCCAACACACCCGCACCCAACCAGGATAAAAGGGGAGAACATCCATCTTTCCTGCAAATTTGCATTTCAATCAGATGTGGAGTTTGCACATTCTCCCCGTGTCTGCGTGGGTTTCCTCCGGGTGCTCTGGTTTCCTCCCACACTCCCAAGATGTGCGGGTTAGGTGGATTGACCATGTCAAATTGCCCCTTCGTGTCCAAAGATGTGTAGGTTAGGGGGATTAGTGGGGTAAATAGATGAGGTTATGGGAATATGGCTTGGTGGGACTGTTGTTATGTTCTTATGTTGTCAGTGCAGACTCGATGGGCTGAATGGCCTCCTTCTACACTGTAGGTGTTCTATGATTCAACATCTCATTCTTCTAAATTCTAGGGAATCCAGGTCCAGTCTTCTCAATCTTTCCTCAAAGGACAATCTCACCATCCCAGGAATGAATTTGGGGAACCTTTTATGTCACTCCCTCCATGGCAAATAGAATCATCGAACCCAACAATGCAGAAAGAGGCCCTTCGGCCCATCGAGTCTGCACCGAACACAATCCCACCCAGGCCCTACCCTCATATCGCTACATATTATACCCACTAATCCCTCTAACCAACACATGCCTAGACACTAAGGGCCAATTTCTTAGCATGGCCAATCAACCTAATCCATACGTCTTTGGACTGTGGGAGGAAACCCACGCAGACAGGAGGAGAATGTGCAAACTCCACGCAGACCCGAGCCAGGAATCGAACCCAGGACCCTGGAGCTGTGAAGCAGCAGTGCTAACCCCCTGTGCCACCGTGCCGCCCCAAATATATCCATTCTTTAGTTTAAGAGACCAGAACTGGATTCAGTTCTCCAGCTCTGGTCTCTCTGAAGCTCTCAACCACTGGAAATCAAAAGGTGCACCAAGTTACTGTGCTGTAAAGTAGAATTTATTTTACCTCCAGAACTGAATTGTAAAAGAGCTTTCAGTATTTGAAGTTTACTGGTGGTTACTGAGCTGTAGTTCAGTCAGTGACCCCCTCCCAACCCCCAACAGGCAGTTTTAAGTTCACATTGCACTCCAGACAGTTGAGCACATAGTCCAGACTCTTAGTCTGGTCCTGTACTGAGGGAGTGCTGCACTGTTGAGGGTGCTGTCCTTCAGATGAAATATTAAACCAAAGCCTCTTTGTCTGCCTTCCCAGACGCAAGGGTTATCTCGTCAACATCCTGGCCAGTATTTATTCAACCAACACCACTCAAACACTATCTGGCCATTAGGTCAATGTTGGTCGTGGGAGCTTGCTGTGCACAAACTGATTGCCATCTTTCCTGCAATGTAACACTTGGGAAAAAAAAAACCTCACTGGCTATCCAGCACTCTGGGACATCTTGAAGTATTTTTAATCCATTAACGAGACATGTACGTAACTGGCTCGACCAGCATTCACTGCCCATCCCTAATTGCCCTAGAGACGTAATGGTGAACCTCCATCTTGAACCGTTGCAGTCCATGTGGTGTAGGTACACCCCCAGTGCTGTTAGGTGGAGTGTTCAAGGATTTTGGCCCAATGGCAGTGAAGGAATGGTGATACATGGCGAGTGGGTTGGAGGGGAAATTCCAGCTGGTGGATTTCCAATGTCTCTGCTGTTCTTGCCCTTCTAGATGGTAGAGTTTGGAAGGCGCTATCTCGGGAAAGTTGCCGAGGTTGTGAAAGGCGGGATACGACTACGAGGGGGTGAATTTTCCTGCCCTGCCACGGGAATTGGAGCGGGCGAGGGGCAAACCATGGAAAGGTCCGTTGACCTCAAGCAGGCTTTTCCAGTTCTGGGGCAAGCAGTGCTGGAGAACATTGCCCAAGATCTTATTAATGAATAACCCTTTTCTATATTTTGTTAAGAAATACTTGGCAGATTTCATGCCTTGAGCACAGCTTTCTACCCAGCAACCTTACTTTGGCACCTATTAGATATACAGAAAATGGTGTCTGCCCCTCCCCATCTCACTGCATGGCGCTTATCCTCAAGCAGAACATCCCAGAGTTGACCCCCATCTCTGATTTAATATAGCAACGTTGGAATAGCACAGCCCATCGAGCCAAGCTGAGCTGGTTGCTTAGCTTTGCTTCCAGTTGGCGTGTGTCACCCTGGGCTACCCCGATGCGCCTCTTTCTCAAACCCCGAGCAGCAGGAGCGCCGCTGGAGTGAGGAGAAGCAAGGAATCGTCAGCTCATAAACCCATCATAGGGCATCAATAACAGGACCTCTGATTATCTCCACCAGGAATCCTAACTCACTGGCAAGACCTCAATTACCATTCCAGATGCTCAATCCAGCTCAGAGTTAGCAGGCGAGTAAAAAAATAGAATTACATTTAATAATGAAAAAGAACTTCCCTTATAAATATGCCATTCAATGTCCTAAATCCATTTTTCAATCCCTTCATTCAGTTGTCAATAGCTGGGATTCTCCATGTATAAGACCCTTGTCAGACCCCACTGTGCGCAGTTCTGGTCGCCTCACTACAGGAAGGATATGGAAGCTATTGAGAGGGTGCAGAGAAGATTTACAAGGATGTTGCCTGGACTGGGAGGCATGCCTTATGAGGATAGGTTGAGGGAGCTGGGACTCTTTTCCCTGGAGAGGCGAAGGTTGAGAGGCAACCTGATAGAACAGAGAACATTCCAGCGCAGTACAGGCCCTTCGGCCCTCGATGTTGCGTTGACCAGTGGACCCTAATGACCCTCTACCCTAAACTATTCCAATGTTATCCATATGCCTATCCACTGACCATTTGAACGCCCTTAAAGTTGGCGAGTCCACAACTGCTGCAGGCAGGGCATTCCACGCCCTTACTACCCTCTGAGTAAAGAACCTACCTCTGACATCTGTAATGATTGAGGTTTATAAAAAGTTGAGAGGTATAGATAGGGTGGATTCTCGGAGGCTATTTCCCAGGGCTGAAATGGTCGCTACGAGAGGACACAGGTTTAAGGTGCTGGGGAGCAGGTACAGAGGAGATGTCAGGGGTAAGTTTTTCACTCAGAGGGTGGTGAGTGAGTGGAATTGGCAGTGATGGTAGAGGCGAACTCGCTGGGGTCTTTTAAGAGACTTCTGGATGAGTATATGGGATTGAGGGATATAGGTAGACCTAGTAGGTAGGGATATGATCAGCACAACTTGTGGGCCGAAGGGCCTGTTTGTGCTGTAGTGTTCTATGTTCTATCACCCCAAAGCTGGAAAATCCTGCCGGAGTTAATGGATTTTTCCAATGGTTTACCCCTCACTTGCTCCAATTTCCTTGGCAGACAGAATGGGAAAACTCACCTCAATATCTTTCCACCATCTAAAAAATGGCTCAATTTTGTATTTACCTGAAGGAGTCTTCTATAAACACCCTTCAGTCCTGTCGAGCTTCTTAACTAATCAGCAACCAGAGATTCAAGAGTAGTTTCATTTCCAAACTCGTTGCGCAGGTTGGAAATCTGACCAAGAGATGGCCGAAAAATAAATGTGAGGGGCTCAAACTTTTGAGGAATATAAATAATTTTATTTTTGCTGTCATGCAAACAGACTCCTGGGAAAATCAAAAATGGTGTTGGTCATTGGCCAGTATCCCATTTGCCTTCCTGACCACCTGCAGACTGGGTTTTTACGACTCATGCACAAGGACCCCCAGGTCCCTCTGCACCGTAGCATGCTGCAGCTTTTCGCCCTGTAAGTAGTAGTCCTTCCTACTATTATTCCTACCAAAGTGGATAACCTCGCACTTGCCAACATTAAATTCCATCTGCCAGGTCCTCGCCCCACATATTATACCCACTATTCCTTCTAGCCTACACATCCCTGGACACTAAGGGGCAATTTCTTAGCATGGCCAATCAACCTAACCCGCACATCTTTGGACTGTGGGAGGAAACCAGAGTACCCGAAGGAAACCCACGCAGACACGAGGAGAATGTGCAAACTCCACACAGACAGTGACCCCGAGCCGGGAATCGAACCCAGGACCCTAGCGCCGTGAAGCAGCAGTGCTAACCCACTGCGCTACCATGCTGCCCAAGACCCTTGGCAGTCATTCTAACAGTATTGGCAGTTGACTTTGACAGGCTTGTTCATGTCAATGAGCTTGACATGAACAGGTTTATGCACTTCCTACGCACATTTATTCCTACTTTTAACAATTCCAAAGGCCTCCTTGCCTAAATCAAAAGGCAACTGAACTTCCCCAACCAACACCTGACCTTCACTGAAGCTGTTCCGTGACCACATCTAGAGGGATTCCTTAACTCTTAACAGATTTAAGGTGCGGGGAGGGAAGTACAGAGGTGATGTTAGGGGTAAGTTTTTCACTCAGAGGGTGGTGAGTGAATGGAATCGGCTGCCGTCGTCGGTGGTGGAGGCGAACTCGCTGGGGTCTTTTAAAAGACTTCTGGATGAGTATATGGGGTTTAATGGGATTGGGGGTTATAGATAGGTCTATAGATTGGTGGGGTTGATGTGATCGGCGCAACTCGAGGGCCGAAGGGCCTGTTTGTGCTGTAATGTTCTATGTTCTATGTTCTAATTCTATCCAAATGAAACCACTACATTCTGGCCAGCTCTTGTATGGTATAATGTACACATTTTGGGTCTCTCATTGTTGGCCTACCAGAATCCCACTTCAGCGGCAAAAGCTGATGATTTAAATGACCTACACTTGCGTTAAACATCCCCACCTGCATTCCCACCCCTGAGGAAATGGAAGTGCTGTGTTCGGGAATGGGATTTACTAATTTTGGCAACTTCTATCGTTTTCGTTGTGACAGAGGGTCTCTCCATCCTGGCGAGAAACTGGGTCAAACTCTGGGGGCAGGTTTTTGGGTGGCGGAGATAGTTCGTCGTTGGCCCCTGGCAGGGACGTTCCAGTCCTGCCCGATGTCTACGGTGCTTAGTCAGACTTGCGTGCCCCACTGCTGGGCAGCCCCACGGTGGGGGGGAGCGGGCGGTGGTCTTTGGCGGAATGAGAAGATCCCACAATCGGGAAGGATTGGAATATTTAGAATATTCCATATGGAATATTTAGAATATTCCATATGGAATATTGGAATATTCTAATATATTAGAATATATTAGAATATATATTCTAACCTGCCTGACCTGCCTTTCCAGCTTTAAATCTGTCTAAATTATTAATCTTATTGAAGTCTTTTCTTTTAACCCACAGGTGATTCAGTCCGCCTTGTTGTCCGACGAGGGGCACACACGCGATGGGTCGTACGAGGGCTGCTCTTGGATGTTCCTTCGAGAGTTGCCCAGTGCTTCACGTCCGTTAGTGTGCGCTTAAACTGGACCAGATACTGGGTAACACGACAGCTCAGTGACTATCACTGTTTGCTGTGCAGACACATGGATTTGGGCCGGTGTCTGTGGGGAGTTTGCGCATTCTCCCCGTGCTTGCGTGGGTTTTCTCCGGGTGCTCCGGTTTCCTCCCACACCCCAAAGATGTGCTCTTAGGCTGATTGGTGTAACAAATTGTCCCTCAGTCTGGTTATGGTTCCTTTATTGTGGAGTCCAATAGACTAAGGTCTTGGATAGAGGAGGGCACTCACAATGTTAAGATGGCGGCGCGGGCTCGTTGGGCCGAAGGGCCTGTTTCCCGTGCTGTGTTGTTCTTTGTTCTAAAGTAGATGGGACAACACCTCAGACTGGAAACTTGGTCAGTAATGTTCACGTGTAGAGCTGAATTTTAAGCTAAGTCCTGTAAGACACAGTGTGAGGAATTCAGGAATTCTGATGTTACAGTTTTGATACAAGGATTTCAAGCAGTGATATTCCAACCGCACTAATTCCTGTGAATGCTTGCTGGGCCTATCGCGTACAGTGATGCCAAAATAAAATTATAGGTTGTTGATCGCTGAGAGATAGGCATGTAATGAAACTACAAACACAATTGTTTACTAAAGCAAGCCAGCAGAGAGAAGCAGCAGTGGATTGGATACAAAAACTTCTATAACAATTAAATTAAAGACTTTTACAACTCTCCAGCCTGTATCCTGACCTGTGCTAAACCTCTATCCCCTGCATTAAGATCCTGGGCCTCAGTTACCAGACTTGCCCTGGACTCTCCAGTCAATCTCCTGGAATCTGGAGCAATTCTGGAGCTAAATGATTCTCATCAAAGAAGAAATAGCAAGACATCGAGAAGAGAACGGTCTGATCGAGCAGATGCAGTATGGATTCGTGAAGGGGAAGTCGTGTTCAACGAATTTATTGGATTTCTATGAGGATGTGACTCGTGTGGTAGACAGAGGGGAACCAGTGGATGTAGTGTTTTTGGATTTCCAGAAGGTGTTCGATAAGGTACCTCACAAAAGGTTGCTGCAGAAGGTTAGGGGGCACGGAGTTGGGGGTAAGGTGTTAGCGTGGATAGAGGATTGGCTGTCTAATAGGAGGCAGAGAGTTGGTATCAATGGGTGCTATTCTGGTTGGCAGTTGGTGACTCGTGGAGTGCCCCAGGGGTCGGTGCTGGGGCCTCAGCTATTTACCATTTATATATAGACGATCTGGAGGAGGGGGCTGAGTGTAGGGTGACGAAATTTGCTGATGACACGAAGATGAGTGGAAAAGTAAATTGTGCGGAGGGTGTGGAAAGTCTGCAGAGGGATCTGGATAGGCTGAGCGAGTGGGCGAGGACCTGGCAGATGGAATACAATGTTAGCAAGTGTGAGGTTATCCACTTGGTAGAAATAATAGGAGGGATTACTATTGAAAAGGCGAAAAGCTGCAGCGTGCTACAGCTTTTGGGCTTTAACAAGTGTTAAGAAAAAAAGCCTAAAGTCTGCAGAGGGATCTGGATAGGCTGAGCGAGTGGGCGAGGACCTGGCAGATGGAATACAATGTTAGCAAGTGTGAGGTTATCCACTTGGTAGAAATAATAGGAGGGATTACTATTGAAAAGGCGAAAAGCCGCAGCGTGCTACGGTGCAGAGGGACCTGGGGGTCCTTGTGCACGAATCGCAAAAACCCAGCCTGCAGGTGCAGCAGGTGATCAAGAAGGCGAATGGGATGTTGGCCTTCATAGCGAGGGGGATTGAATATAAAAGCAGGGAGGTCTTGCTGCAACTGTACAGGGCACTGGTGAGGCCGCAGCTGGAGTACTGTGTGCAGTTTTGGTCGCCGCACTTGCGGAAGGATATATTGGCCTTGGAGGGAATGCAGAGAAGGTTCACCAGGCTGATACCGGAGATGAGAGGGTTAGCCTATGAGGAGAGATTGAATAGACTGGGTCTGTACTCGTTAGAGTTTAGAAAGCTGAGGGGGGGATCTTCTGGAGACTGTCAAGATAATGAAAGAGATGGATAGGGTAGAGGTAGAGAGATTCTTCCCGCTTAGAAAGGATAGCAGGACTAGAGGGCACAGCCTCAAGATAAGGGGGGGACAGTTTAGAACAGAGTTGAGGAGAAACTTCTTCACTCAAAGGGTGGTGAATCTCTGGAATTCTCTGCCCATTGAAGTGGTGGAGGCTACCTCGCTGAATATATTTAAGTCACGGGTAGATAGGTTTCTGATAGACAGGGGAATTAAGGGTTATGGGGAGAAAGCGGGAAAGTGGAACTGATCCACTTCAGATCAGCCATGATCTTATTGAATGGCGGGGCAGGCTCAAAGGGCCAGATGGCCGACTCCTGCTCCTATTTCTCATGTTCTTATGGTTGGGGCATCAAACTGAAATAATTTCATACCATTGAAATGCTTCAACTTGTATGTTCGAGAAATTCTGGATATGGGGATGCTATGATGGGGGTAAACACAGTAAGACTGTCTCGCAACACCAGGTTAAAGTCCAACAGGTTTATTTGGTAGCAAACGCCACTAGGTTTCGGAGCGCTTGCTGCCCCTTCGTCACACTCACTTAAAGAAGGAGCAGCGCTCCGAAAGCTAGTGGCTTTTGCTACCAAATAAACCTGTTGGACTTTAACCTGGTGTTATGAGACTTCTTACTGTGCTTACCTCAGTCTAACACCGGCATCTCCACCTCATGATGGGGGAATGACAGTGCTGTTTCTCTGTACGGGTTTCTCTGATATAACCTCTGGAAACCAGAGTTGGCCACTCCACTGTGTCCCTCTACTTAAATCCTGCCTTTTGTCTCTAGTTCTCCCTGCATCCTGGTCTATCTCTGGATCCTGCCCCAGTTCCACAGCCCCCTACTGCTGGAAATCTTGTCAATTTCCTTTCTCTAAAAACCAGTGATTTCTTACCAATATGGAGGAAAGTACTGCCATTGCTGTAAATTCGAATTAAAAAACAGAAAATGCTGGATGAACTCAGCAGGTCTGGCAGCATCTGTGGAGAGAGAAAGAGGATTAACGTTTCTTGGAAGTGTTATGAAGCAGCAACTCTGTTTCTCTCTCTCCAGAGAGGCTGCCAAAGCAGCTAGCTTCTTTCCAATATTTTCTGGCAATTTTTTTTCTTAACACTTGTTAAAGCCTAAAACAGATATCCCACAACTGTGCGGTGTCACCGAATGTCGAAAACCTCCCTTGAACTTATCGCAAACTGTGCAAATTGCTTTCAGAATGCTTGACATTTCTAAGTGCTGCTATGGCATTCATTTCAGATTTCTGTGTTCTTTATGGTTCCCTATAAATCATCATATAAGATGATTAGAGGTTTAGATAGGGTGGACAGTGATAGCCTTTTTCCGCGTTTGGAGAAAGCTAGCACGAGGGGCATGGCTTTAAATTAAGGGGGGGTAGTTATAGGACAGATGTCAGGGGTAGGTTCTTTACCCAGAGGGTGGTGAGGGACTGGAATGCCCTGCCTGCTGCAGTTGTAAATGCGCCTAGTTTGGGGGCGTTTAAGAGATCTGTGGATAGGTTTATGGACGAAAAGGGATTGGTTTAGGCTAGTGGGTCATTGTTTTTGTAACTGGTTGGCGCAACATCGTGGGCCGAAGGGCCTGTTCTGCGCTGTAATGTTCTATGTTCTAATTCGACCTCCAGTGGTGTCTTTCAGCCAATTCCTCAGTAATCCATGAAGCAACCCCTACTTCACAAAGGCCACAGGAATTGCTTTTAAACCACCTGCGTTCCTAGGCAGATACACAAACTGGTGAAAAGGCATTGCTGAGAATTTCCTCACTCAAGGAGTGATCATCAGTTGGAATCATTGTATGTGAACATAGAACATAGAACCCTACAGTGCAGAAACAGGCCCTTCGGCCCATCGAGTCTGCACCGAACACAATCCCACCCAGACCCTATCCCCATATCCCTACACATTTTACCTGCTAATCCCTCTAACCTACACATCCCAGGATACTAAGGGGCAATTTTTTAGCATGGCCAATGAACCTAACCCGCACATCTTTGGACTGTGGGAGGAAACCGGAGCACCCGGAGGAAACCCACGCAGGCACGAGGAGAATGTGCAAACTCCACACAGGCAGTGACCCCGAGCCGGGAATCGAACCCAGGACCCTGGAGCTGTGAAGCAGCAGTGCTAACCACTGTGCTACCGTGCCGCCCCCACTGTGCTACCCCTTATTTCTAATCAGTGCCCCCCCCAGTTCAAGATCCTCCTACAAGGGGGAACATCCTCTCCACATCCATCCTGCCAAGATCTTAAAGCTTTCAGTCAAGTCATCCACTACTCTTCAAAACGCCAGTGGATGCAAACTACAAAACTAGTTTGGCCAACCATTCCTCATGACACAACCCACCCATTTCAGTTGAGTAAGCCTCTTCTGAACTGCTAGTGTACTAACATTCTCCCTTCAGTAGGGAGACCGTTACTGTACATAGAGCTACAGCTCTAGTTGTTGTAGTGAGAATTTCTTGTTTTCCGAGCTGTGATAGTGAAACTTCAACAAAGTTTGCTTTGCAAAAACAACTGGCTTTTATTCTCACAAAACTGCATTGCAGGATGTGACAGAGTTTTGGAGACAGAGAGCTGTCCCTACAAACTGTTGATTCTATACCAAGACTGCGCCAACTACAAGAATCAGTTCCACCGTTGTACCTTTTTCATATCAGTGTTCATGTTCGATTAGTAATTCAAGCAGTAATACATCATCAACTGTATTAGCATCCGGTGACTTCTGTCTCATCAATAATATCATTATCTTGTCCTTTGAAGGAACAGAAAGGCTCTGTGATCTCTGACCATATCTTGTTTCCTGATGTAATAGAACGTTCCGTCACTCTGACCTCATCTCGCCTCACTCCTCCAGCCCTAAGTTATGTGGAGTCAACTTTATCAGGTGCTGGCCTTCTCTGATGTTCGTCATGTCTTAGGCTATTCAGAGTCAGTTTTACAGGGGTTTGGCAATTTGGAATAGCTTGGGCAGCTCTCCTTTATACCAATGACTTGACCATTTTTCCCATCATGCCACTGCCTCATTCGTACACCATCACATAATCTCACCAACGGCCGGTGAAATGATCGAGCGAGCCACCCCGTTAAGATCAGTGAGGGCTGGACAAAGTATCCTGGTCTGGTCAGCGATACCCATGTCCCACTTGGGGTAAATGGGATCAAAGGTTATGGGGAGAAAGCAAGATTAGGCTTTTGAGTTGGACGATCGTGATGAATAATGGTCACCTAGTTACAGGAAGGATGTAAATAAGGTTGAAAGAGTGCAGAGAAGGTTCACAAGGATGTTGCCGGGATTTGAGAAGCTGAGTTACAGAGAGAGATTGAATAGGTTAGGACTTTATTCCCTGGAGAATGAGGGGAGATTTGATAGAGGTGTATAAGATTTTGATGGGTATAGATAGAGTGAATGCAAGCAGGCTTTTTCCACTGAGTCTAGGGGAGAAAAAAACCAGAGGGCATGGGTTAGGGGTGAAAGGGGAAAAGTTTAAAGGGAATATTAGGGGGGGATTCTTCACGCAGAGAGTGTGAGAGTGTGGAATGAGCTGCCGGATAAATGCGGGGTCACTTTTAACATTTAAGAAAAACTTGGATGGGTTTATGGATGAGAGGGGTGGGGAGGGATATGGTCCGAGTGCAGGTCAGTGGGACTAGGCAAAAAATGGTTCGGCACAGGGGCCAAAAGGCCTGTTTCTGAGCTGTAATTTTCCATGGTTCTATGGAATAGCAGTGCAGGATTGAAGGGCTGGATGTCCTCTTCCTGCTCCGATCTCTTGTGTTTCTATATTGCAGAATGAGAAAAGTTCCCACTTGTAATCTTATTTCCCCATCTTACCGGTGTTTCATTGTACACAAGATTAGTTAAGGCAGTATTATTATTTCCACATTTTATTGTTTTGCCTTCTGGAATTCCATGGAAAATCTCCAGCGCGCCTAAGATTCTGCTAGCCAGCAGCATAGAACCAGCATAGAACCCTACAGTGCAGAAACAGGCCCTTCGGCCCATCGAGTCTGCACCGAACACAATCCCACCCAGACCCTATCCCCATATCCCTACACATTTACCTGCTAATCCCTCTAACCTACACATCCCAGGACACTAAGGGGCAATTTTTAGCATAGCCAATGAACCTAACCCGCACATCTTTGGACTGTGGGAGGAAACCGGAGCACCCGGACAAAACCCACGCAGACACGAGGAGAATGTGCAAATTCTATTTGCCCATCACCATCCTCAATGGCAACACCTTAAATTTAAGCTTTGCATCCTGTGTTCAAATCCACCAAGTCGCAGCCCTCGCTATCTCTGTGGCTTCCTGTCGTCTTACAACCCTCTGGACATTTGGTGCTCCTTGAATTTTGACCTCTTGCCCCCAGCATCAGTGACAATGATTTTAGCTTCAGAAAGTTTAACATTTCCTCCCTAAACGTCTCTGAGTGTGTGAGTGCCCTGCGAGCTTGGTTCTACAATGAAGCTTCAAGCTTTAGGGCGGCACGGTAGCACAGTGGGTTAGCACTGCTGCTTCACAGCTCCAGGGTCCTGGGTTCGATTCCCGGCTCGGGGTCACTGCCTGTGTGGAGTTTGCACATTCTCCTCGTGCCTGCGTGGGTTTTCTCCGGGTGCTCCGGTTTCCTCCCACAGTCCAAAGATGTGCGGGTTAGGTTCATTGGCTATGCTAAAATTGCCCCTTAGTGTCCTGGGATGTGTAGGTTAGAGGGATTAGCAGGTAAATGTGTAGGGATATGGGGATAGGGTCTGGGTGGGATTGTGTTCGGTGCAGACTCAATGGGCCGAAGGGCCTGTTTCTGCACTGTAGGGTTCTATGTTCAAGTGTAGCTGGTTTCATCGCAAGCTGAGGAGAAGCGATCGACATTGCCATCGATATTCAGGTGATCCAGTTCAGAAATGAGAAAGCATCTTGGAGGATGAGTTCTGCTCCACTAACACGTCGAAGGTACTGAAATGAAATGCCAGCTTCTTTTGCTGTTAACACTGTGCCTTCCCTTTGCCAAGTTGAGTCAACTGCTCACAAGCCACCGAGGGGGGGATTTTCTCTGCCCATTTCAATTGGATGAGAGTGGCGACGAGTGTGGAAAAATGTTTCACTGAATGGTATTATTAAACTAGAAAGAGTGCAGAAAAGATTTACTACCGAGACTTGATGGATTGAGCCACAGGGAGAGGCTGGATAGGCTGGGACTCTTTTCTCTGGAGCGTAGGGGGCTGAGGGGTGACCCTATAGAGGTCTATAAAATAATGAGGGGCACAGATCAGCTAGATAGTCAATATCGTTTCCCAAAGGTAGGGGAGTCTAAAACTAGAGGGCACAGGTTTAAGGTGAGAGAGGAGAGATACAAAAGGGTCCAGAGGGGCAATTTTTTTCACTCAGTGGGTGGTGAGTGTCTGGAATGAGGTAGTCGTAGAGGTGGGTACAATTTTGTCTTTTAAAAAGCATTTATATGGGTAAGATTGGGATAGAGAGATATGGGCCAAATGCGGGCAAGCTTAGGGGTTTAAAAAAAAGGAATGGACAAGTTGGGCTAAAGGACCTGTTTCCATGCTGTAAACCTCGATGATTCTATATTCAAACCATGTTTCATTCTGATGTAAAAAGGTGACACGATTGTCCCCTCCTATCACCAGTTGCTGTAACTGGTTCAACACTGAGAACTTCATTTCCATACATTGGTATATCATTATCAGGTCTTTCCAGCTGAATTATCCCCCACCCCCAACCCCGTAAGAACGTCCATTCATACTGGTGTGAGGGCGGACTGGCGTTGGGGTATAGAACATAGAACACTACAGCACAAACAGGCCCTTCGGCCCTCGAGTTGCGCCGATCACCTCAACCCCACCAATCTATAGACCTATCTATAACCCCCAATCCCATTAAACCCCATATACTCATCCAGAAGTCTTTTAAAAGACCCCAGCGAGTTCGCCTCCACCACCGACGACGGCAGCCGATTCCATTCACTCACCACCCTCTGAGTGAAAAACTTACCCCTAACATCACCTCTGTACTTCCCTCCCTGCACCTTAAATCTGTGTCCTCTCGTAGCGACCATTTCAACCCGGGGAAATAGCCTCTGAGTGCCCACCCTATCTATTCCTCTCAACATTTTGTAAACTTCTATCAGGTCGCCTCTCAACCTTCGTCTCTCCAGGGAAAAGAGTCCCAGCTCCCTCAACCTAACTTCATAAGGCATGCCTCCCAGTCCAGGCAACATCCTTGTAAATCTCCTCTGTACCCTCTCAATAGCTTCTACATCTTTCCTATAGTGAGGCGACCAGAACTGCGCACAGAACTCCAAATGAGGCCTGACAAGTGTCTTACAAGGGATAAGGGTCTTATCCTGAACCCGAGCTAGTGCTGTCACTGTGCCACTTTTCCCACCCATTATCCGCCTTTGGGAATGTTCGGGAAAATTGCTCCCATTTGTGTTTTACTGGAGAGAGGGAACCCCGAATGGAAAGAGCTGCTGTGATCGGGAATACACTGTACGAAAGGGTGGTGGAGGAAGATTCAGCGGGGACTTTGGAAAGGGAACTGGTACAAAAAGGAACTGAAGAAACTATTCTCCGAGTGGTTAGAATACAAAGGGCCTAAAGATTTCAATTCTGAAGTTATCGAATCATAAATTTTAGCTTCCAGCTGAATTCTCCAAGTCTCTCTGCTCCTTCGACCAATTACTTTAAATCCTAGTTATTGATGTCTCTGCTAATGGACGTAGCTCCTTCCTTTCCCCTCTAATGTAGACCTCTTAACCTTGTACATTTTAGTTAAATCCCCCCTGAAGACAACAATCTAATCTTTCCCCATTTCTGACAACTCATCTGATCACCCCCTTTCTCGAATGTAGTGACCAGTTATGGCTGAACGAGCGTCCGATACAGTTCTGGAATCGTAGAATCTCTGCAGTGCACAAGGAGGCCATTTGGCCCATCGAGCCCGCACCGACAACAATCCCACCCAAACCCTGTTCCGTGACCGCACACACTTACCGTTCGCACCCAACACTGAAAACAATTTTGCGTGGCCAGTCAACCCAACTCACATATCTTTGGACGGTGGGAGGAAACCCAGAGAAAACCCACACAGGCACGGGGAGAATGTGCAAACTCCACGCAGACACACTGACCCAAGTTGGTAACTGAACCTGGGTCCCTGGCGCTGTGAGGCGGCAGTGCTAACCATCGTGCCACCCCAGCACCAGCCCTCTGCTTTTATAGTCTAGACCTCATGTAATAATTAAAGGGATGTATCCCGTGTGTCTTCTTATCTGCCTCTCCTTGGAATATCGGCCCATGCCCTCCAAAGTGCCTCTGTTTCTCTACATTTCTCATTTCCTCCCATGTGTTTTCTCTTGCTTAGTTTTTCATCCCCAAATACATCACCTTACCCTTCGCTAGACTGAATTCTATTTGCCAAGTTGCTGTACCTCTCCCATGACTGGTCTATTGATATCTTTTTACAGTCCGCACATTTTTCCTCACCATCAGATGGCCAATTATTGTATAATCTGCAAACATCTTACTTACACTTCATACATCTGAGTCTAAGCCATTAGTGTACACCATGAAAAAGCATACAAACCAGTCCAGTGCCCCATGGACTCCCACTGGAAACAGCTTTCAGCTGTAATGTGCCACTGACCCTTACATTTTGCTTCCCACCGCTGATTTTGGAATTCATTTGCCACTTGCCACTGTTACTTTCGCAACCACTCTGCCTTGTCGGACATTGTCAAAAATCCATACGTACCACAACAAATGTGTTCCCCTTGTTGATCTGTTATCACCTCCAGAGATGAGGGGGTTAGCCTATGAAGAGAGACTGAATAGACTGGGTCTGTACTCGTTGGAGTTTAGAAGGATGAGGGGGGATCTTATTGAGACGTATAATATAATGAAGGGGATGGATAGGGTAGAGGTAGAGAGATTCTTCCCGCTTAGAAAGGACAGCAGGACTAGAGGGCACAGTCTCAAGATAAGTGGGGGACAGTTTAGATCAGAGTTGAGGAGGAACTTCTTCACTTAAAGGGTGGTGAATCTCTGGAATTCTCTCCCCATTGAAGTGGTGGAGGCTGCCTCGCTGAATATATTTAAGTCACGGGCAGATAGGTTTCTGATAGACAAGGGAATTAAGGGGAGAAAGCGGGAAAGTGGAACTGATCCACTTCAGATCAGCCATGATCTTATTGAATGGCGGGGCAGGCTCGAAGAGCTAGATGGCCTACTCCTGCTTCTATTTCTTATGTTTATGTCCTTATGTTCTCCTCAAAATATTAAATCAAGCGCGTGCACAGGTGTATACAGACAAAGAACATAAGAAATAGGAGCAGGAGTAGGCCATCTAGCCTTTCGAGCCTGCCCCGCCATTCAATAAGATCATGGCTGATCTGTCGTGGCTCAGTTCCACATTCCCGCCCTCTCCCCATAACCCTTAATCCTCTCGTCTATCAGAAACCCATCAACCCACGTCTTAAATATATTGAACGAGGCAGCCTTCAACGGGCAGAGAATTCCAGAGATTCACCACCCTTTGAGTGAAGAAGTTCCTCCTCAACTCCGTTCTAAACCGCCCCCCCCCCCCCTTTATCTTGAGGCTGTGCCCCCTAGTTCTACTGTCCTTTCTGAGCGGGAAGAGTCTCTCCACCTCTGTCCTATCCATCCCATTCGTCATCTTATACGTCTCAATGAGATCTCCCCTCCTTCTTCTAAACTCCAACGAGTACAAGCCTAGTTTATTCAGCCTCTCCTCATAGTTCAACCCCCTCAACTCCGGTATCAGCCTAGTAAACCTCCTCTGCACTCCCTCCAAGGCCAAAATATCCTTGCGTAAGTGCGGCGCCCAAAGCTGCACACAGTACTCCAGCTGCGGCCTCACCAGTGCCCTGTACAGTTGCAATCATGTCCACTCACTTGATGAAGGAGCAGTGGTCCGAAAGCTCGTGATTCCAGATAAACCTGTTGGGCTTTAACCTGGTGTTGTGAGACTTCTTACTGTCCAACGCCAGCAACTCTACCTCATCTCTGTAAATAGAGCTGTTTCGGTATCATCAATCAGTTGTATCACTGTTGTTAGTTGTGAAGATAATCTACCTGCAAGCCTACACTCATGATCTAAATTCGAAGTTACTCACCAGTGTTCCTCTGCACGGATTGCATCGATTTCTCTCTCCCGTGTGGCGTTCCTATCGATGGAAAACAGCTCCATGCGGCTCGGAAGATTAAAATAACAAAGTAACTCCACAGACAGACTTGCCAATGAAACACTAGGAAGTCATTTCAATTAACAAGGAGAAAGATAGCCGGCAGACGAGTCATAATTTTAAAAGTACGACTCAGAAAGTTGTGAATAAACCTGTGGCAGTGCGTGCTCTCACTGGGGCGTAGGTTTTTGCTTTATTTTTGGTGTTCGTTATTCCATTTGCCTGATAGTTTCGTCGGAAGGGATAGTTTGTCAGATGTGCTGGGAGAGGTCACTTTACAATAAAAATAGGCAGAATTAAACTCACACCCAAACTGTTCCATCGCTGACTGTATTTCTCCCTGGGGCCATTATTAACTAAAATATGCACACCCACCTTCTTTGAACTAACGACACAGATGTAAAGTTAAGGAATAACTATCAGATTTCAGACTATTTGCAATTCCAAATTAGCGATATATATGTAAAACACTAATTTCACACTGACAAACTCGCTCGTTCTACCATCCCGTTTTCCTGGCATTTCTCCCTGTCTGAATCTGCCTTGTTGATCAAACCCACCTTCAGCTCTTTCACCCCATTCTCAGCAGACCACCCAGATGGCCTTCCTGCACCCCACACCCCATACTTGCCGACGCAAGTAGTTCCCCTCTCCCCCCATCACACCCACTGTCCTGACCACCCTGCTCCAAACTATCTGGCTCACATTCCCTCTGCGCTTACAAACGACCTTCCCGTCTCCAACCGTGTTTTCACGCCAGAGTGTTCGTAGAACCCGACAGTGCAGGGAGAGACCCTTCGGCCTATCGAGTCTGCACCGAATACAATCCCACACAGCCCTATCCCCATATATTATCCCCACTAATCCCTCTAACCTACACATCCCTGGACACTAAGGGGTGATTTCTTAGCACGGCCGATCAACCCTAACCCGCACATCTTTGGACTGTGGGAGGAAACCGGAGCACCCGGAGGAAACCCACGCAGACACGAGGAGAATGTGCAAACTCCGCACAGACAATGACCCCGAGCTGGGAATCGAACCCAGGACCCTAGAACTGTGAAGCAGCAGTGCTAACCGCTGTGCTACCGTGCCGTCCTTGCTTGACTACGTTGTCTCCTCACAATCCTGTGTTCACGTTTCCTGCAATTCCTTGTTTGAATCACTTCTTTCAGCCACTGTGGGGCGACACGGTAGCACAGTGGGTTAGCACTGCTGCTTCACAGCTCCAGGGTCCTGGGTTCGGTTCCCCGGCTCGGGGTCACTGTCTGTGTGGAGTTTGCACATTCTCCTCGTGTCTGCGTGGGTTTCCTCCCACAGTCTAAAGATGTGCGGGTTAGGTTGATTGGCCATGCTTAAAAATTGCCGCTTAGAGTCGTGAGGTGTTTGGGTTAGAGGGATTAGCAGGTGGATATGGAGGTAGGCCCAGGGTGGGATTGTTGTTGGTGCAGACTCGATGGGCCCAATGGCCTCCTTCTCACTGTAGGGTCTCTATGATTCTATCACGACAATGAAATGACTCCAATTGAAGGCATATACAATATATTCTCTGATTGTGTCCATAGTGTACTGACACTAAACTGCAGCAGGCAACGGTGCAGAGGGACCTGGGGGTCCTTGTGCATGAGTCGCAAAAACCCAGCTTGCAGGTGCAGCAGGTGGTCAGGAAGGCGAATGGGATGCTGGCCTTCATAGCGAGGGAGATTGAATATAAAAGTAGGGAGGTCTTGCTGCGGCTGAAAAGGGCATTGGTGAGGCCGCAGCTGGAGTACTGTGTGCAGTTTTGGTCGCCGCACTTACGCAAGGATATTTTCGCCCTGGAGGGAGTGCAGAGGAGGTTTACTAGGCTGATGCCGGAGTTGAGGGAGTTGAGCTATGAGGAGAGGCTGAATAAACTAGGCTTGTACTCGTTAGAGTTTAGAAGAATGAGGGGAGATCTCATTGAGACGTATAAGATGATGAATGGGATGGATAGGATAGAGGTGGAGAGACTCTTCCCGCTCAAAAAAGACAGTAGGACTAGGGGGCACAGCCTCAAGATAAAGAGGGGGTGGTTTAGAACGGAGTTGAGGAGGAACTTCTTCACTCAAAGGGTGGTGAATCTCTGGAATTCTCTGCCCGTTGAAGTGGTGGAGGCTGCCTCGCTAAATATTTTTAAGACGCGGGTTGATGGGCTTTTGATAAGAGAAGGGATTAAGGGTTATGGGGAGAGGGCGGGAAGGTGGAGCTGAGTCACGACAGATCAGCCATGATCTTATTGAATGGCGGGGCAGGCTCGAAGGGCTAGATGGCCTACTCCTGCTCCTATTTCTTATGTTCTTATGTTCTTTTGTTCTTATTATGTTCTTTATCCATCTTAATCTCATTGACATGGCCAATCACCTCTCTCTCCAATGCCCCTTCTACGTTGTCTAGCTCAGATTGCTCTTGCTTGGTACAGTTTGTGCTGTTCTGCTGCCAAAACTCTTGCAAACAGCACCTTCCAACCCACACCCTGTACCACCTCAGACAGCAAGTGCGTTGGAACACCAAAACCTGCAAGCTCCCCTTCAAGTCACGCACCAAAACCCAATTCACAACTATATTGCCACTCCTATACTGTCACTGGATTAAAGAGCTGAAACACCCTGTCTTAGAGCACTGAGGGTGTACCTACAACAGATCGTCTGCCACAGCTCAAGGAAGTGGCTCAAGGACAATAACACTGGCATTTATTACAATCCTCATGGAGAGTAATAATTTTGAAAAAAATATTTTAGCCTCCAATGAGTGATTAAGAAGATCTTAATTTCAAAGTTTTCAAGACTTTAACTGTAAAAAAAAACTCAAAGCAACATTTTCTAAACACTGATCATTATAGAACATAGAACATTACAGCACAAACAGGCCCTTCGGCCCTCGAGTTGCGCCGATCACATCAACCCCACCAATCTATAGACCTATCTATAACCCCCAATCCCATTAAACCCCATATACTCATCCAGAAGTCTTTTAAAAGACCCCAGCGAGTTCGCCTCCACCACCGACGACGGCAGCCGATTCCATTCACTCACCACCCTCTGAGTGAAAAACTTACCCCCAACATCACCTCTGTACTTCCCTCCCCGCACCTTAAATCTGTGTCCTCTCGTAGCGACCATTTCAACCCGGGGAAATAGCCTCTGAGAGTCCACCCTATCTATTCCTCTCAACATTTTATTAAGCAACCTATGCTCTGAACTGCAGACAAGAAATTCTCTATCTTTTAACATGACTGAAAATCTTTCATTACTGTTATTCTTTATATTGTCCCTTAAGTGTACACTTTATTATCCACGAAGCTATCCCAACAGTGGGATAGCTTCCTGGGTTAGCACTGCTGCTTCACAGCTCCAGGGTCCTGGGTTCGACTCCTGGCTCGGGGTCACTGTCTGTGTGGAGTTTGCACATTCTCCTCATGTCTGCATGGGTTTTCTCCGGGTGCTCCGGTTTCCTCCCACTGTCCAAAGATGTGCGGGTTAGGTTGATTGGCCGTGCTAAGAAATTACCCCTTAGAGTTGTGAGATGCATGGATTAGTGGGTAAATATGTAGGGATGTGTGGGTTAGGTTGATCGTCCATGCTAAATTGACCGTAGATGCATCGGTTAGAGGATTAATGAGTAAAATATGTACGGGTTGGGATTGTGGTTGGTGCAGACTCGATGGGCCGAATAGCCTCTTTCTGTCATGTAGGTTTCTACGATCTATGAATTTATTCTGCTTCCTTTTTCCTTTTCCAGTTAGGTAATCTCTAATCCTAGAACTGCCCTTGAGTGTTCCGCTCGAGTTTGCTGCTCTCCAGCCTCAGTTAGATGAACCAGTCTCCCTGAATTCCTCACACATTTATTTGCTTCAATCAAAGCACAAGCTGTGTACTATGTGGTGACCCATAACGTCAATTTAGGAGTCGCAGCGTCATGTTGCAACTGTACACAACTCTGGTGCGGCCGCACTTGGAGTACTGTGTGCAGTTCTGGTCCCCACATTGCAGGAAGGATGTGGAGGCTTTGGAGAGAGTGCAGAGGAGGTTTACCAGGATGTTGCCTGGTATGGAGGGGAGGTCCTATGAGGAGAGGCTGAGGGATTTGGGGTTGTTTTCGCTGGAAGGAAGGCGGCTAAGAGGGGACCTTATTTAAACATATAAGATGATTAGAGTTTTAGATAGGGCTGTAATGTTCTATGTTCTATGTCAGCATTTCTCTGTTTCAGGTGCAGGAAAGGCTGCATCTGTTTCCTGCTCCCTGCCTTGGAAAGCTGCAAGGCTGGTTTGCGTCTGTGAGCTTCAGAGAAACCCCAAGCCCCATTCTACATCGCGGCTGTTCATCCCCAAGCCCATCCTCCAGAGCAAATGGGGGGGCACGGTGGACACAGTGGTCAGCACTGCTGCCTCCCAGCATCAGTGTGGAGTCCTCACTTTCTCCCCACGTGGGTTTCCTTTGGGTACCCCAGTTTCCTCCCGCACTCCAAAGATATGTGGGGTCATGTTGATTGACCTTGCTAAATTGACCCAAGTGTCGGGGGGATTAGCAGAATAAGTGCATGGGGTTACGGAAGTAGGGTCTAATTGGGATTGCGGTCAGTATAGACTTGATGGGCTGAATGGCTACCTTCTGTACTGGAGGGATTCTATGAATCATAAGACAGTCACGCAAGGCTGGAATTGAACCCAGGTCGCTGGCGGGTTCAATTCTGGTCTCAGGTCACTGTCTGTGGAGTTTGTACATTCTCCCCGTGTCTGCATGGGTTTTCTCCAGTTGCTGCAATTTCCTCCTGCACTCCAAAAATGTGCAGGTTAGGTGGATTGGCCATGTAAAATTGTCCCTTAGTGTCAGGGGGACTAGCAGGGTAAATATGTGGGGTTATGGAGATAGGGCCTGAGTGGGATTGTTGTCAGTGCAAGCTTGATGGGCCTTGTAGTCTCCTTCTGCACTGTAGGGATTTCTGACACAGCTATGATTCTAGGAGCTTCTCCTGCAATTGTCCGTATTCCTGGAATGCCATGAGAATTTCACCTCCTAGTTCCCGATGGCGGTTCACAATCCTTCTCACCGTTACCCCGCCTGAGGTGAGGTGATCCTCAGGTTAATTCACCACCTACCAGCTCTCCCCCTCAAAGGGATAAGCAGCCTTTGGTCATCTGGGACTACGGCGACTAAACCTTTTAGTTTGTCAGAGAGTGCCTGGATCACAAACGAGAAAGATCTGCTTTTCTGATTTCCAACTGTAAATGGTGTCTTAAAGCATTGTTTAAAATTCTATCATCAGTCTTTGTGTTAAAAGCAGCAAAAACAGAAATCACTTTTACAAAATACTGGATTGGACCCTCTCTGAATTCACAAATTGGACCCTCTCTGAATTCACAAGACACTCTTATTTTGCTATTTTATGAAACTTTGAGCATTTCCTCTGCGTAAATTGATCAGGTTTTATTAAATAAAAAGTCTTTGCAAGTGCCACAATTTTATTATTTATGAGCGAGCTGGAAATCTAGAGTAGCAATAATTTTGATTCTGTGTCCTATACCCTTAATCTCAGGATACCAACAGAAGGCTCAGTAACGACACATTGTGGAGTATCACACGAGTATTTATTTGAGGTATTACATTGCTAGAGGGATCTAGGTGTATGTGTACATAGATCCCTGAAAGTTGGGAATCAAGTAGATAAGGTTGTTAAGAAGGCGTACGGTGTCTTGGCGTTTATTGGTGGGGGGATTGAATTTAGGAGTCGCAGCGTCATGTTGCAACTGTACACAACTCTGGTGCGGCCGCACTTGGAGTACTGTGTGCAGTTCTGGTCCCCACATTACAGGAAGGATGTGGAGGCTTTGGAGAGGGTGCAGAGGAGGTTTACCAGGATGTTGCCTGGTATGGAGGGGAGGTCCTATGAGGAGAGGCTGAGGGATTTGGGGTTGTTTTCGCTGGAAAGCAGGCGGCTAAGAGGGAATCTTATTGAAACATATAAGATGATTAGAGATTTAGATAGGGTGGATAGTAATAGCCTTTTTCCTCTGATGGAGAAATCTAGCACGAGGGGGCATGGCTTTAAATTAAGGGGGGGTAGTTAAAGGACGGATGTCAGGGGTAGGTTCTTTACCCAGAGGGTGGTGAGGGATTGGAATGTCCTGCCAGCTGCAGTTGTAAATGCACCTAGTTTGGGGACGTTTAAGAGATCCGTGGATAGGTTTATGGACGAAAAGGGATTGGTTTAGGTTAGTGGGTCATTGTTTTGTAACTGGTCGGCGCAACATCGTGGGCCAAAGGGCCTGTTCTGCGCTGTAATGTTCTATGTTCTAGTAATTGAGGCTTGAGTTTCAGAAAACATTCAGGAAGTGCTCTCATTGCCCTTACTTACAAGATAATGAAGGGGATGGATAGAGTAGAGGTAGAGAGATTCTTCCCGCTTAGAAAGGATAGCAGGACGAGAGAGCACAGCCTCAAGATAAGGGGAGACAGTTTAGAACGGAGTTGAGGAGGAACTTCTTCACTCAAAGGGTGGTGAATCTCTGCCCGTTGAAGTGGTGGAGGCTACCTCGCTGAATATATTTAAGTCATGGGTAGATAGGTTTCTGATAGACAGGGGAATTAAGGGGAGAAAGCGGGAAAGTGGAACTGATCCACTTCAGATCAGCCATGATCTTATTGAATGGCGGGGCAGGCTCGAGGGGCTAGATGGCCGACTCCTGCTCCTATTTCTTATGTACTTTCCTCCGTGCTGTGCTACTCAGATCCAGATGTCTGTTCTTCAAATGGCAGCCAATGAAATACAATGCTGTATATCATTGGAGTGTGGGAGGAAACCGGAGCATCCAGAGGAAACCCACGCAATGACGGAGAATGTCCACACAGACAGACAGAGGCTGGAAGTTCCTGGCGCTGTGAGGCAGCGGTGCTAACCACTGTGCCACCATTCCGCCCCCACCAGATGGGTTTTTAATGATTTCATGGTCACCGTTACTTAGACTAGCTTTACATTGCGGGTTTCACTCAGTCAACTGAAAATCCACCACGGTTTGGATTTAAATCCTCCACCCAGAACATTAGACCCCTCAGGATTACCAGTCCAGTGACATTACCACCAGTCCACTGTCTCTTGATACAGAATCCAGTTCTGAGAGTGTCAGAACAATCCGAGCCACGAGAGCTCTCGGGAATGTTAATGAGCCCAATATATAAAAAGGCATCATTGTCCAACTGAAGTTCCTGTGTTTCTAGAGTGTTCTCATGAGGCAGGTTTTGATTTTGTTTGCACTGTACAATCACTTCTTTATCAGATTGGGAGAAAGCATTCTCCAGCACGACTCCACGCCAATAAAGCGAAAACTAATCAGCTGTTAATTGCGTACGGAATGAATTAAGCAACATACTAATCTCACCGCCCCTTGCCAGTTTGATCAGCTGGTGAATCAGATCATTGCTAAACGTTGTCCTCGTTCCGTTTGTCATTCGACGTTTCACAAATTCCTCTTGCTGCCTCTGGTTCCTATTTTAAAGATTTAAATACGATGTTCTTGGTGCCACATAAGGACAGCCCCCAGGCGTACAGCGTGCGATAAATCGTGCTGGAAACAAGGGGAGACACAGTGACACAGGAGACAGCACTGCTTCCTCACAGTGCCAGCGATCCGGGTTCGATTCCTGGCTCGGGTCACTGTCTGTGTGGAGTTTGCACACTCTCCCCATGTCTGCATGGGCTTCCTCCGGGTGCTCCGATTTTCTCCCACAGTCCAAAGATGTACAGGTTAAGCGAATTGACCACGCTGAAGCCTGGTCACTAGGGGATTTTCACAGAAACTTCATTGCAGTGTAAATGTAAGTCTACTTGTAACTAATACATAAATAAACTTGTCCAAAGATGTGTGGGTTAGGTTGATTGGCAATGCTAAATTGCCCCTAACTATCAGGGGGATTAGCAGGGTAAATAAATGGGGTTATGGGGATAGGTGGATTGTGGTTCGTGTAGGTGACACCGTGGGTGGGTTTATCACCAAGTTTTCTGATGGAGATCTGTGAAGCTCCATTTCAGAGTGGTGGCTCTGACTTATGTTTGTAAGAAGGATTATTCAGCACAAGGCAATGTGGACAAGGATGCAACAGAGCAAGCAGTGGGAGAAATCCCAGTCACTACGGTAGCACAGTGGTTAGCACTGCTGCTTCACAGCTCCAGGGTCCTGGGTTCGATTCCCGGCTCGGGTCACTGCCTGTGTGGAGTTTGCACATTCTCCTCGTGTCTGCGTGGGTTTTCTCCGGGTGCTCCGGTTTCCTCCCACAGTCCAAAGATGTGCGGGTTAGGTTCATTGGCTATGCTAAAATTGCCCCTTAGTGTCCTGGGATGTGTAGGTTAGAGGGATTAGCAGGTAAATGTGTAGGGATATGGGGATAGGGTCTGGGTGGGATTGTGTTCGGTGCAGACTCGATGGGCCGAAGGGCCTGTTTCTGCACTGTATGGTTCTATGTTCTATGTTCTACCAGGATGCATAAAGGGATTCCAGAAGTGCTCCAGAATGCTCTGGCACTTTAGATAGTAATTTATCACATTTAAAAATATTATTCTTAAAAAGCAATGTTCAGCCCACTGAGTGTGCACTTACCTAGCTGCAATCAAAACAGGGAACAATACTGCACAGTATTGGAGGGCCCTTCAGCCCTCCAAACCTGTGTCGAGCACATTCTACTATCAAACCAACCACTTATGTGGAAAGGGTGCAGAGGAGGTTTACCAGGATGTTGCCCTGGTATGGTGGGAAGGTCTTATGAGGAAAGGCTGAGGGACTTGAGGTTATTTTCATCAGAGAGAAGAAGGTTAAGAGGTGACCTAATCGAGGCATACAAGATGATCAGAGGGTTAGATAGGGTGGACAGTGAGAGCCTTTTTCCTCGGATGGTGATGGCTAACACGAGGGGACATAGCTTTAAATTGAGGGGTGGTAATTATAGGACGGATGTCAGAGGTAGGTTCTTTACTCAGAGGGTAGTAAGGGCGTGGAATGCCCTGCCTGCAGCAGTTGTGGACTCGCCAACTTTAAGGGCGTTCAAATGGTCAGTGGATAGGCATATGGATAACATTGGAATAGTTTAGGTTAGAGGGTCATTAGATTGGTTCCACTGGTCGGCACAACATCGAGGGCTGAAGGGCCTGTACTGCGCTGTAATGTTCTATGTTTTATATCTGTTCCCCATTTGTTCGCGTGCCTATCCAGAGAAGTCTTAAATCTGCCTCAACCACCTCACTTGGCAGAGAATTCCAGACCCCCATCACCCCTTACTTTGAACTTGTGCCCCCTTCATAGAACCCTACAGTGCAGAAACAGGCCCTTCGGCCCATCGAGTCTGCACCGAACACAATCCCACCCAGACCCTATCCCCATATCCCTACACATTTTACCTGCTAATCCCTCTAACCTACACATCCCAGGATACTAAGGGGCAATTTTAGTATAGCCAATGAACCTAACCCGCACATCTTTGGACTGTGGGAGGAAACCGGAGCACCCGGAGAAAACCCACGCAGACACGAGGAGAATGTGCAAACTCCACACAGACAGTGACCCGAGCCGGGAATCGAACCCAGGACCCTGGAGCTGTGAAGCAGCAGTGCTAACCACTGTGCTACCATGCTGCCCCAAGGCTGCTTCTACAGATAGACCTCTTGCTGCCCTTGGAAAAAGCTTCCAACTATTCACCCTATCCATGCCCCTCATAGGCGGGATCCCTATAGGCGGGGCTGCAGAGCCAGGGGAAGTGAAACCACGCCCCCCTTTTTACAACACTAGCTGCCGTAAAGCGGGTTAGTTAAAGGTCCCTGCCATATTGAGGATCCAGGGAAAAGGGAAGTGAGAATAAGTTGGCCTTGGAGGGAGTGCAGAGAGGGTTCACCAGGCTGATACCGGAGATGAGGGGGTTAGCCTATGAGGAGAGACTGAATAGATTGGGTCTGTACTCGTTGGAGTTTAGAAGGATGAGGGGGGGATCTTATAGAGACGTATAAGATAATGAAGGGGATGGATAGGGTAGAGGTAGAGAGATTCTTCCCGCTTAGAAAGGACAGCAGGACTAGAGGGCACAGCCTCAAGATAAGGGGGAGGCAGTTTAGATCGGAGTTGAGGAGGAACTTCTTCACTCAAAGGGTGGTGAATCTCTGGAATTCTCTGCCCGTTGAAGTGGTGGAGGCTGCCTCGCTAAATATATTTAAGTCACGGGTAGATAGGTTTCTGATAGACCGGGGGAATTAAGGGTTATGGGGAGAAAGCGGGAAAGTGGAACTGATCCACTTCAGATCAGCCATGATCTTATTGAATGGCGGGGCAGGCTCGAAGGGCTAGATGGCCTACTCCTGCTCCTATTTCTTATAAGTGGGTAAGTCAGGGTTGGGAGTGGGGTAGAAGGGAATGGGATGAATCAGTTGGGTTGGGTGGTCAGTCGGGGGGGGGAGCTGGGGATGTTGTTGACGATGTGAGGGGATGGTTGGGGTGGTGGTGAGAGGGGGATATTTGAGGGTTTGGGGATAGTTGGTAGAATGGTTTCTGGGGAGGGATGTGACTGGGATAGTCAGGGCTGTGGGATAATTGGGGAGGGTTGTCAGAGGGTGAGGTGTAGTTGTGGGGTTGGTTCACTGGTCAGTGGGATTGGGGGGGGAGTAGTCAGGAGGAGTCATCCAGTGGAGGGGGTGGAGGATATCCATTGGGGTGCCATGGGTGGTCAGTATCATGGTTACACAAGGATTAAAAGCACTTTTAATTCTTCTGCCTAGAGAATTGGAAACACTTGAAGACTCTGATTTAAATTGGAGTGTTAATGATTCCCAGTGCGAGGTAACTACTCTTTGGAAGTTTAAAATCCCGGATAATTCCCATACAGTCCTTGCGTGGGGACCTCTGGAGGAGGTATCCCAGAGACAATATTCCGGGGTATCTCAGGGTATGATCATTCCCGGAGATCAGAGGTTCTGGTGTTAATTCCTTACACGTTTAGATTGACAGAGGTTAGCCTCGTGATTTTCACAAGCAATGGAACACAGTCCCAGCCAAAGGTAGCTTTAAAGTGTTGATTATATTAGATCTCTTGTCCGGCTCCGATTAGAACAAAGAACAACACAGCACAGGAAACAGGCCCTTTGGCCCTACAAGCCCGTGCTGCCCATTCTAACACTCAGTCAGTGCCTCATTCCAATCCTTCTCCTACCCACGACTTTTGTCTACACCTCTTGTACTCCACAATAAAGGGGGCACAAATTTAGAGAATTATAAGTGCGCCAGATTGATGGAGGTCTAATTTAGGGACAATTTGTTAACACCAATCAGCCCAAAAGCACATTTTTGGGGTGTGGGAGGAAACCGGAGCACCCGGAGAAAACCCACGCAAGCACGGGGAGAATGCGCAAACTCCCACAGACATTGACCCAAGTCGGATATCCGACCTGGGGTCCCTATAACTGCACAGCAGACAGTGATAGTCATTGAGCTGTCGTGTTGCCCGTCAGTTGGTCCAGTTTAAGCGTACACTAACGACGTGAAGCACTAGGCAACTCTCGAAGCAACACCCAAGAGCAGCCCTCGTACGACCCACCGCCTGTACGCCCCTCGTTGGACAACAAGGCGGACCGAATGGAAAACCACTAGCCGCCAATTTTCCGGTGTGAGTTTGTACAACGTGAGGCGGGGTACCACGGAACGGGCATGATCTGGAAAGATTGAACCAATCTTTTGCCCAGGTTTCTATCATTTGCCCCCCCACTCCCCCTACGAGCGCAGTTAATCTCTGCCTTCGAGTGAGCAGACAGTTGTGATGAAGTGTTGTGCTGTACTGTCCCCGTCATTTGAGAGATGCACTGTAGCTGGGGGCAGGTATAAAGGGACAGAACATTTAGCCGGATTGCCTTCGTCAATACTGCTACAGTAGGCAGGGTGACCAGTCACAAGGTTCAGCTACACTCCCTTGCCCATCGAATGCCACGGGGCAATATTCTATCGGAACTGCCTGCCCACACACACCAGGAACTCTCAAATCTCCCTTTATTTGGTGGCAGGAAGCAGAGATTAATGCCAGCCTTGATCGTGATGCCCAGGAATGAATTGACAAAAAAGTAAGATTAGTGCCACGGAATAAATATTCATGAGTCGCTGAGTGTTTCCCTGGCACATCCTGGCACTGGAGTTATGCCAACCCCTGTGAACAAATCAATTAGTAAGGTGAAGGAAGATAAAGGCCCATTTCATCTCCTGCCTGAGAACGCAAATCGTAACCAATTTTGACAAGAATCCACAAAGGCCCCTGAAAAGCACTTGTCCTAGTGACTGCTCTGAGATCCCACAGGGGGTAGGAACAATTAGACACTCATCAATTCTTCGAGGTCATTGAATTGTTACAAAGAGCAGGAAGATGGAATGTAAATCCCTCTTCCTTCTCTCAGGGGTAGTCAGTAACTACCCCAGTGTTCAGGGGTAGTCAGTAACTACCCCTGAGAGATCTGGGGATGGGATGGGACCCAACCCTCACTAGGATGGGTCAACAGGAGGGAAAGTGTCGCGGGATGTTCTGACTTGCATCTTAGCAACCTGCCAGCGATGCCGGAGACAAAAGGACGTAAGTGTAATCCCAAGGAATCCCACCGCTCTGAGATCCCACAGGGGGTAGGAACAATTAGACACTCATCAATTCTTCGAGGTCATTGAATTGTTACAAAGAGCAGCACGTTGAGGGGGCCGAGGGAGGACAAGCTATTCCACATCGAGTATCAGTCTGTAAAAGGACGTTTCAAGATGTGAGAACAATGTGAGAGAAGCCTATACCATGATTGAGAGTGAGGGAGTTCAGCCTCAAGACAGGGTGTTAAGGTCGAGTCAAGGAAATTATGCGGGGCAAATTGGCTGAAGTGGATTGACAAAACGCAATGGGGAGGGATTCCCCAGCCGTTCGCAACAGCGGGATAAGAACATAAGAAATAGGAGCAGGAGTCGGCCATCTAGCCTTTCGAGCCTGCCCTGCACTGCCTCACAGTGCCAGGGATCCGGGTTCAATTCCCAGCTTGCACAGTTTGCACATTCTCCCCGCGTCTGTGTGGGTTTCCTCTGGGTTCTCTAGTTCCCTCCCGTGGTCCGAAAGATGTATCGGTTAGATGCATTGTCCATGCTCCCTTAGTGTACCCGAACAGTCACCGGAGTGCGGCAACTAGGGGATTTTCACAATAGCATTGCAGTGTTACTGTAAGCCTACATAAGAAATAGGAGCAGGAAGGATGTAGAGGCTTTGGAGAGGGTGCAGAGGAGGTTTACCAGGATGTTGCCTGGTATGGAGGGGAGGTCCTATGAGGAGAGGCTGAGGGATTTGGGGTTGTTTTCACTGGAAAGAAGGAGGCTAAGAGGGGATCTTATTGAAACATATAAGATGATTAGAGGTTTAGACAGGGTCGATAGTGATTGCCTTTTTCCTAGGATAGAGAAAGCTAGCACGAGGGGGCATGACTTTAAATTAAGGGGGGGTAGTTATAGGACTGATGTCAGGGGTAGGTTCTTTACCCAGAGGGTGGTGAGGGACTGGAATGCCCTGCCAGCTGCAGTTGTAAATGCACCGAGTTTGGGGGCGTTTAAGAGATCTGTGGATAGGTTTATGGACGAAAAGGGATTGGTTTAGGCTAGTGGGTCATTGTTTTGTAACTGGTCGGCGCAACATCGTGGGCCGAAGGGCCTGTTCTGCGCTGTAATGTTCTATGTTCTATGTTCTATGAGTCGGCCATCTAGCCCTTCGAGCCTGCCCCGCCATTCAATAAGATCATGGCTGATCTGAAGTGGATCAGTTCCACTTTCCCGCTCTCTCCCCATAACCCTTAATTCCCCTGTCTATCAGAAATACCCGTGACTTAAATATATTTAGCGAGGCAGCCTCCACCACTTCAACGGGCAGAGAATTCCAGAGATTCACCACCCTTTGAGTGAAGAAGTTCCTCCTCAACTCCGTTCTAAACTGCACCCCCCCCCCCCCCGCCCCCCACCTTATTTTGAGGCTGTGCCCCCTAGTTCTGTTACCTGGTCCCGCCAGTAGTGCACCCATGCATTAGATTTCCGAATGCCATGGGGGGGTTTAAATGGAAATTCCCATTGGAACCAAAGAACCCCAGCCAACGGCATGCCATCTTCCATCACCGAAAAAGATGCAGCAAGGAGGCCGGAGAAATGCATCCATTACTTCCTTTTCTCCAACCTATCCCTGATCTTCCAACCTCCCCCACTCCCCCATCCCTTTCCAAATGTATAATAAATTCCAACCAAGTCCTCAGCAGACAATGGATGCTAGGAGATGGTCTTGCCTGAATGGCCTTGAATTATCCTTCTGGGGCCTCATGATCGGGACTGGGGACTGAGATCAGAAATTTCTTCACACAGTGTTGGTCTCCTCTGTAAAAAAGTCTGACAACACCAGGTTTTAGTCCAACCGGTTTATTTGATAATATACTCACAAGCTTTCGAGGGGGCTGCCTCTTCGTCAGGTGAATGGAGAGTTCTGGCCTCAGACAGAGCATATAAAGCACAGACAGTTTAGAGATTGCTGATTAGAATGTGAATCCTTACACCTAACCTGCTGTTCAAGACCTGAAGTGGCTGATAATGTGAGTGGAAGGAGCACTGATCACAGTTTAAAGAGATGTGTATTGTCTCCAGACAGGACAGTAAGTGAGGTTTTGCAAACCCAGGCAAGTCACGGGGGTTACAGATAGTGCGACATGAACCCAAGATCCCGGTTGAGACCATCCTCATGTGTGCGGAACTTGGTTATCAGTCTCCGGCCTTCATGACACACGACAGCGCAGAGTCGCTGAACAGAGACTGATAGCCAAGTTCCGCACACATGAGGACGGTCTCAACAGGGATCTTGGGTTCATGTCACACTATCTGTAACCCCCGTGACTTGCCTGGGTTTGCAAAACCTCACTCACTGTACTGTCTGGAGACAATACACATCTCTTTAAACTGTGATCAGTGCTCCTTCCACTCACATTATCAGCCACTTTAAGACTTGAACAGCAGGTTAGGTGTAAGGATTCGCATTCTAATCAGCAATCTCTAAACTGTCTGTGCTTTATATGCTCTGTCTGAGGCCAGAACTCTCCATTCACCTGACGAAGAGGCAGTCCCCTCGAAAGCTTGTGAGTTTACTATCAAATAAATCGGTTGGACTAAAACCTGGTGTTGTCAGACTTTTTACTGTGTTTACGCCAGTCCAACGCCGGCACACCCACATCAGGTCTCCTCTGTCCCAGAGGTTTTTGCGTGCTCAGTTGTTGAGTACATCCAAGGCTAAAATAGATCTTTGGGAATCAAGGGAGATGAGGAGAGGACCGGAAAATGAATTTGATACAGAAAACCTTTTAGAACCCTACAGTGCAGAAACAGGCCCTTCGGCCCATCGAGTCTGCACCGAACACAATCCCACCCAGACCTTATCCCCATATCCCTGCTAATCCCTCTAACCTACACATCCCAGGACACTAAGGGGCAATTTTTAGCATAGCCAATGAACCTAACCCGCACATCTTTGGACTGTGGGAGGAAACCGGAGCACCCGGAGAAAACCCACGCAGACACGAGGAGAATGTGCAAACTCCACACAGACAGTGACCCCCGAGCAGGGAATCGAACCCAGGACCCTGGAGCTGTGAAGCAGCAGTGCTAACCACTGTGCTACCGTGCCGCCCAGGCGTGTTGAATGATGGAGCAGGCTTGGGGGAGCTGCTTGGCTTTCTCCTCTTCCTGTTTATCACCAAAGCTCAACCCAAAATTTCATCTTTAGCATTTCAGTTCTTCTGTTGATGTACTCTGGCTACTCAGGGTCTATTTTCAAACTTTCAGGTCAAGGATCGTTGCACAAACTGCAATGTTGTAGCTGCTCGAAGGCTGGGAGTTTCATAGAATCCCTACAGTTGTAGAAGGAGGCTATTCGGCCCATTAAGCCTGCACAGTCTCTCCCTACCCTGCAACCCCATATATTAACCCCGCTAATCCTCCTCTCCAACGGAATGGATGGATTTCTCCGGCCCCCTTGCTGCATCTTTTTCGGTGACGGAAGTTAACGTGCCGTTCGCTGGGATTCTTTGGTTCCAATGGGAATTTCCATTTAAGCCTAGGAAATCTGTGAGCATGGGTGCACTACTGGCGGGACCAGGTAACAGAACTAGGGGGCACAGCCTCAAGATAAGGGGGGTGCAGATTAGAACGGAGTTGAGGAGGAACTTCTTCACTCAAAGGGTGGTGAATCTCTGGAATTCTCTGCCCGTTGAAGTGGTGGAGGCTGCCTCGCTGAATATATTTAAGTCACGAGTATTTCTGATAGACAGGGGAATTAAGGGTTATGGGGAGAAAGCGGTAAAGTAGAACATAGAACATTACAGTGCAGAACAGGCCCTTCGGCCCACGATGTTGCGCCGACCAGTTACAAAACAATGACCCACTAGCCTATACCAATCCCTTTTCATCCATAAACCTATCTACAGATCTCTTAAACGCCCCCAAACTAGGCGCATTTACAACTGCAGCAGGCAGGGCATTCCAATCCCTCACCACCCTCTGGATAAAGAACCTACCCCTGACATCCGTCTTGTGGCTACCCCCCCCCTTAATTTAAAGCCATGCCCCCTCGTGCTAGCTTTCTCCATCCGAGGAAAAAGGCTATCACTGTCCACCCTATCTAAACCTCTAATCATCTTGTATGTTTAGAGGTTTAGATAGGGTGGACAGTGATAACTGAACCCACTTTATTTAAGTGTAACTGATCCACTTCAGATCCATGTCCTATCTTATCCCCTTAGCCCAATATTCTTGGACCACGAAGGGGAAATTTAGCACGGCCAATCCACCTAACCTGCACATCTTTGGAGAGTGAGAGGGAACTGGAACACCTGGAGGAAACCCACGCAGACACAGGGAGAATGTGCAGACATCACACAGTGCGGTGACTCAAGCTGAGAATTGAACCTGAGTCCCTGGTGCTGTGAGGCAGCAGTGCTAACCACTGTGCCACCGTGCTGCAGTTAAGCGATGTAAGGGTACAGAGGGTGAAGTTACATCCAACACTGAACAACATTTACATTTCAGAGATAAAGGCCTCGGCTTTACGCAGCATAAAAGATATTGGGAGGCAGGGTGGGGGGGGGGGTGGTAATATTAAGTAAAATGTGCCTACCTTAACCCGAGGTCTGAATGGGTGAGCAATGACGCTTTCCAGCCCGAACCTGCCAACGACTGGATCATACCCAGAAGATAATTGGCAAGATAAGTCAAGATGATACGGTGGCACAGTGGATAGCACTGCTGCCTCACAGTGCCTGAGACCCAGGTTCAATTCCCAGCTTGGGTCACAGTCTGTGCGGAGACTGCACATTCTTCCCGTAAGTCCTTTGGGTTCTCCAGTTTCCTCCCACTGTCGGAAAGATGTGCTGGTTAGAGTGCATTGGCCATGCTAAATTCTCCCGGACAGGTGTCGGAGAGTGGCTACTAGGGGATTTTCACAGAAACTTTGTTGCAGTGTTAGTGTGAACCTACTTGGAACTAATAAACAAATAGTTTCCTTGTGGACAGGAGTGTCCGTCTGTTGTGAGATTCTCCTGCTCCTCCACTTGTTTCCCATCGTTTCAGACTAAGGATCTAGTAACTGACTCAAACTGGCCTTGTATTAATAGATGGCCTTGCTGCATCTGAATCGCTTCCAGATGATACGCTCGCCATGCACAGGAGTGCATGAACTGATCCACTTCAGATCAGCCATGATCTTATTGAATGGCGGGGCAGGCTCGAAGGGCTAGATGGCCTACTCCTGCTCCATTTTCTTATGCTCTTATGTTCTTATGAGTCCCAAACCATGGGATGATCTCCGCTGCGTTAGCAGTTGGGAGTAAGTTACATGGAGCTGGCCAATCTGCTGCTGATTCAGCTCTCCACATAGCTTCATAGCTGAAAGTACCTGTAGGATTTGTCAGTGGGAATGGAACCTCAGCCAAAATCACAACAGATAATCCATAATTATCCCTCCATTAAAATCCCTGCTCAGAAATAGGAGCTGGGATTTCCCAAGTTGTACATAAGAACATAAGAAATAGGAGCAGGAGTTGACCATCTAGCCCTTCGAGCCTGCCCCGCCATTCAATAAGATCATGGCTGATCTGAAGTGGATCAGTTCCACTTTCCTGCTTTCTCCCCTTAATTCCCCTGTCTATCAGAAACCTATCTACCCGTGACTTAAATATATTCAGCGAGGTAGCCTCCACCACCTCAATGGGCAGAGAATTCCAGAGATTCACCACCCTTTGAGTGAAGAAGTTCCTCCTCAACTCTGTTCTAAACCGCCCCCCCTTTATCTTGAGGCTGTACCCCCTAGTCCTACTGTCCTTTCTGAGCGGGAAGAGTCTCTCCACCTGTATCCTATCCATCCCATTCATCATCTTATACGTCTCAATGAGATCTCCCCTCATTCTTCTAAACTCTAACAAGTACAAGCCTAGCTTATTCAGCCTCTCCTCATAGCGCAACCCCCTCAACTCCGGTATCAGCCTAGTAAACCTCCTCTGCACTCCCTCCAAGGCCAAAATATCTTTGCGCAGGTGCGGCACCCAAAACTGCACACAGTACTCCAGCTACGGCCTCACCAGTGCCCTATACAGCTGCAGCAAGACCTCCCTACTTTTATATTCAATCCCCTTCGCTATGAAGGCCAGCATCCCATTCGCCTTCCTGACCACCTGCTGCACCTGCAAGCTGGGTTTTTACGACTCATGCACAAGGACCCCCAGGTCCCTCTGCACCGTCGCCTGCTGCAGCTTAAATAGTAATCCCTCCGACTATTATTTCTGCCAAAGTGGATAACCTCACACTTGCTAACATTGTACTCCATCTGCCAGCTCCTCGCCCACTCGCTCAGCCTATCCAGATGCAGACAGTGAATGAGATTGTGCGCACCCTGCAAACTGTCCCACACCCACTTTCAATCAATGATCTGCTCTGTCAAAGGGTATTATCCAATACACAGGGAGGAAAGGAAGAGAAGTTGCATGTATACAGTGCCTTCACAATCTCGGAGTTCACGAGTGCTTTACAGCCAGACTAGTGCATTTCTGTGAAGTCGTTCTAATAGGCAGTGCCCTGTGGTGGGCTAGTAGGCAGCTCCTAGTGGGATTCCAGCCCTGTTTCATAGTGCAGACCACGTCCTGAGTCCACCTTCTCCTCTTTGGGCCGAAGGGCCTGTTTGTGCTGTCATGTTCTATATTCTTCAGCCTCTCAGCAACATTACATTTTTGGTTTGGATTTTCCAACAAGATGTCTAAAGTTCACAGAAAACTGAAATACTTCACCACCAAAAAAAGGCTTTTCACTCGTTTCGCTGCCTCTGTGTTCCACACGATTGTATCATGTAGGATTGAGGGTTGTAGGTAAGCCTAGTAGGTAGGGATATGACCGGCGCAACTTGTGGGCCGAAGGGCCTGTTTGTGCTGTAGTTTTTTTCTATGATCAAGACGTTAGGACGTTTGAAGAATGATAGAATTTTGCAGCAGGTAAACCAATGTTTCAGCTCGTCAAGTTGACAATGGGAAGTGTCACCCCGTGTGTGCCATGCTGTGGGTCGCACTCTTGTCTGTGAGTGACAATGTTCTGGGTTACAATTCTAGTCCAGGATTTGAGCATACACATTAAGGGTGGCTCAATGAGGGAGTGCCGCACTGTTTGCGGTACAGTCTTTTAGAGGAGATGTTGAACTGAGGCCCTTTCTGCTCTCTTGGATGCACGGAATCGATCCTATGGCAGAAGAAGAGTGTGAGAGAGGTGCCCTGATCAATATTTATTCCTCAATTAACTTACTGATTATCCGTTCCCAGTGGGGGGTTGGTTGGTGCAAATCCGTTGCCGCCTTTTCCACAATCCTGATGTAAAAGTACTTCATTGGCTGTAATGTGCTTTGAGATGCCTGGTAGTCATGGAAGGCGCTATTTAAATGCAGATGTTTTAGTGCCCTTTGGGGAAGGAAATCTGCTGTACTTTCCTGGTCTGGCCTACATGTGACTCCAGATCCATAGAAATGTGGTCAACTCTTAACTGTCCCAGAGATTGGTGTGCTTAAACTGGACCATCTCGAGGGCAACATGACAGCTCAGAGACTATCTCTGTTGCTGTGCGGACACATGGATTTGGCCTGTGTCCGTGGGAGTTTGCGCGTTCTCCCCGTGGTTGCGTGGGTTTCCTCCGGGTGCTCCGGTTTCCTCCCACATCCCAAAAATGTGCTTTTAGGCTGATTGATTGGGTAACAAATTGTCCCTATCTTGGACCTCCCTGATCCTCGCACATTAGGCGTAGACTAAAATCATGAATAGGTCACTGAGACAATGGGACGGCTGCGCGGGCTCGTTGGGCCAAAGGGCTTGTTTCCCGTGCTGTGTTGTTCTTTGTTCTTTGTATTTAGAACAAAGAACCACACAGCATGGGAAACAGGCCCTTCAGCCCAACGAGCCCGTGCCGCCATTTTAACATTACCAGTTCCCCTCCCTCCACCCATGACCCTTATCTATTGTTTTATGGCCATCCAGATTGAGGGAAACTAATTTAGGGACAATTTATTCCTGCCAATCAGCCTAAGAGCACATCTTTGGGGTGTGGGAGGAAACCGGAGCACCCGGAGAAAACCCACGCAGGCACGGGGAGAATGCGCAATCTCCCACAGACACCGGCCCAAATCCATGTGTCTGCACAGCAATCGGTGAAGTTCAAGGGAAAATACTGGCCCATAAACGAATATAAAAAAGGATCGAGTCCTGCCCACCTTCTCAATGTTGTTTGTCAAACAGCATGATGTGGTTTGGGTTCTGTTTCAAATGCAGTTTGTGGCAGAAGGTTCCACACTCTTCCTGCTGTCAGATCTTTTCCTAACCACACCAGAATGCTTTTTGTGACTAAGTTCAGTTGCAGAACAAGTTCCATACTGGTCCAGCCAATTTCTGATCAAATGTTTTCCTGGAGGTGTCCTCACATGACTTGCCCCCGTACTCAGCATAGAACATAGAACCCTACAGTGCAGAAACAGGCCCTTCGGCCCATCGAGTCTGCACCGAACACAATCCCACCCAGACCCTATCCCCATATCCCTACACATTTTACCTGCTAATCCCTCTAACCTACACATCCCAGGACACTAAGGGGCAATTTTAGCATAGCCAATGAACCTAACCCGCACATCTTTGGACTGTGGGAGGAAACCGGAGCACCTGGAGAAAACCCACGCAGACACGAGGAGAATGTACTCCAGCCATGAGTTGGCCAACACCTTCATCCTGGTGACCTACGGCCTTAGGACACCAACAGGAAAGCAAAAACATTCATTGGATGATCATAGAGAATAGAAGATCATAGAAACCCTACAGTGCAGAAAGAGGCCCTTCAGCCCATCGAGTCTGTACCGAACACAATCCCACCCGGGCCCTACCCCCATATCCCTACATATTATACCCACTAATCCCTCTAACCTACACATCCCTGGACACTAAGGGCCAATTTCTTAGCATCTTTGGACATGAGGTTTGACTGTCAGCCACAGTAAGAAGTCTCACAACACCAGGTTCAAGTCCAACAGGTTTATTTGGTAGCACGAACTTTTGGAGCACTGCCCCTTCCTCAGGTGACACTCCTGTTGGACTTTAACCTGGTGTTGTGAGACTTCTTACTGTGCCCACCCCAGTCCAACGCCGGCATCTCCACACCATGACTGTCAACCAAATAGCCCTTTGTATCCTATTTTCAATATTATGGTGTCTGGTAAAAAGCAATGTGCAAATGAAATGGGGGGGGGGCGTGGGGGAGGGAAAAATTATTTCGAATAAGCCGATGATCTAGGGTTGCTTACAACAATGTGCTGGAGACTGATCTTCCAGTCCTGAAGGGTTGGTTACTCTAATCCAGACCCATCACCATTCTGGGTCTAATGATGTAAGCTGGCTTCACATTAAGGTAAGTTTATATAAGGGAAGGTTATATAAGACATTGGTGAGGCTGAATTTAGAGTATTGTGTACAGTTTTGGTCACCTCGCCACAGGAAGGATGTAAATAAGGTTGAAAGAGTGCGGAGAAGGTTCACAAGGATGTTGCTGGGACTTGAGAAGCTGTGTTACAGAGAGAGATTGAATAGGTTAGGACTTTATTCCCTGGAGAATGAGGGGAGATTTGATAGAGGTGTATAAGATTTTGATGGGTATCGATAGAGTGAATGCAAGCAGGCTTTTTCCATTGAGGCTAGGGGAGAAAAAAAACCAGAGGGCATGGGTTAGGGGTGAAAGGGGAAAAGTTTAAAGAGAATATTAGGGGGGGATTCTTCACGCAGAGAGTGGTGGGGGTGTGGAATGAGCTGCCGGATAAATACGGGGTCACTTTAAGAAAATCTTGGACAGGTTCATGGATGAGAGGGGTGGGGAGGGATATGGTCCAAGTGTAGGTCAGTGGGACTAGGCAAAAAATGGTTCGGCACAGGGGCCAAAAGGCCTGTTTCTGAGCCGTAATTTTCTATTAGGCCTGTAACATCCTTACTTTATCAGGTATGTAGGTATGCAAAAAGATCCTAGTTAACTGGGGGATAATAGTCTGGCATCTAATCTTTGTAAGAAGTGGGCGGCATGGTAGCACAGTGGGTTAGCACTGCTGCTTCACAGCTCCAGGGTCCTGGGTTCGATTCCCGGCTCGGGTCACTGCCTGTGCGGAGTTTGCACATTCTCCTCGTGTCTGCGTGGGTTTTCTCCGGGTGCTCCGGTTTCCTCCCACAGTCCAAAGATGTGCGGGTTAGGTTCATTGGCTATGCTAAAAAATTGCCCCTTAGTGTCCTGGGATGTGTAGGTTAGAGGGATTAGCAGGTAAAATGTATAGGGATATGGGGATAGGGTCTGGGTGGGATTGTGCTCGGTGCAGACTCGATGGGCCGAAGGGCCTGTTTCGGGAACTGTAGGGTTTCTATGTTCTAAGAAGTCTGACGACACCAGGTTTAAGTCCAGCCGATTTATTTGATAGTAAATATATCAAATAAATCGGTTGGACTTAAACCCGGTGTTGTCCGACTTCTCACTGTGTTTACCCCAGTCCAACGCCGGCATCCCCACATCATGAATTCAATCTTTGCCCCTCTCTCCTACCCAGCCCAAGTATCACAGCAGTGATTAGAGACTCAGCCCATGCAAGACTTTGAAGATTGATGTACTCAGTGACATTACACTCAGTTGTCAGGGATGTGTTTCAGGTACGTTACGATGCCCTCTGCCAGCTCTTATTCTTTGCAATACAGCATCTGTACACACTTTGTACAAGTCTCTCGACATTCTGCCACTTGCCAGGTGAGCACACTGGCACATTGGATTCATTAACAGGACCTTGCCACGGAGAAATAGATGTTAACAGTTGAGAAAATTCACTTGCGGAGGAGGTCCATTGAACTGGGGCAACGAGGCGTAAGGCCGATAGCTCCCATCATCTAACCAACCAGGAGAATTCGCGACAGTTTATTAGTCACAAATACAGT
Organism: Prionace glauca; assembly: GCA_037974335.1. Taxonomy (NCBI): domain Eukaryota; kingdom Metazoa; phylum Chordata; class Chondrichthyes; order Carcharhiniformes; family Carcharhinidae; genus Prionace; species Prionace glauca. The sequence goes on from CM075737.1 coordinate 58,388,277, forward strand.
CCCAATCTGCTTACTCGCAGAATCTCTGCTGTTCTTAACATAGATCCACACACTGACCGCCCCAAAAATCCAGTTGGAAAATTTGGAATAGTCTTCCAATTATCTCAGTAATGATCAAAAACTAACCGTTCAAAATTTGCGAACAGATTTTCTCCCGACAGCCTTTTATTACTTGCTGTTCCGATCTGTCCTCTGATGATCCCCATACTGTCTGAAAGAGGGTCAATTCAGCGACCCCAGGCTCCAAACAAAGAGTCAATCTCAGTGTGGGTCAGGGAACATCCCAACACAACTATGTTGGGATAAAATGTGCTTTTAGGCTGATTGATTGGGTAACAAATTGTCCCTATATTGGACCTCCCTGATCCTCATACATTAGGCGTAGACTAAAATCATGAATAGGTCACTGAGACAATGGGACGGCGGCGCGGGCTCGTTGGGCCGAAGGGCCTGTTTCCCGTGCTGTGTTGTTCTTTGTTTGTTTTAACTACAAGTCCAAGGAGCGGACCGTCACCCATTGCATACCCTTTTAGATGCCCACAAACAGGTTCCAACTTCTTCCTGCATCTCTGATGGTACGTAGGCAGGAGCACATTACGTCTGTGTTAAGTTCTGTTTATTCCCTCCCTGGTGTCTATTTAATTGCCACACATTGCTGCTTTTAGCAACATGTGTAAAACTCAAACATATTCTTATTAGCAAACTGTAGAAATTTATCTCTGTTCGAATGAGCTAATGTTTGGCTTCAGAATTACCCATAAATCGTTCCTTTGGTGGAAGCTCATTAGTCTAAGAGATGGTGAAGCGAGGCACTTCCAAAGGTTGAGCTTTCATCATTTTGTATGTGGGGCACAGTGTTCCTCAGAGGGCATGTTTGCGTTACAGTGCAAACCTTATCACAATGCTGGCTTCTCAACCCTGATATTACTCACCTGTGAGGCATCACTGTTGAAAATACAAATAGATGGAACTCAGGAGTAGGCCATTCAGCCCTCTGAGCCTGTTCCACCATTCAATAAATCTAGTTCTGTCTCAACTCCACCTTGCAGTCTCTCCCCCAGCTCCCTTTGAACAGCCTTCATAGCGAAGGGGATTGAATATAAAAGTAGGGAGGTCTTGCTGCAGCTGTATAGGGCATTGGTGAGGCCGCAGCTGGAGTACTGTGTGCAGTTTTGGGCGCCGCACCTGCGCAAGGATGTTTTGGCCCTGGAGGGAGTGCAGAGGAGGTTTACTCGGCTGATACCGGAGTTGAGGGGATTGAGCTATGAGGAGAGGCTGAATAAACTAGGCTTGTACTCGTTAGAGTTTAGAAGAATGAGGGGAGATCTCATTGAGACGTATAAGATGATGAATGGGATGGATAGGATAGAGGTGGAGAGACTGTTCCCGCTCAAAAAAGACAGTAGGACTAGGGGGCACAGCCTCAAGATAAAGGGGGGGCGGTTTAGAACAGAGTTGAGGAGGAACTTCTTCACTCAAAGGGTGGTGAATCTCTGGAATTCTCTGCCCGTTGAAGTGGTGGAGGCTGCCTCGCTAAATATTTTTAAGAAGCGGGTTGATGGGTTTTTGATAAGAGAAGGGATTAAGGGTTATGGGGAGAGGGCGGGAAGGTGGAACTGAGCCACGACAGATCAGCCATGATCTTATTGAATGGCGGGGCAGGCTCGAAGGGCCAGATGGCCTACTCCTGCTCCTATTTCTTATGTTCTTATGTTCTTATGTTCTCCCTTGTCGATCAAAAATCTAACAGCGTTGAATAAACTCAGTGAGCTACGGCTTCCTCTGCTTTCTAGGGAAGAGAATTCCACATAGGAACATCCTTTGGGGGAAAAGAAATTCTCCTCATCTTCAATGGGAGACCTCTGATTCTTAAACTGTGCAGTTTCAATTCCATTAATAAAATCGGGAATTGTAAACTCTTGTCAGTAATGGTGGCTGTGCAATTATCGATTATCATTTTTTAAAAAAAAACCCATCTGGTTCACTAATGTCCTTTAGGGAAGGAAATCTGCCGTCCTTACCCGGTCTGGCCTACACGTGACTCCAGAGCCACAGCAAGGTGGTCGACTATGCAACGGCCGATCGATCCATTCAGTTCAGGGTTATTAGAGATGGCCAACAAACGCTGGCCCTTTAAGTGACGCCCACATCCCATGAAAGAGCCTTGCTCACTATTCCCAGTAACAGACCTCAAGATTTGATGGAGTTCAGGGTTCAGCCCCTAGACCGAGGGTGAGCACTCCCTATAATCTTCCCAGCTTCAGAAACACGGAATCCCTCTGTGTTCCCAACACCCCTCCCCCGCAATCACCCTCACGCTGGTTATTCCGAAAGTTCCAAGATGCATATTCTGAGCTCCAAGGACCAAATCCCTGATTCCACTTCTCACTTGTGCTCCAAGGCACCATCTCTCCTCTGAGACATATCCGTGCTGGCTTCCCAGTCTCCTCAATCCCATTTCATCTCAATTCTACCTTTTTCTTTTCTCCTGTCACCTATCTTGAGACCCCATATTCCCCAATTTCTTCTACCAATATATTTCTAACACTCCCAGTGTAACTATTCCTGTCTGGTACCCACTCCATGAATGTCACCTTGTAATGCCCTAACTATGTGAGGGATTGTGGGGTTTTAAACCAAAAGATAAGACTGGTTTGCACACGTAGATTCAAACTAACTCTACAGAGTTTATTGAGAGAGATGTTCTCTGCTCAGAACAGAAACTGAAACTAAACAGCAGCCTGTGAAACACCCTAATGACATCACCATCAAATCGTGTGATTAGCTCTTAAAGCATTCACGCAACCATTTAAATATATAATACACCTTCATAGAAATTCCATGCAACATGTGTTCTGAGAGCACAGATATCTTTCTCAACTCACTACCGCATGTATATTTTAAGAAACATTCCCTGTTGAAATTCCTATTTGGTTTGGTGGCTTGGCTGTGCTAAATTGCCCCTTAGTGTCCAGAGATGTGTAAGTTAGATCGATCGGCAATGCTTAATTGCCTTTTAGAGTCCCAAGATGTGCAAGTTATTTGGATTGGCCATAGGAAATTGCCCTTTAGTACCCCAAGTTAGACATAGACATAGACATAGAACCCTACAGTGCAGAAACAGGCCCTTCGGCCCATCGAGTCTGCACCGAACACAATCCCACCCAGACCCTATCCCCATATCCCTACACATTTTACCTGCTAATCCCTCTAACCTACACATCCCAGGATACTAAGGGGCAATTTTTTAGCATAGCCAATGAACCTAACCCGCACATCTTTGGACTGTGGGAGGAAACCGGAGCACCCGGAGAAAACCCACGCAGACACGAGGAGAACGTGCAAACTCCACACAGGCAGTGACCCGAGCCGGGAATCAAACCTAGGACCCTGGAACTGTGAAGCAGCAGTGCTAACCCACTGTGCTACCGTGCCGCCCATGTTAGGAGTTAGGAGGTTGGACAGGGTAAATGTGTGGGGCTACAGGGATAGGGCGGGGGGTGGACCTGGGTAAGATGCTCTGTCAGAGAGTTGGTTACAGACCCAATGGGCTGAATGATCTCCTTCTGCACTGTAGGGATTCTATGATTCTCAAAGTCTTGCGGCTTCAAACATTCTTTAATCTCGGCACATGTAACAATTTCTAAATGTTCCCCCTGGCAATCCGATTTCTAGTCTCGAGAACCCACAGTCGAGTCTGCTTCACACCACCTGCCTGCCATAAGTGACACACTAACACTGTCTGGATGTCGAAAGTGCAGAGCCAACTTTCCAAAACACAGGCGCCAGAGAAAAGCTGCCATTTTTGACATTTTCCCGTTCCATGGTCTGCATTTGGACAGAGCGCAATATATACTACAGAAACCTACTGCTGCCTCAGGCTGCTATAGACAGTGACAATCAATAGCAGACTCTGTGTCACATCGATAAAGATTTGGAGGCAAAAGTAGACTCAAAGTTTGAGGGAGCGAGGGATGCAGTCAAGCAGCACAATGACAAAAATGACTGAAGAGGGAAAATGAACAGAATACAAATAGAAGGAGTTGATTCGATGAGATGCTTGCATTGTTCTCATATTCCAGCCATGTGACAGGATAAAACTGAGTAGAATAACAGGATCATGCCAATCCATATGTCATCGATATCCATAGGCAGGATCTCCGCTGTGTTGGTGGAGCTCGATCAATCTTATTTGCCTCAAAAGAGTTTGTAACCCGAGGGCATTCAATTAACAATATCTGACAGTGCATCAAATTAGGCAGGTGGTTCCATTCAGACTGCACCAACTGTACTGAAAGTGCAATTTGTAGGGAAAGGTTGTGTTGCTGAATGTAAGATCGTTCCGAATCTTAATAAAGCAATCCGTTTTTCATTCTGTCTTTCATAACCACAATCCTCAAACCGAGTTCTAAAGAAGAATTTTGTAGAAGACCAAAACTGAATGAAGAAGGTGGGGTGGGAAAAGCTTTGTGTTTTGAAGAAAGTTTTGTACTTGTCAAATAAAAGCGAACCAAAGTAAAGATAACCATGACTCTCGCTTGGCCTTCGGATTGCTAAACATCGTGCAGGAAGCAACAAAAGGCCGTTTTGATGTGTTTCGAGTGGGGAATATGACGCATCCAGCACTTCCTACATGGATCAGGTGAAGAACTAGCTGGTTACAATCAGTTCCGCCCTGGGGAATGACTGAGTGGGGTGTTACACTGCGATCATTGGAAATCCTTAATTGTAATCATTCATAGGAAAGGCATAAATTTATCACAAGATGCAATTTGTTGTTTGACAAAAAAGGTGCACGGTCAATTTTATGACTGAGTATTTGTGACAAAGTTCTGAAAAGGTTAAAAGTTTCTAAACAGAACACTACCGGCTCATAAGAATGTGATTCCCTGAGATTTTCAGCACACAAACATTCAGCGCCGTAGGTTTTTGCTGGTGTTTACGCCCCACACAAACCTCTTTCCAACTTACTTGTACAGTAAGTGGCAGAAACCTCAAGAGTATTGATAGGCAGAGGGATCTGGGTGTACAGATGCACAGGTCACTGAAAGTGGCAATGCAGGTGGAGAAGGTAGTCCAGAAGATATACGGCAATGCTTGCCTTCATCAGCCGGGGTATTGAGTTTAAAAATTGGCAAGCTTTATAGAACCTTAGGCCCGCACTTGGAATATGGTGTTCAATTCTGGTCGCCACACTACCAGAAGGATGTGGTGACTTTGGAGAGGGTACAGAAAAGATTTACCAGGCTGTTGCCTGGTATAGAAGCATAGAACCCAGCATAGAACCCTACAGTGCAGAAACAGGCCCTTCGGCCCATCGAGTCTGCACCGAACACAATCCCACCCAGACCCTATCCCCATATCCCTACACATTTACCTGCTAATCCCTCTAACCTACACATCCCAGGACACTAAGGGGCAATTTTAGCATAGCCAATGAACCTAACCCGCACATCTTTGGACTGTGGGAGGAAACCGGAGCACCCGGAGAAAACCCACGCAGTCACGAGGAGAATGTGCAAACTCCACACAGGCAGTGACCCGAGCCGGGAATCGACCCAGGACCCTGGAGCTGTGAAGCAGCAGTGCTAACCACTGTGCTACAGTGCCGCCCTAATGGAGGGCATTAGCTTTGAGGAGAGGTTGGAGAAACTTGGTTTGGAACGACGAAGGTTGAGGGGGTGACTTGATTGAGTCTACAAGATCATGGTGGACAGAATGGATAGTCAGAAGGTTTTTCCCAGGGTGGAAGAGTCAATTACTCGGGGACACAAGTTTAAGGTGCGAGGGGCAAGGTTTAAAGGAGATGTATGAGGCAGGTTTTTTTTACACAGAGTGGTGGACGCCTGGAACTTGTTGCCGGGGGAGGTAGTGGAAGCAGATACGATAGTGAGTTTTAAGTGGTGTCTTGACAAATACATGAATAGGATGGGAATAGAGGGATATGATCCCTGGAAGAGTAGGGAGTTTTAATTCAGTCGGGTAGTATGGTTGCTGCAAGGCCTATTCCTGTGCTATAATTTTCTTTGTTCTTTGTACTTCATCTCAACCTATCCATAAGGTTTCCTTATTCCAGAGAGGATATAAAAGCAGTAGAAGCAGTTCAGAGAAGGTTCACTGGACTGGGATGAGGGGGTTATCTTATGAGGAAAGGGCTGGCTCTGTTTCCATTGAAGTTTAGAAGAATGAGAGGCGATCTTAATAAAATATAAAGGAGACTTGACAGGATGGATGCTAACCATTGTGGGACAGACTTGAACTAGGGGACACAGTTTCAGAATAAGGGATCTCCCTTTTAAGACAGAGATAAGAAGAATTTTTTTCCTGAGGATTGTAAGTCCCTCAAACCTTCTCTCCCAGCAAGTGTGTCTTGAATAGTTTTAAGGCAAAGGTATACATAGTCTTGACTCACAAGGAAGTCAAGGTTATTTTGTGGAGTTGAGACCAGTTCAACCGTTGTCCTATTGAATGGTGGAGGAAGCTCGAGAGGCTGAATGAACTTCTGCACCTATTCACACGTCTTTACAACCTTCAATTCCTTTCTCCAGTATATAAAGTCTCCCCTTAGATGCGTCACACTTTTACATTCAGATCAACTAGTTTGCAATGCACAATTTGCTAATGCAAAGTTGAGCGTTCCCCCTGAGAGTTTGTAACTGATACCAGGTATAGCAAATCCCTATTCAGTATTTCTCAATGAAGGTTTCAATTTCTGTAGCATTTTACTAGTCAGAGGCTCTGGAAGAAAATCATTAACTATGCACTTGAAATATAGACATATTGGGGCAATTTTCACCTCTATGAGTGGGTAGAAACCTGGTCTAGGAAATGGTCTACCTACAACAAAACCCCGTCCACCCCCAGCCCAATGCCCATCACTTCGAAACCACAGACCTGGATGAAATCTGCCTCATCGAAGGCGGTTGACACACTGATGAATGAAGCAGTGGTCTGGGATCCATCCAAAGAGAGATATGAATTTGGAGAACGCTTGACCAGACGCTACTTGAGAAAGATGAATGGCATCCTGCTGGGGTCATGAATGTGGCGATGCATGAGTCATCGATACAGGAACTGGATCTGAAATCCTATGATTCAGAAATAAATATAACTGAAATCAGCTGATGTATCAAAGAACAAAGAACAAAGAACAACACAGCACGGGAAACAGGCCCTTCGGCCCAACGAGCCCGCGCCGCCGTTCCATGGTCAGTGACCTATTCATGATTTTAGTTCATGCCTAATGTGTGAGGATCAGGGAGGTCCAATATAGGGACAATTTGTTACCCAATCAATCAGCCTAAAAGCACATTTTTGGGATGTGGGAGGAAACCGGAGCACCCGGAGGAAACCCACGCAACCACGGGGAGAACGCGCAAACTCCCACGGACACAGGCCCAACTCCATGTGTCCGCACAGCAACAGAGATAGTCTCTGAGCTGTCATGATGCCCTCGAGATGGTCCAGTTTACGCACACCAATGACATGAAGCAGTAGGCAACTCCCGAAGCAATATCCAAGAGCAGCCCACCACAACCTGCCGCCCGCATGCCCCTTGCTGGACTTAAATGCCTGTGGATAAAAAATTCATTATTAAAAGACTCTATATCCCTGAGGCTAAAACTGAACCCCAAGCCTACAATGCTTAGTAAGGCCTGCTATATCCCCCTATATGTAGACCGCTCATGTGGCTGTCCAAGTGACTCTTGAACAACCCTAGCGTGCCTGCTTCCACCACCTTACTCGGCAGTGCATTCCACATCCCCACTACCCTGGGACAGACAGACACATGCTCACTCTGCAACTGGGAAACCCCACTCAAGGTCATGTGGACCTTTGCGTGGTCTCCCCCTTGCCTGCTCCAATTTGCAGGGTGGGTGGGGGGGGGGGAACGGTAAAATTTGCCCCATGGCTGATGATTAGTTGTGTGTGCAGCAAGTACAGGAACTGATTCAGACGTACAATGTGCACGGATAAGGGAAAGATAGGGCAACCAAATCCAGAGCTCTCTGGCTGACAAAGGAGAGAGAAATTTAAATAAAGAAACAAGTCTTATGAAAGCAGAAAATGAGAGCCAGGCTGAATACAGAAGGGAGAAGTGGAAGACACGAGCAAGAGAATCAAAGCGGGAGTGTGAAAAGAGACTGGAAGCCAACATGAAAGGAATTCCCCCAGCCCTCTATTGTCATATTAATAATAAAGGGATGGTAATAGGAGTAGGGCTGATTAGGGATCAGAAAGGCAATTAGTACAGGAAGGAAGGTAGACATGGTTGAAATATTAAATTAATACTTTACATCTGTCTTTACCTAGGAAGAAATACAATGGTATAGGAACACAATACCTATACAATGGTATAGGAACAATATACATACATTGGTATTGGAATGGTCTATACACTGGTAAAGGGACAATCTACATGCATATACAATGGTATAGGAACAATCTGCACCAGTACAATGGTTTGGGAATATTCATTGACTGTGTAATGGTACAGGAACACTCTATATCGATGCAATGGTATGGGAACAAACTATGCCTGTGTAATTCTATACCTATGCAGTGGTGTAGGAGCACTCTATACATGTACAATGGTGTAGGAACACACTGTACCTGTACAATCATGTAGGAACACTCTATACCTGTACAATGGCAAAGGAACACTCTATCCCTGTACAATGGTATAGGAACACTCTATACCTGTACAATGATATAGGAACAGTTTCTATCTATACAATGGTATAGGAACACTCGATACCTGTACGATGGCACAGGAACAGTTTATACCTGCACGGTGGTACAGGAACAGTCTATACCTGTACAATGGTATAGGAACACTATATACATGTACAATGATACAGGAACACTCTTTACCCATACCATGATATGGGAACACTCTCTACCTGTACAATAGCATAGGAACACTTTATATCTGTACAATGGTATAAGAACACTTTATACCTTTACAGTGATATAAGAACACTCTATACATTTGCAATGACATAGGAACACTCTGTACCTGTACAATGGTATCGGAACACTCTATACCTGTACAATTGTATAGGAACACTCTATACCTGTACAATGGCATAGGAACACTCTATACCTGTACAATGGTATATGGACATTCTATACCTATGCAATAGTATGGGAACGCCCACTACCTGTACAATGTATAGACTCACTCCCTACCTATACAATGATATAGAAACACTCTCTACCTGTACAATGGTATAGGAACACTCTATACCTGTACGATGTTATAGGAACAGTCTATACCTGTACAATGGTATAGGAACTCTCTACATCTGTACAGTGGTATAGGAACACTCTATAACTTTACACTGATATAAGAACACTCTATACATTTGCAATGGTATCGGAACACTCTCTATCTGTACAATGGTATAGGAACACTCTATACCTATATAATTGTGCAGTAGCACACTATATCTGTAAAATGGTATAGGAATATTCCATACCTGTACAGTGATATAAGAACACTACATGCCTGCACAATGGTATAGGAACACTCTATACCTTTACAATGGTACAAGAGCACGCTATACCAGTACAGTGGTATCGGAACATTCTATACCTTTACACTGATATAAGAACACTCTATACATTTGCAATGGTATAGGAACACTCTAAATCTGTACAATGGTATAGAAACACTCTATACCTTTACACTGATATAAGAACACTCTATACCTGTACAATGGTATAGGAACGCTGTATACCTGTACAATGGTATAGGAACACTCTATACCTGTACCATGGTATAGGAACACTCTCTACCTGTACAATGATGTAGGCAGACAATCTGCTTATACAATGGTACAGGAACACCCTCTATCTGTACAATGGCATAGGAACAGTCTATACATGTACAATGGTATAGGAACACTGTATACCTGTACAGTGGTATAGGAACACTCCATACCTGTACAATGGTATAGGAACACTGTGTACCTGTACAATGGTATCAGAACACTCTATACCTGTACAATTGTATAGGAAGACTCTATACCTGTACAATGGTATAGGAACACTCTATACCTGTACAATGGTATAGGAACACTCTATACCTGTACAGTGGTATAGGAACACTCCATACCTGTACAATGGTATAGGAACACTGTGTACCTGTACAATGGTATCAGAACACTCTATACCTGTACAATTGTATAGGAACACTCTATACCTGTACAATGGTATAGGAACACTCTATACCTGTACAATGGTATAGGAACACTCTATACCTGTACCATGGTATATGGACATTCTATACCTATGCAATAGTATGGGAACGCCCACTACCTGTACAATGTATAGACTCACTCCCTACCTGTACAATGATATAGAAACACTCTCTACCTGTACAATGGTATAGGAACACTCTATACCTGTACGATGTTATAGGAACAGTCTATACCTGTACAATGGTATAGGAACACTCTATACCTGTGCAATGGTATAGGAACACTCTATACCTGTACAGTGGTATAGGAACGCTGTATACCTGTACCATGGTATAGGAACACCCTATACCTGTACAGTGGTATAGGAACACCCTATACCTGTACAGTGGTATAGGAACACTCTATACCTGTACAATGGCATAGCAACACTCTATACCTGTACCATGGTATAGGAACACTCTATACCTGTACAATGGTATAGGAACACTCTATACCTGTACAATGGTATATAGGTAAAGATTGGGTAAACTGGGGCTCTTTTCCTTAGAAAGACAGAGATTAAGGGGGGATCTGATAGAGCTGTATCAAATAATGAAGGGTATAGATAGAGTAAACAGTGGCAGGCTTTTACCTAGATTGGAGACAAATATCACGAGGGGCCACGAGCTAAGGGTGAGGGGGGAGAGGTATAATTCGGATATTAGATGGAGGTTTTTCACACAGAGGGTGGTGGGGGTATGGAATGCACTGCCAAGTAAGGTGGTGGAGGCAGGCACGCTGGAGTTGTTCAAGGTTTACTTAGATAGACACATGAGCAAAACAGGGATGGAGGGTTAGAGGAAACTGTTTTAAATAAGGATCAGAGACTCGGGACATTCCTGGAAATCTAATGTTACCTGTGTTGATGTTTTGTCTCTTTTACTCCGCGGGTGTGTCGGTCCACCTTGTTGTCTAACGAGGGGCATGCACACGGTGGGTCGTGTGTGGTCTGCTCTTGGATGTTTCGAGAGTAGCCTAGTACTTCACATCGTTAGTGTACGCTTAAACTGGACCAGCAGATGGGCACCACAACAGCTCAGTGACTATCACTGTTTGCTGTGCAGACACATGGATTTGGGCCGGTGTCTGTGGAGAGTTTGCGCATTCTCCCCGTGCTTGCGTGGGTTTTCTCCGGGTGCTCCGGTTTCCTCCCACACCCCCAAAGATGTGCTCTTAGGCTGATTGGTGTACCAAATTGTCCCTAAATTATTCTCCCCTGAATCTGGTTTCCAATGGGGGGAACCATACGCATAGACACGGGTCAAGGGTGGTGTAGGAAAAATGCATTGTTAAGATGGCGGCGTGGGTTCGTTGGGCTGAAGGGCCTGTTTCCCGTGCTGTGTTGTTCTTTGAACATTCTCTCCCTGAACAATGGTGCAGCGACACTCCATTCCTGTTGTAATAGAGAAACTGGAACACATTTTAAATTTTAGTCAGGTTTTTCTATCAGAATATTTCAACCACCAATTTGAAACCATAAAAGCGAATGATTAATGATTTGCTAAGTTAGAACTGAATCCCAATTTTGTTGCTATCAGTTATGTATTCATTTGTGATCACCAATAGTATGATTCATCCACACTTTTATTAATATTGCATGAGGAATCTGCCAGTCAAACTGAGCAGGAATAGTCTAATATTACAGGATTTCAGTGTTGAGACTGTTGGAAGTCTAGAAGGTGCGGGAGGAAACCGGAGCACCCGGAGGAAACCCACGCAGGCACGGGGAGAATGTGCAAACTATAGGAAAGATGTAGAAGCTATTGAAAGGGTGCAGAGGAGATTTACAAGGATGTTGCCTGGACTGGGAGGCATGCCTTATGAAGATAGGTTGAGGGAGCTGGGACTCTTTTCCCTGGAGAGGCGAAGGTTGAGAGGCGACCTGATAGAAGTTTATAAAATGTTGAGAGGAATAGATAGGGTGGACTCTCAGAGGCTATTTCCCCGGGTTGAAATGGTCGCTACGAGGGGACACAGATTTAAGGTGCGGGGAGGGAGGTACAGAGGTGATGTTAGGGGTAAGTTTTTCACTCAGAGGGTGGTGAGTGATTGGAATCGGCTGCCGTCGTCGGTGGTGGAGGCGAACTCGCTGGGGTCTTTTAAAAGACTTCTGGATGAGTATATGGGGTTTAATGGGATTGGGGGTTATAGATAGGTCTATAGATTGGTGGGGTTGATGCGATCGGCGCAACTCGAGGGCCGAAGGGCCTGTTTGTGCTGTTTGTGCTGTAATGTTCCAACAGACACCGGCCCAAATCCATGTATCTGCACAGCAAACAGTGATAGTCACTGAGCTGTCGTCTTGCCCAGTATCTGGTCCAGTTCAGGCACACACTAACGACATGAAGCACTAGGCCAATCTCGAACAACCAAGAGCAGCCCCAGTACGACCCATCATGTGTGTATGCCCCTCGTTGGACAACAAGGCGGACTGACTTAAAACCTGTGAATGAAAAGAGGAAAAACAAAGGTGCAGGAACTATCTACAATGTTTACTTTGGTGAGATTCTCATTTTGGACCGCTTTTTCCAGACCGTTTGTTCCACGTCAATTTGAATGCAAAGCTGACATCCCCTCCCCTCTGCTTTGGGCCAGTAGGAGGAGAAGTAGGCCATTTGGCCCATCAAGGTTGCTCCACCATCCAGTGACTGATCTGATATGACAATCCTCAACTTGTCTTTCCTTCCTTATCCCCATAACCCTCAATTGCCTGACTGATTATAACTCTGTCTATATCTCAGCCATGAACATACTTAATGATCCAGCCTCTACAACCCTCCATGGTAAAGAATTCTACAGATTCACTACACAAAGAAACAACTGACACCTCATTCTGAGGCTATACCCGCTGGTCTTAGGCTCTCCCACAAGGGAAACAACCTCTCAGAATTTACCCTGTCAAGCCCGTTAAGAATCATAGCATAGACCCCTACAGTGCAGAAACAGGCCCTTCGGCCCATCGAGTCTGCACCGAACACAATCCCACCCAGACCCTATCCCCAAATCCCTACACATTTACCTGCTAATCCCTCTAACCTACACATCCCAGGATACTAAGGGGCAATTTTAGCATAGCCAATGAACCTAACCCGCACATCTTTGGACTGTGGGAGGAAACCGGAGCACCCGGAGAAAACCCACGCAGACACGAGGAGAATGTGCAAACTCCACACAGGCAGTGACCCGAGCCGGGAATCGAACCCAGGACCCTGGAGCTGTGAAGCAGCAGTGCTAACCACTGTGCTACCGTGCTGCCCATGTATGTTTCATGTATGTTTCAAGGAGGTCATCTCTCATTCTTCTAAACTCCAACAAGCACAGACCCAATCTACTCAACCTCTCCTCATAAGAAAATCCCTCCATAGCCAGGATCAACATCTTTGTCTTGGATGCTTTGAGAGTGGCTTAGTACTTTGCGTTGTTTGTGTACGCTTCAAACTGGACCAGCAGATGGGCACCCCAACAGCTCAGTGACTATCACTGATTGCTGTGCAGATACATGGATTTGGGCCGGTGTCTGTGGGAGTTTGCGCATTCTCCCCGTGCTTGCGTGGGTTTTCTCCGGGCGCTCCGGTTTCCTCCCACACCCCAAAGATGTGCTCTTAGGCTGATTGAACATAAGAACATAAGAAATAGGAGCAGGAGTAGGCCATCCAGCCCCTCGAGCCTGCCCCGCCATTCAATAAGATCATGGCTGATCTGTCGTGACTCAGCTCCACCTTCCCGCCCTCTCCCCATAACCCTTAATCCCCTCTCTTATCAAAAACCCATCAACCCGCGTCTTAAAAATATTTAGCGAGGCAGCCTCCACCACTTCAACGGGCAGAGAATTCCAGAGATTCACCACCCTTTGAGTGAAGAAGTTCCTCCTCAACTCTGCAAATAAGAACATACGAACATTGGTGTAACAAATTGTCCCTGAACTATTCTCCCCTGAATCTGGTTTCCAATGGGGGGGGGGGGGGGGGGGTACCGTACGCATACACATTGGTCAAGGTAGGTGTGGGAAAATGCTTTGTTAAGAGGGTGGGCGCGGGCTCGTTGGGCTGGAGGGCCTGTTTCCCATGCTGGGTTGTTCTTTGTTTATCTGTAGATAATGGGACCAAAACTGTTCTCAGAATTCCGGCTGTAGTCTAACTAGTGCCTTGTATCGTTTTAATAAGACTTCCCCGTTTTTAAACAGCCAGCCATATCTCCATTCACCGCAGTGAGATGGGAAAATCCTGCCAGTGTGAACGGTGGTAAGATTCTGGCTTTTGAAACCTTCCTCACTGCTACCTCTGCCAATTTGATTTTCCCAATCCACACCAAGATTAAAATCACCCACGATTCGAGTAATACTTTTTTTTACATGCCCTTATTATGCCCTTTTGTGTTCTCCATACTACAGTACGGCCAAAGTTAGTTATAGACTACTCCCACCTGTGCCTTCTTCCCCTTGTTATTGTTCTTTACCCCCTCCATATGGATTCTCCACCTTTCAGCCTGCTTTCATACTTTGTCACGTGCTAACAAAACTATCCCACCACTTTTTCCTTTCTGTCTGTCCTTATGAAAAGTCCAAAACCTCTGAATATTTAGTTCCCAGCTTTAATCTCCTTGTAACCATGTCTTTGTAATGGATATAAATATAAATATAAATCGCCTCACTATAGGAAAGACGTAGAAGCTATTGAAAGGGTGCAGAGGAGATTTACAAGGATGTTGCCTGGACTGGGAGGCATGCCTTATGAAGATAGGTTGAGGGAGCTGGGACTCTTTTCCCTGGAGAGTCAAAGGTTGAGAGGAGATCTGATAGAAGTTTATAAAATGTTGAGAGGAATAGATAGGGTGGACTCTCAGAGGCTATTTCCCCGGGTTGAAATGGTCGCTACGAGAGGACACAGATTTAAGGTGCGGGGAGGGAAGTACAGAGGTGATGTTAGGGGTAAGTTTTTCACTCAGAGGGTGGTGAGTGAATGGAATCGGCTGCCGTCATCGGTGGTGGAGGCGAACTCGCTGGGGTCTTTTAAAAGACTTCTGGATGAGTATATGGGGTTTAATGGGATTGGGGGTTATAGATAGGTCTATAGATTGGTGGGGTTGATGTGATCGGCGCAACTCGAGGGCCGAAGGGCCTGTTTGTGCTGTAGTGTTCTATGTTCTATAAGATCAGACCAAATGGTCCAAGGACAGCACAGTTGCACAGTGGATAGCACTGCTGCCTCATATTGCCAGGGGTCCAGGTTCAATTCTCTGACCGGGGGTGACTTGTTGTGTGGATTTTGCACATTCTCCCTGTGTCTAGAACGTAGAACGTTACAGCACAGTACAGGCCCTCAATGTTGTGCTGAGCTATGTCCAATCCCAAGGTCAAGCTATCCCACTCCCTATCATCCTGGAGTGCTCCATGTGCCTATCCAATAACCGTTTGAAAGTCCCTAAAGTGTCCAACTCCACTATCACAGCAGGCAGTGCATTCCACACCCCAACCACTCTCTGAGTGAAGAATCTACCTCGGACATCTCTCCTATATCTCCCACCATGAACCTGATGTGTCCCCTAGTAACAGCTGCAGAATGGATGTGCAGAAATAGTCTCTGCACATCCATTCTACCAATCTCTCTCATCATCGGGTAAGCATTCTCCAAGGCGGCCTTCACGACACACGACAGCGCAGAGTCGCTGAACAGAGACTGATAGCCAAGTTCCGCACACATGAGGACGGTCTCAACAGGGATCTTGGGTTCATGTCGCACTATCTGTAACCCCCGTGACTTGCCTGGGTTTGCAAAACCTCACTTACTGTACTGTCTGGAGACAATACACATCTCTTTAACCTGTGATCAGTGCTCCTTCCACTCACATTATCAGCCACTTTAGGACTTGAACAGCAGGTTAGGTGTAAGGATTCGCATTCTAATCAGTAATCTCTAAACTGTCTGTGCTTTATATGCTCTGTCTGAGGCCAGAACTCTCCATTCACCTGACGAAGAGGCAGTCCCCTCGAAAGCTTGTGAGAATATTATCAAATAAATCGGTTGGACTAAAACCTGGTGTTGTCAGACTTTTTACTACTTTTAATTTGACCCGAGTGTCAGGGGACCAGCAGAATAAATACATAGGTTTATGGGGATAGGGCCTGGTGAAGACTCAATGCGCCAAATGGCCTCCTCCTACACTGTAGGAATTCTATGATACACATTAACCTCAATATTGTGCCATTAGTTCATTTATTGTGTGCTAAATACTGTGTGTGTTTCAATAAAAAGCCATTAATTTTGCCTCTTGATCATTAACTTCCCATTCTTTTCTCAGTTTACGGCTCCAGTTGGAGCGATGGATCCTATTCCCCACCCCTTGTGTCTTTTCATAGAACATAGAACATTACAGCACAAACAGGCCCTTCGGCCCTCGAGTTGCGCCAATCACATCAACCCCACCAATCTATAGACCTATCTATAACCCCCAATCCCATTAAACCCCATATACTCATCCAGAAGTCTTTTAAAAGACCCCAGCGAGTTCGCCTGCACCACCGACGACGGCAGCTGATTCCATTCACTCACCACCCTCTGAGTGAAAAACTTACCCCTAACATCACCTCTGTACTTCCCTCCCCGCACCTTAAATCTGTGTCCTCTCGTAGCGACCATTTCAACCCTGGTTTCATGGAACTTAATTAGTCCCCGAAATGTTCCAGAACCTCCTAATCTTGCTGCAGAAGTACAACTTAATCTTAGTTAAGTAATGCTCGTTGTTTTGAGTACAAACCATCTCGCCCTGATCGCAGTGATTTGTACAATGCCAGTCAACTCACCGGCTAACATTGGCTAACACTGGCCAAAGAACTTCAGACAACAGAGGGGAAAAATGCTTGGCGGAGCCTTTCACTCTGTGTAGTTGGGACTATTAGCCCATAGACTGTGTCGCAGCTACCTGGAAATAGCCTCATCCAAATCCCTCTCTTGCCTTGCTATCTGAATGATTACACTCCTCGCTGAACGGTTTACAGTTCGAGCATCTCATTGCGTTGCCTCCCTTTCATTCATATTTCATGAATGATGTGCTTCAGTTCTGTGTAAATGAGCTTGATGCTCCTAATCCAAGGTACATTTCACTTCCCTACACAATTTACTCTGCTCTCCTGGTGTTGTCAATAAATTGAAGAGTAGGGGCACTCGGAGTTAATCCCACAGGACACCTCCAAACGGTGATGTACCAGCTCAAATCATTGTCGCTCATGATTATCCTCTGCCTTCTACTTTCAAGGCAATTTCCTGTCCTTTTCTCTACCTTTGCATTCATTTCTCGAGCTTTCAGCTCCACTACAGATGTGCGCAGCAATTTGTCAGGCGCATTTTGGGAGTCTTGACATAGAATTCTGTCTTGCCTTTATTCACGAGCTAACAAAGAACAACACAGCACGGGAAACAGGCCTGCGCCACCATTTCAACTTTTTCAGTCCCCTCTTCCACCCTTGTCTACGCTTATGGCACTCCACATTGAAAACCAAATTGAGGGGAGACTAATTTAGGGACAATTTGTTACACCAATCAGCCTAAGAGCACATAGAACATAGAACACTACAGCACAAACAGGCCCTTCGGCCCACGAGTTGCGCCGATCATATCCATACCTACCAGGCCATAGAACTATCTATAACTCCCAATGCCATTAGATCCCATGTACTCATCCAGAAGTCTGTTAAAAGACCCCAGCGAGTTCGCCTCCACCACCACCGCCGATTCCACTCACTCACCACCCTCTGAGTGAAAAACTTACCCCTGACATCTCCTCCGTACCTGCTCCCCAGCACCTTAAACTTGTGTCCTCTCGTAGCGACCATTTCAGCCCTGGGAAACAGCCTCCGAGAATCCACCCTATCTATACCTCTCAACATCTTATAAACCTCTATCAGGTTTGGGGTGTGGGAGGAACTGCCCTATAAAATGTCAGTGAATTTGTTGCGCCTTACTTTCCCTCCATCTTACCCTGGGAGGAAGAAGGAAAGACTAAACAAGGTTCGTTTGTAATGACTGGCACCAGTCTTAATGTTCCATACAAATCTCAGCGCAGACACAGCGAATATAACTCAGCATCTCCGGCATACCTGAGGGATAGCTGCAGTTGTAAATGCACCTAGTTTGGGGGTGTTTAAGAGATCTGTGGATAGGTTTATGGATGAAAAGGGATTGGTTTAGGCTAGTGGGTCATTGTTTTGTAACTGGTCGGCGCAACATCGTGGGCCGAAGGGCCTGTTCTGCGCTGTAATGTTCTATGTTCTATAGGGCCTGGCAGGTGGAGGTCATGGCTTTGGAAGGTGAATCATCATAGAATCACAGAACCCTGCAGTGCAGAAAGAGGCCCTTCAGCTCATCGAGTCTACACCAAACACAATCCCACCCAGGCCCTACCCCCATATCCCTGCATATTATACCCACTAATCCCTCTAACCTCCACATCCCTGGACACTAAGGGGCAATTTCTTAGCATGGCCAATCAACCTAACCCCGCACATCTTTGGACTGTGGGAGGAAACCGGAGTACCCGGAGGAAACCCACGCAGACACGAGGAGAATGTGCAAACTCCACACAGACAGTGACCCCGAGCCGGGAATCGATCCCAGGACCCTGGAGCTGTGAAGCAGCAGTGCTAACCCCACTGTGCCACCGTGCCGCCAAATATGGCGATATTTGGCAAGCCCAGTTCAGTTTCTAGTCACGCAACGCCCCAGGATGGCGGGAAATTCAGAGATAATCATGCCTTTGAGTGTCAATGGGAAGTGATCAGACTCGATCTTGTCAGGAATAATCATTGCCTGCCACTTGCGAGGCACAGATTTAGCTGCCAATGATCAGTGAGGATTCTTGTCCAGGATTCTTGGGGAATGAGAGGACAGATTGCTTCACTATCTGTGGAACTGAACATTTTCAGCAAACATTTCTTGTCTTACCAAACAGGGATGTTGATTGATAAAGAGGCCGAGCCCTCCACTCTGAGGATCTCTTGCTGTGACATACTGCCGCTGAAATGATTGAATTCCAACTGTCTTCCTTTGTTCCCGACCTGACTGCGACAGACGCAGAGTTTATGGCCACGCCTTCAGGTTTACTAAAGATCCTCAGAGTCACACTTGGTTAAATACAGCCCTGATGTCAAGGGCAGTCATTCTCGCAATGCAGCTCAGCTCATTTGTCCATGTTTAGACCAAGGCCGTAACAAGATCTGAAGCTGTTCCTGGCCCAATTCAAGCGAAGTATCACTCAGCAGGTTGTTGAGGTTTAAGTGCCGCATGATAAGACTGTCAATGACACCCTCCATCTCTTTGTAGATGATTGAGAGGAAACTGATGGAGCAGTTATCTGCTGGGCTTCTGGCTGAAGATGATTGCAAATGCTTTCCTGTGCGCTGATATGGGGGGACAAAGAAGGGGAATGTTTTTGATCCGCCTTGTTGTCCAACGAGGGGCGTACACGCGGTGGGTCGTACGAGGGCTGCTCTTGGATGTTGCTTTGAGAGTTGCCCAGTGCTTCACGTGCGTTAGTGTATGCTTAAACTGGACCAACTGACGGGCAACACGACAGCTCAGTGACTATCACTGTTTGCTGTGGAGATACATGGATTTGGGTCGGTGTCTGTGGCAGTTTGCACATTCTCCCCGTGCTTGCGTGGGTTTTCTCCCACACCCCAAATATGTGCTCTTATAAGAACATAAGAACATAAGAAATAGGAGCAGGAGTAGGCCATCTAGCCCTTCGAGCCTGCCCCGCCATTCAATAAGATCATGGCTGATCTGAAGTGGATCAGTTCCACTTTCCCGCCTTCTCCCATAACCCTTAATCCCCTTGCCTACCAAAAACCTATCTACCCGCGTCTTAAATATATTTAGCGAGGTAGCCTCCACCACTTTAACGGGCAGAGAATTCCAGAGATTCACCACTCTTTGAGTGAAGAAGTTCCTCCTCAACTCCGATCTAAACTGCCCCCCCCAATATCTTGAGTCTGTGCCCTCTAGTCCTGCTGTCCTTTCTAAGCGGGAAGCATCTCTCTACCTCCACCCTATCCATCCCCTTCATTATCTTATACGTCTGTATAAGATCCCTCCTCATCCTTCTAAACTCCAACGAGTACAAGCCCAGTCTATTCAGCCTCTCCTCATAGCTCAACCCCCTCAACTCCGGTATCAGCCTAGTAAACCTCCTCTGCACCCCCTCCAAGGCCAAAATATCCTTGCGCAGGTGCGGCGCCCAAAACTGCACACAGTGCTCCAGCTGCGGCCTCACCAATGCCCTATACAGCTGCAGCAAGACCTCCCTACTTTTATATTCAATCCCCCTCGCTATGAAGGCCAGCATCCCATTCGCCTTCCTGACCACCTGCTGCACCTGCAAGCTGGGTTTTTGCGACTCATGCACAAGGACCCCCAGGTCCCTCTGCACCGTCGCCTGCTGCAGTTTTTCGCCACGTAAGTAGGTTCGACTCAGGTTCGAGTCCCGCCACGGCAAATGGTGAGGTTTGAATTCATATCTGGAATTAAGATGACCATGAAACCATTGTCTGGAAAACCCATCCCTAATATCCTTTGGAGAAAGCAATCTGCTGTCCTTACTCGGTCTGGCCTACATGTGACTCCAGAGATACAGCAACTCTCGATTGTCCCCGGGCAATTAGGATTGGGACAATTAGGCCATCCATGGCCCACGGATGAATGAAAAAGATTTGAACTACAGTTCTGTTTTGACTCTATTCCACCTCTCACGTAGTCTATCAGAAAGAAATCCTCTAGGATCCAAGGCACCATCCAAGGCTAACTAAGGAAATTCAGGTTTGTATCAAATTGAAAGAAAATCTGTAGGGTTCTGTGGCGGTTAAGGCAGCCCAGAAACTGGGGACGTTTTCGAAACCAGCAAAAAACTGACTTAAAAATGAGAGAAAAGAAATTAGAGTATGAGAGAAAACCAGCAAGAAATATACAAACGGAGGGTAAAAACTTCTATAAGTAAAGGAGAAGGCACACCAGCCAAAGTAAATGTTGGCCGCTGAGGATTAGCCATGAAAAACAAGGAATTGAGCAATCATTTTGTATCTGTCTTCACAATTGAAGATACAAAAACATCCCAAGAGTAGTAAAAAGGTAAGGAATAAACTCCTTCACTCAAAGGGTGGTGAATCTCTGGAATTCTCTGCCCGTTGAGGTGGTGGAGGCTGCCTCGCTAAATATATTTAAGAAGCGGGTTGATGGGTTTTTGATAAGAGAGGGGATTAAGGGTTATGGGGAGAGAGCGGGAATGTGGAACTGAGCCACGACAGATCAGCCATGATCTTATTGAATGGCGGGGCAGGCTCGAAGGGCTAGATGGCCTACTCCTGCTCCTATTTCTTATGTTCTTATGTTCTTAATAAGTTGGGCCTATATCCACCCGGAGTTTAGAAGACTGAGAAGTGATCTTTTTGAAACTTATAGGCCGGAATTCTCCAGCCCTTCACACTGGCGGGATTCTCCAGTCCCGCCGGCGGTGAATCCCACTGCTGACAAACAGCACCCCACCTCTGGCTGGTGGGGAACCGCACAGCTGGGAGGCCGGAGAACGGCACCCGTATTGTTCTGAGCGACCTCGACAGGGTGAATGCTGAGAGGATGTTTTCCCGCGTGAGGGGAACCTAGAATTAGGCAGAGACCGTTTCAAAATAAGGGGTCTCCTGTTTCGGACGGAGAAAGATTTTCCCTGAAGAGTCTGTTCTTTGGAACTCTCTTCCTCAGAGAGCAGTGGGAAGCTGGGTGATTGAATATGTTCCAGACTGAACTGGGACTGAACTGAGACTCGAGGGTTTCTGGGGGGTAGCCAGGAAAGCGGAGTTAAGGTCACAATCAGAGCAGCCACGATCTTATTGAATGACAGAACAGTCTCGAAGGGCCGAATGGCCTCCTCCTGCCTCTATTTCATATATTAAGCATAGTAGAATTAACACAGGCTGTCATCAACGTGAAGACAGAACTCAACGGGTTTAAGGTTATAGTTTATTTATTAGTCACAAGTAGGCTTACATTAACACTGCAGTGACGTTACTGTGAGAATCTCCGAGTTGCTTACGTAATCTCCTATTACTTACGTGGCGAAAACCTGCAGCAGGCGACGGTGCAGAGGGACCTGGGGGTCCTTGTGCATGAGTCGCAAAAACCCAGCTTGCAGGTGCAGCAGGTGGTCAGGAAGGCGAATGGGATGCTGGCCTTCATAGCGAGGGGGATTGAATATAAAAGTAGGGAGGTCTTGCTGCAGCTGTATAGGGCATTGGTGAGGCCGCAGCTGGAGTACTGTGTGCAGTTTTGGGCGCCGCACCTGCGCAAGGATATTTTGGCCTTGGAGGGAGTGCAGAGGAGGTTTACTAGGCTGATACCGGAGTTGAGGGGATTGAGCTATGAGGAGAGGCTGAATAAACTAGGCTTGTACTCGTTAGAGTTTAGAAGAATGAGGGGAGATCTCATTGAGACGTATAAGATGATGAATGGGATGGATAGGATAGAGGTGGAGAGACTCTTCCCGCTCAGTAAAGACAGTAGGACTAGGGGGCACAGCCTCAAGATAAAGGGGAGGCGGTTTAGAACGGAGTTGAGGAGGAACTTCTTCACTCAAAGGGTGGTGAATCTCTGGAATTCTCTGCCTGTTGAAGTGGTGGAGGCTGCCTCGCTAAATATTTTTAAGACGCGGGTTGATGGGTTTTTGATAAGAGAGGGGATTAAGGGTTATGGGGAGAGGGCCGGAAGGTGGAACTGAGCCACGACAGATCAGCCATGATCTTATTGAATGGCGGGGCAGGCTCGAAGGGCTGGATGGCCTACTCCTGCTCCTATTTCTTATGTTCTTATGTTCTTATTACAGGCCAGTGAGCCTGATATCAGTGATAGGGAAATTATTGGAGAAGATTCTTCGAAACAGGATTTACTCCCACTTGGAAATAAGTGGACGTATTAGTGAGAGGCAACATGGTTTGGTGAAGGGAAGGTTGTGTCTTACGAACTTGATGGAGTTTTTTTTCAAGGAAGTGATGATGATGATTGATGAGGATAGGGCAGTAGATGTTGTCTACATGGACTTCAGTAAGGCCTTTGACGAGGTCCCTCATGGCAGACTGATGCAGAAGGTGAAGTCACATGGGATCGGAGGTGAGCTGGCAAGGTGGATACAAAACTGGCTCGGTCAAAGAAGACAGAGGGTGGCAGTGGAAGGGTGTGTTTCTGAATGGAGGGCTGTGACAAATGGTGTTCCTCAGGGATCAGTGCTAGGACCTTTGCCATTTGTAAGATATATAAATGATTTGGAGGAAAGTGTAACTGGTTTGATTAGTGAGTTTGTGGACGACACAAAGATTGGTGGATTTGCGATCTATCCCCGATGAGGACCATCGGGGATAGATCAGTTGGAGACTTGTGCGGAGAGATGGCAGATAGAGTTTAATCCGGACAAGTGTGAGGTAATGCATTTGGGAAAATCTAATACAGATAGGAAATATACAGTAAATGGCAGAACATTAATGAGTATTGATAGGCAGAGGGATCTGGGTGTACAGGTACACAGGCCAGTGAAAGTGGCAACGCAGGTGGAGAAGGTAGTCAAGAAGGTATACGGCATGCTTGCCTTCATCAGCTGGGGTATTGAGTTTAAAAATTGACAAGTCATGTTGCGGCTTTATAGAACCTTAGGCCGCATTTGGAATATAGTGTTCAATTCTGGTCGCCACACTACCAGAAGGATGTGGAGGCTTTGGAGAGGGTGCAGAAAAGATTTACCAGGATGTTGCCTGGGTGCGACTGGCATTGGAGCTCTGAGGAGAGATTGGAGAAACTTGGTTTGTTCTTACTGGAACGATGGAGGTTGAGGGGTGAAGTCTACAAGATTATGAGAGGCGTGGACAGAGTGGATAGTCAGAAGCTTTCTCCCCAGGGTGGGAGAGTCAATTAACAGGGGGGCACAGGTTTAAGATGCGAGGGGCAAGAATTAAAGGAGATGTACGAGGCAGATTTTTTACAGAGGGTGGTGGGTGCCTGGAACTCGTTGCTGGGAGAGGTGGTGGAAGTGGATACGATAGTGAGTTTTAAGAGGCGTCTGGATAAATACAGGAATAGGATGGGAATACAGGGATATGGTCCCCGGAAGTGCAATGGGTTTTAGTTCAGTCAGGCAGCACGGATGGTGCAGGTTTAGAGGACCGAATGGCCTGTTCCTTTGCTGTTATTTTGTTCGCTCATTATCTCCCTCCTCAGTTCCACGCCGTCTCCTTCAATAATCACTGGCAATAAGGACTTTTAATAATCCGTTGGGGAAATATGAATCTGGCCTCTTCCCTTTGTTCTTCTCCTAATGCTCATTAGTTTACAAATTGTCACCAACTAGTCTCTCTCGTTGTTTGAACACTTCTACAATTTTGAAGACCGCTCCTAGATTTTGCCTCCGTCTCATCCATTCAATAAAAGAAATCTTTCTTTTTCAATCTCTATTTTCATCCCTGACCTTTCATTCGAGGCATTACTTTAATGAATCATTACTGTTCTCTTCTCCAATGGTTTTAATACCGTGTTTCACACTCACCATCCCTCATTATTTCAACTTTGACTGAAGCTGTGCCTTATACAAATCAAAATTCCTGGATGTTTTATTATGCGGGCAGGAGAATGATGGATATTTTCGCAGGACTCCTGGAGAATATAGAGAATCATTGAACCCCACAGCGCAGAGAGAGGCCCATTGAGTCTGCACCGAACACAATCCCACCCAGTCTAACCCCCACATATTATCCCCACTAATCCCTCTAACCT
Source organism: Prionace glauca (assembly GCA_037974335.1). Classification (NCBI taxonomy): domain Eukaryota; kingdom Metazoa; phylum Chordata; class Chondrichthyes; order Carcharhiniformes; family Carcharhinidae; genus Prionace; species Prionace glauca. The sequence continues at coordinate 58,413,316 of CM075737.1, forward strand.
ACACATCCCTGGACACTAAGGGGCAATTTCTTAGCACGGCCAATCAACCTAACCCGCACATCTTTGGACTGTGGGAGGAAACCAGAGCACCCGGAGGAAACCCACGCAGACATAAGAACATAAGAAATAGGAGCAGGAGTAGGCCATCTAGCCCTTCGAGCCTGCCCCGCCATTCAATAAGATCATGGCTGATCTGTCGTGACTCAGCTCCACCTTCCCGCCCTCTCCCCATAACCCTTAATCCCTTCTCTTATCAAAAACCCATCAACCCGCTTCTTAAAAATATTTAGCGAGGCAGCCTCCACCACTTCAACGGGCAGAGAATTCCAGAGATTCACCACCCTTTGAGTGAAGAAGTTCCTCCTCAACTCCGTTCTAAACCGCATCCCCTCTACCTTGAGGCTGTGCCCCCTAGTCCTACTGTCTTTTTTGAGCGGGAAGAGTCTCTCCACCTCTATCCTATCCATCCCATTCATCATCTTATACATCTCAATGAGATCTCCCCTCATTCTTCTAAACTCTAATGAGTACAAGCCTAGTTTATTCAGCCTCTCCTCATAGCTCAATCCCCTCAACTCCGGTATCAGCCTAGTAAACCTCCTCTGCACTCCCTCCAGGGCCAAAACATCCTTGCGCAGGTGCGGCGCCCAAAACTGCACACAGTACTCCAGCTGCGGCCTCACCAATGCCCTATACAGCTGTAGCAAGACCTCCCTACTTTTATATTCAATCCCCCTCGCTATAAAATGTTGAGAGGAATAGATAGGGTGAACTCTCAGAGGCTATTTCCCCGGGTTGAAATGGTCGCTACGAGAGGACACAGATTTAAGGTGCGGGGAGGGAAGTACAGAGGTGATGTTAGGGGTAAGTTTTTCACTCAGAGGGTAGTGAGTGATTGGAATCGGCTGCCGTCGTCGGTGGTGGAGGCGAACTCGCTGGGGTCTTTTAAAAGACTTCTGGATGAGTATATGGGGTTTAATGGGATTGGGGGTTATAGATAGGTCTATAGATTGGTGGGGTTGATGCGATCGGCGCAACTCGAGGGCCGAAGGGCCTGTTTGTGCTGTAATGTTCTATGTTCTATGTTCTATGTTCTATGAAGGCCAGCATCCCATTCGCCTTCCTGACCACCTGCTGCACCTGCAAGCTGGGTTTTTGCGACTCATGCACAAGGACCCCGAGGTCCCTCTGCACCGTCGCCTGCTGCAGTTTTTCGCCATGTAAGTAATAGTCCTTCCTACCATTCCTCCTACCAAAGTGGACCACCTCACACTTGCCAACATTAAATTCCATTTGCCATTTCCTGGCCCATTCGCCCAGCCTATCTAGATCCTTCTGCAGACTCTCCACACCCTCCGCGCAATTTGCCTTTCCCCCAATCTTGGTGTCATCAGCAAATTTCGACACGCTGCACTCGGTTCCCTCCTCCAGATCATTCACGAGGAGAATGTGTAAACTCCACACAGACAGTGACCCCGAGCCGGGAATCGAACCCAGGACCCTGGAGCTGTGAAGCAGCAGCGCTAACCCACTGTGCCACCGTGCCGCCTTACGGTGCTACCTACGGTAACAGACCTCCGTCCAAGCGATATCCCTTCTGTGACTCGGTAGAAGGACATAACTCCAATCATTTCGCTGTTCTCCACAGGCGCTGCTCTTGTGTAAGATAGTATCATTCGTGCTTTCACACATTCACCACATTCCTACCTGTCCAAAGATCCGCCAGGCGACAAGTGGCCCTCTCAGTCACATAACGACGCAGGGCACAAACCCCGTTACCCCGAGTGGACGCCAGCCCTCAAATCGAGGGAGAGTCACGCACACGGGGGTTTGCCTCAGATGCCTGTCGGGGGGAAGCCAGATGAGGACATAAGAACATAAGAAATAGGAGCAGGAGTCGGCCATCTGGCCCTTCGAGCCTGCCCCGCCATTCAATAAGATCATGGCTGATCTGTCGTGGCTCAGCTCCACCTTCCCGCCCTCTCCCCATAACCCTTAATCCCTTCTCTTATCAAAAACCCATCAACCCGTTTCTTAAAAATATTTAGCGAGGCAGCCTCCACCACTTCAATGGGCAGAGAATTCCAGAGATTCACCACCCTTTGAGTGAAGAAGTTCCTCCTCAACTCCGTTCTAAACCGCCCCCCCTTTACCTTGAGGCTGTGCCCCCTAGTCCTACTGTCTTTTTTGAGCGGGAACAGTCTCTCCACCTCTATCCTATCCATCCCATTCATCATCTTATACGTCTCAATGAGATCTCCCCTCATTCTTCTAAACTCTAACGAGTACAAGCCTAGTTTATTCAGCCTCTCCTCATAGCTCAACCCCCTCAACTCCGGTATCAGCCGAGTAAACCTCCTCTGCACTCCCTCCAGGGCCAAAATATCCTTGCGCAGGTGCGGCACCCAAAACTGCACACAGTACTCCAGCTGCGGCCTCACCAATGCCCTATACAGCTGCAGCAAGACGCAAGGGAGAAAGGAATAAAAGGGGGATGTCATCAGGGTTTGATGAAGGAGGGGAGGAGACTGGTGTGGAATATAAACACTAAGATGAGCAAACTGTGCCAAATGACCAACGCCCGAGCTGTAAATTCTTTGCAATTTGATTGTAAGTATGACCAGCTGTTGTTTGACACGGTCCTCATCTGTTACTGAGGCTAGGGTGCACTGTGAGTTTTTAGCCGAATGGCTCCACATCATGATGGAAGTGTAGAAGACAGATTCAAGTCCAACACAGGCTGAGTGATAGAGAGGCGGAGGAGACAGTAATCTCACTCTATTTATCAGTGTCACAAGTAGGCTTACCTTCACACAGCAATGAAAAATCCCCTGTTTGGGTGCACCAAGGGAGAACTTAGCACCGCCAGTGCACCCTAACCAGCATGCCTTTCAGATTGCAGGAGGAAACCCACGCAGACACGGGGAGAATGTGCAAACTCCACACAGACAGTGACCCAAGTCGGGAATCGAACCCAGGTCCCTGGCCCCGTGAGGCAGCAATGCTGACCCACTGTGCCACCGTACTTTGCCTGCAGCTGATCCTTTTTTTTATTCTTTCACGGGCCGTGGGCATCGCAGTCGAGGGCAGCGTTTATTGTCCAGCCCTAGGTGCCCCCAAGGAGGGGGTGGTGAGCTGCCTTCTTGAACCACTGCTGTCCCTGAGGTGTTGGTACAGTCGCCAGGGAATCCCAGGATTCTGATCCAGTGGCAGTGAAGGAAGGCAAAATGTTTCAAAGTCACGTGTGGTTTCACAGCGAGGGGGATTGAATATAAAAGTAGGGAGGTCTTGCTACAGCTGTATAGGGCATTGGTGAGGCCGCAGCTGGAGTACTGTGTGCAGTTTTGGTCGCCGCACCTGCCCAAGGATATTTTGGCCTTGGAGGGAGTGCAGAGGAGGTTTACTAGGCTGATACCGGAGTTGAGGGGATTGAGCTATGAGGAGAGGCTGAATAAACTGGGCTTGTACTCGTTAGAGTTTAGAAGAATGAGGTGAGACCTCATTGAGACGTATAAGATGATGAATGGGATGGATAGGATAGAGGTGGAGAGACTCTTCCCGCTCAAAAAAGACAGTAGGACTAGGGGGCACAGCCTCAAGATAAAAGGGGGGCGGTTTAGAACGGAGTTGAGGAGGAACTTCTTCACTCAAAGGGTGGTGAATCTCTGGAATTCTCTGCCCGTTGAAGTGGTGGAGGCTGCCTCACTAAATATTTTTAAGACGCGGGTTGATGGGTTTTTGATAAGAGAGGGGATTAAGGGTTATGGGGAGAAAGCGGGAAAGTGGAACTGAGCAGCGACAGATCAGCCATGATCTTATGTTTAGAAGTGAACTTACCTGGAATGCATAGCCTTTCCCAGATCTCCACAGCCCTCTGCGTGAAAACCATAAGAACATAAGAAACAGGAGCAGGAGTAGGCCATCTAGCCCTTCGAGCCTGCCCCGCCATTCAATAAGATCATGGCTGATCTGAAGTGGATCAGTTCCACTTTCCCGCTTTCTCCCCATAACCCTTAATTCCCCTGTCTATCAGAAACCTATCTACCCGTGACTTAAATATATTCAGCGAGGCAGACTCCACCACTTCAACGGGCAGAGAATTCCAGAGATTCACCACCCTTTGAGTGAAGAAGTCCCTCCTCAACTCCGTTCTAAACTGCCCCCCCCCCCTTATCTTGAGGCTGTGCCCTCGAGTCCTGCTATCCTTTCTGAGCGGGAAGAATCTCTCTACCTCTACCCTATCCATCCCCTTCATCATCTTATACGTCTCTATAAGATCCCCCCTCATCCTTCTAAACTCCAACGAGTACAGACCCAGTCTAATGAATCTCTCTTCATCAGCTAACCCCCTCATCTCCGGTATCAGCCGAGTAAACCTCCTCTGCACTCCCTCCAAGGCCAAAATATCCTTGCGTAAGTGCAGAGACCAAAACTGCACACAGTACTCCAGCTGCGGCCTCACCAGTGCCCTGTACTGTTGCAACTACCGTACTGTCCAACTGCTGTTGGAACGACTTCCCGATCCCACTCCTGAGTGGGCCTGTTTGAAATGGTGATTAATTTGAATGGTGATTCAATTAATTTGAAAATGGTGCATCTGCTGCCCTTGTCCTTCTAGACACCAGACTTACTGGACTGTGGAACAGCAAGAGGCAACTTAATCAAAACCTTTCAGACCCTGAGGACTATTGCCAAAGTGGATGTTTCCTCTTGTGGGAGAATCTAGAACTAGGGATCACTGTTTAGAAATAAGGGGTCACCCATTTAGGGTAGAAATAAGATGAATTTTTTTCTCACAGGGAGTGGTGGGCCTCTCAAAAGCCTAGGAAGCAAACTCTAAATATTTTTAAGAACATAGGAAATAGGAGCAGGAGTAGGTCATCTAGCCCTTCGAGCCTGCCCCGCCATTCAATAAGATCATAGCTGATCTGTCGTGACTCAGCTCCACCTTCCCGCCCTCTCCCCATAACCCTTAATCCCTTCTCTTATCAAAAACCCATCAACCCGTTTCTTAAAAATATTTAGCGAGGCAGCCTCCACCACTTCAACGGGCAGAGAATTCCAGAGATTCACCACCCTTTGAGTGAAGAAGTTCCTCCTCAACTCTGTTCTAAACCGCCCCCCCCCTTTATCTTGAGGCTGTGCCCCCTAGTCCTACTGTCTTTTTTGAGCGGGAAGAGTCTCTCCACCTCTATCCTATCCATCCCATTCGTCTTATTATACGTCTCAATGAGATCTCCCCTCATTCTTCTAAACTCTAACGAGTACAAGCCTAGTTTATTCAGCCTCTCCTCATAACTCAATCCCCTCAACTCCGGTATCAGCCTCGTAAACCTCCTCTGCACTCCCTCCAGGGCCAAAATATCCTTGTGCAGGTGCGGCGCCCAAAACTGCACACAGTTTTTAAGGCAAAACTAGACAGATTCTTGATTAATAAGCATCTAAAGATGCACAGTTTGGATGGATTTTGCCATGCTAATTGTCCTTGAGTGTCTAAAGATGTGCAGGTTAGGTGAATTGGCTGTGTTAAATAACCCTTTAGTGTCCAAAAATGTGTAAGTTAGGGGGATTAGTGGCGTCAGTGCACAGGTTACAGGGATAGGGCAGGGGGGCTGGGTCTGAGTAAGATGCTCTCTCAAAGAATTGGTGCAGATTCAATGGGCCTCCTTCTGCACTGGAGGGATTCTATAATTCTAAAGGGGTGAATCGGGGACAGGCTCAAACGTTGGGCTAATACTCTCCGATGGTGTCAGCGCACCTAGATACTGAGTTGTCTCTGTGGAGGTTATCAGTTAGATCGAGGAGCAGGGGAAATGAGGTGAAAGCCATTCAGCTCCTCAAACCTTCTCTGCCACTGAACTGTAGACTGTACCTGAACCCCATTCACCAACCCACCCAGTAAAAATCAAATCCAAAATGCGATTGCGTCAGAATGCATAGCCTTCCCCAGATCTCCACAGCCCCCTGTGTGAAAAATTACTTCCCCATTCCGCTCCTGAACGGGCCTGGTCTAATTTGAAGACAGTGCTCCCTCGTTCTTTATTTCACTGCCACCATCAATTGCTCGCTGTTTGATTGTGTGTGTGTGTGTCTGATATCTGTTCTGGATTACTTAAACTGGGGCATAGTTACTGAGACAAATAAACCAAGGCAAGTAACTATAAACATGAGAACAGATAGAAGCATACAACATTACAGCTCAGAAACAAACCTTTTGGCCCCTGTGCCGAACCATTTTTTGCCTAGTCCCACTGACCTGCACCTGGACCATATCTCCCCACACCCCTCTCATCCATGAATCTGCCCAAGTTTTTCTTAAATGTTAAAAGTGATCCCGCATTTATCCGGCAGCTCATTCCACACCCCCACCACTCTCTGCATGAAGAATCCCCCCCCTAAGGCTTTGGAGAGGGTGCAGAGGAGGTTTACCAGGATGTTGCCTGGTATGGAGGGGAGGTCCTATGAGGAGAGGCTGAGGGATTTGGGGTTGTTTTCGCTGGAAAGAAGGCGGCTAAGAGGGGATCTCATTGAAACATATAAGATGATTAGAGGTTTAGACAGGGTAGATAGTGATAGCCTTTTTCCTAGGATGGAGAAAGCTAGCACGAGGGGGCACGATTTTAAATTAAGGGGGGGTAGTTATAGGACAGATGTCAGGGGTAGGTTCTTTACCCAGAAGGTGGTGAGGGACTGGAATGCCCTGTCAGCTGCAGTTGCAAATGCACCTAGTTTGGGGGCGTTTAAGAGATCTGTAGATAGGTTTATGGATGAAAAGGGATTGGTTTAGGCTAGTGGGTCATTGTTTTGTAACTGGTCGGCGCAACATCGTGGGCCGAAGGGCCTGTTCTGCGCTGTAATGTTCTATGTTCTATGTTCTATGTTCTAATATTCCCTTTAAACTTTTCTCCTTTCACCCTTAACCCATGCCCTCTGTTTTTTTTTCTCCCCCCCAGCCTCAGTGGAAAAAGCCTGCTTGCATTCAAAAATTTTTTGAATAAAACTCCTGTGGTGTATATGTAACCTGGAGTGTATCATCTCTGCATATCTCCAAGGCATAAACACATCATACCCTATTAAATTAAAATAATTAGAGTAACATCAGGTCATTTTAGTCTGCAGTCAGTTCCGATGAACAAACGCCTGCCATAAAGCCTTTGACAGATGATGATAAGTTAACTTCAATGGTTTTCCTTCTCCGACATATCAAAGTTTTTACAGAACTCTAACCAATTAGCCTTATGAGGGTTTTGGCACAGCCTTGTGAGTTTTAATACAATGTGTATATATCTAAGTGGTAGAGAGAATGTGACTCATCAGGTTGTCTTCCCTTTCTGTCTGCCAGTGGTTTGTTTCTAGATGTTTCCTACTTCTATTTACCCCATAAGCAAGCAGTCGGAACATGAAATATTCCCTACACACTATCTGTGTATAAATCGCACTGTGTTCATGACTGACATTACAAATTAAGATACGCTATTTCAATACACCCAATCCGTGAGAGTATAGTTCCCCTTTCGAGGTTCCCGCCAGGGACCCAGGTTCGATTCCCAGCTCGGGTCACCGTCCGTGTGGAGCTCGCATGTTCTCCCCATGTCTGCGTGGGTTTCCTCCGGGTGCTCTGGTTTCCTCCCACACTCCAAAGATGTGCAGGTTACGTGGATTGGCCATGGTAAATTGCCCCTTAGTGTCCCAAGATGTGTAAGTTAGGGAGATTAGTGGGGTAAATGTGCGGGGTTACAGGGAAAGAATGCTTGGTTGGGAAGTTAGTACAAACTCAAAGGTCTGAATGGCCTCCTTTTGCACTGTAGAGACTTTACGATTCTATGATTCTAAGTAATGGTCTACACATCATGTTGGAAAATACATCAGTAAAATAATTATTCTTCTCTCATTACTCTTCTGATTTGAATTACATTGTTCATTAGAAGTTAATTAGATCCCAGATAATTTACAGGTTTTAGGGTAAATACTCAATGCACATTCAATTTAGAATACTGTAAGCCCATTGTGAGCATTGCTCTCTGATTAACGGTCATCCAAACTCAAAACGCTGGCTCTATTCTCTCTTCACAGAAACTGCCAGAGCTGCTGAGATTTTCCAACCTTTTTTACAAAGAACAAAGAACAACCCAGCACGGGAAACAGGCCCCTCGGCCCAACGAGCCCGCGCTGCCGTCCTAACAAAGCATTTTCCTACACCTACCTTGCCCCGTGTGTATGTGAATGGTGCTCCTATTGTAACCAGATTCAGGGGAGAATAGCGTAGGGGCAATTTGTTACACCAATCAGCCTAAGAGCACATCTTTGGGGGTGTGGGAGGAAACCGGAGCACCCGGAGAAAACCCACGCAAGCACGGGGAGAATGCGCAAACTCCCACAGACACCGGCCCAAATCCATGTATCTGCACAGCAACAGAGATAGTCTCTGAGCTGTCGTGGTGCCCATCTGCTGGTCCAGTTTTAAGCACACACTAACAACGCAAAGTACTAGGCTACTCTCGAAACATCCAAGAGCAGCCATGCACGACCCACCGTGTGTATGCCCCTCGTTTGACAACAAGGTGGACCGACACACCCGCGGATTAAAAGAGACAAAACATTAACATGTAATATTACATTTCCAGTATCGACCCGAGGCTCTGACCCTTTTTAAGACTGTCTCCTATAACCCTCCATCCCTGTGTCACTCATGTGTCTATCTAAGTAAACCTTAAACAACTCCAGCGTGCCTGCCTTCACCACCTTACTTGGCAGAGCATTCCATACCCCCACGACCCTCTGTGTGAAAAACCTCCCTCTAGTATCCAAATTATACCTCTCCCCCCTCACCCTTAGCTCATGACCTCTTGTGATATTTGTCTCCAATCGAGGTAAAAGCCTGCCACTGTTTACTCTATCTATACCCTTCATTATTTTATACACCTCTATCAGATCCCCCCTCAATCTCTGTCTTTCTAAGGAAAAGAGTCCCAGTTTACCCTATCTTTCCTCATACCCCAGTCCTTCCATACCAGGCAGCATCCTGGTAAACCTCCTCTGCACTCTCTCCAGGGTCTCCACGTCCTTCCGGTAGTAAGGTGACCAGAACTGGACGCAGTACTCCAAATGTGGCCTAACCAACGTTCTGTACAACTGTAGCATTAGACTCCAGGTCTTATACTCTATACCCCTTCCTCTAAAGGCTAGCATTCCATAAGCTTTCTTCACAACCTTCTCCACCTGGGTTGCCACCTTCAGAGACTTGTGCACTTGCACTCCCAGGTCCCTCTGCATTTCTATACTCGTAATTGGTCTACCTTTTATCATGTAACTCCTCCCTGCATTATTCCTTCCAAAATGCATCACGTCGCATTTGTCAGGATTAAATTCCATCTGCCATCTATCTGCCCAGCATACCAACCAATCTATATCCTGCTGAGTCACCTGACAATCTTCCTCACTGTTCACCAATCCTCCCATCTTGGTGTCATCTGCAAACTTGTTGATCACACCACACACGCCCTCTTCCAAGTCGTTTATATATATTACGAAGAGAAGAGGTCCCAGTACTGAGCCCTGCGGCACACCACTGGTGACAGACCTCCAGCTTGGTTTTATTTCCATCAATGTTCCAGGGTCAGGCATGTTTAAATAGATTGGCTTTGACAAAGGGTCATCTGGACTCAAAACCTCAGCTCTTTTCTCTCCTTACAGATGCTGCCAGACCTGCTGAGATTTTCCTCCATTTCCTCTTTTGGTTTCAGATTCCAGCGTTTACAGAATTTGCTTTTATTCAGTGTTGTCACTCCTTCTGTCATAAGAACATGAGAAATAGGAGCAGGAGTAGGCCATCTAGCCCTTCGAGCCTGCCCCGCCATTCAATAAGATCATGGCTGATCTGAAGTGGATCAGTTCCACTTTCTCCCCTTAATTCCCCTGTCTATCAGAAATCTATCCACCCGTGACTTCAATATATTTAGCGAGGCAGCCTCCACCACTTCAACGGGCAGAGAATTCCAGAGATTCATCACCCTTTGAGTGAAGAAGTTCCTCCTCAACTCTGATCTAAACTGTCCCCCCTTATCTTGAGGCTGTGCCCTCTAGTCCTGCTATCCTTTCTAAGCGGGAAGAATCTCTCTACCTCTACTCTATCCATCCCTTTCATTATCTTGTACGTCTCTATAAGATCCCCCCTCAGCCTTCTAAACTCCAACGAGTACCGACCCAGCCTATTCAATAGAATAGTAACAGTCCCTCCCCGTACTGGTTAGCTCTCCCCTGAGAGGGACAATTTCAAAGTGTGATGTGTTCCTGTTGAGGAACCAATGCTTTAAATTCACTTGACCACCCCAGCTACCATTGCTTGCTCTCCCAAATCATCACTTACAAAAGTCTTTTCAATCTTCCCGACTCACTTTCCTTGTAATGGGGCAAACTGTTCTCTGGAAAGTTCACTTGCTGTTTGCATCCTTCTGTGAACTAGGGATGATACTTTGGATCAGAAAAATAGCTTGACACAAATCCACTGCAAACACAGGGGGATTTGCTTGAAAACTCAATTTAACGTTGCACAATGGGCAGGATTTGACTGACTAGGACGGCACGGTAGCACAGTGGGTTAGCACTGCTGCTTCACAGCTCCAGGGTCCTGGGTTCGATTCCCGGCTCGGGGTCACTGCCTGTGTGGAGTTTGCACATTCTCCTCGTGTCTGCGTGGGTTTTCTCCGGGTGCTCCGGTTTCCTCCCACAGTCCAAAGATGTGCGGGTTAGGTTCATTGGCTATGCTAAAATTGCCCCTTAGTGTCCTGGGATGTGTAGGTTAGAGGGATTAGCAGGTAAAATGTGTAGGGATATGGGGATAGGGTCTGGGTGGGATTGTGTTCGGTGCAGACTCGATGGGCCGAAGGGCCTGTTTCTGCACTGTAGGGTTCTATGACCCCCACGTTCCTTTAATCTTTGATGTTGGACTGGGGTAAACACAGTTAGAAGTCCCACAACACCGGGTTAAAGTCCAACCGGTTTATTTGATAGTAAACCCACAAGCTTTCGGAGACGCTGTTCCTTCATTCCTTGACGAAGGAATTTTCTTAGTCCCCTTGAAATAAATGGATTGCTACGCCATTTCGCAGAGCAATTACTGTGGCTCTGTAGTCACATGTAGGCCAGACCGGGTAAGGACGGCAGATTTCCTCCCCTAAAGGGACATTAGTGAACCAGATGGGCTTTTACAATAAGCAATGATAGATTCATTGTCATCATTATTGAGGCTAGTTTATTGAATTTAATTTCTAACAGCGATCATAGTGGGATTTGAACCCATGTCCCCAGGGTTTGTGGATTCCTAGTTCAATGCCAATACCACTCCTCTACCATTGCCCCTTGGGGAGCATGCGGGAGGCTGAGGGGGGCAGTTAAATTGTGATGAGCTGATCAGCGACGTCTTACAAAGAACAAAGAACAAAGAACAAAACAGCACGGGAAACAGGCCCTTCGGCCCAACGAGCCCGCGCCGCCGTCCCATGGTCAGTGACCTATTCATGACTCTAGTCTATGCCTAATGTGTGAGGATCAGGGAGGTCCAATATAGGGACAATTTGTTACCCAATCAATCAGCCTAAAAGCACATTTTTGGGATGTGGGAGGAAACCGGAGTACCCGGAGGAAACCCACGCAACCACGGGGAGAACGCGCAAACTCCCACGGACACAGGCCCAAATCCATGTGTCCGCACAGCAACAGAGATAGTCTCTGAGCTGTCATGTTGCCCTCGAGATGGTCCAGTTTACGCACACCAATGACATGAAGCAGTAGGCAACTCCCGAAGCAACATCCAAGAGCAGCCCACCACAACCTGCCGCATGCATGCCCCTTGCTGGACTTAAATGTCTGTGGATAAAAAATTCATTATTAAACAGGCAAAGACTCTACATCCCTGAGGCAAAAACTGAATCCCAAGCCTACAATGTTTGGTAAGGCCTGCTATATCCCCCTATATGTAGACCGCTCATGTGGCTGTCCAAGTGACTCTTAAACAACCCTAGCGTGCCTGCTTCCACCACCTTCACGTCGTTAGTGTACGCTTAAACTGGACCAACTGATGGGCAACACGACAGCTCAGTGACTATCACTGTTTGCTGCGCAGACACATGGATTTGGGTCGGTGTCTGCGGGACTTTCTCCCCGTGCTTGCGTGGGTTTTCTCCGGGTGCTCCGGTTTCCTCCCACACCCCAAAAACGTGCTCTTAGGCTGATTGGTGTAACAAATTGTCCCTAAATTAGTCTCCCCTCAATCTTCCCCAATAAGCGTAGACAAAGGTCATGGGTAGAGGAGGGGACTCACAATGTTAAAATGGCGGCGCGGGCTCGTTGGGCCGAAGGGCCTGTTTCCCGTGCTGTGTTGTTTGTTCTTTGAGCAGGGTCAACTCCGCACCCCCCTCCTCCCTTTCTCCACCACCAAGCCTGCTCCACCATTCAGTCAATGGTACCTTTACCTGACAACCCCTCCCCCTCTTGTTTATCAAGAATCTAAAACTTCTACCTTGAAAACATTCAAAGATTCTGCTTCCACTGCCCTTTTCCAAAGACCCTCCACCCTCAAAATAAAATGTTCTCCTCCTCTCTGTCTTAAATGAGTGAACACAGTGAAAAGTCTGACAACACCAGGTTTCAGTCCAACCGATTTATTTGATAGTAAACTCACAAGCTTTTGGGGTTTCCCCTCTTCGTCAGGTGAATGGAGAGTTCTGGCCTCAGACAGAGCATATAAAGCACAGACAGTTTAGAGATTGCTGATTAGAATGCGAATCCTTACACCTAACCTGCTGTTCAAGTCTTAAAGTGGCCAACAATGTGAGTGGAAGGAGTATTAAGCCCAGGTTAAAGAGATGTGTATTGTCTCCAGACAGTACAGTAAGTGAGGTTTTGCAAACCCAATCAAGTCACGGGGGTTACAGATAGTGCAACATGAACCCAAGATCCCTGTTGAGACCGTCCTCATGTGTGCGGAACTTGGCTATCAGTCTCTGTTCAGCGACTCTGCGCTGTCGTGTGTCGTGAAGGCCGCCTTGGAGAATGCTTACCCGAAGGTCAGGGATCTTGGGTTCATGTCACACTATCTGTAACCCCCGTGACTTGCCTGGGTTTGCAAAACCTCACTTACTGTCCTGTCTGGAGACAATACACATCTCTTTAACCTGGGCTTAATGCTCCTTCCACCCACACTGTTGGCCACTTTAAGACTTGAACAGCAGGTTAGGTGTAAGGATTCGCATTCTAATCAGTAATCTCTAAACTGTCTGTGCTTTATATGCTCTGTCTGAGGCCAGAACTCTCCATTCACCTGACGAAGAGGGAAACCTCGAAAGCTTGTGAGAATATTATCAAATAAATCGGTTGGACTTAAACCTGGTGTTGTCAGACTTTTTACTCTGTTTACCCCAGTCCAACGCTGACATCTCCACATTAAATGAGTGACCCGTTATTTTTAAACAGTGACTCCCAAGTTCTGGATTTTCTCACAAGGGGAAACGTCCTCTCCACATTCACCCTATCTACACCCCTCAGGTGTCTTGATCAAGCCACCTTTTACTTTTCTAAACTCCAGCAGATATAAGCCTAGCCTGTCCAACCTTCCTTCATCAGACAACCCACCCATTTCAGGTATTAGTCTGGCAAACCTTCCTCTAAATTGTTTCCAACGCATTTGCATCCTCTCTTGAATAAGCAGACCAATTTTGGATCAGAAATTGGCTAGCAGATAGGAGACAGAGAGTGGTGGTTGATGGTAAATATTCGTCATGGAGTTCGGTTACGAGTGGTGTGCCTCAGGGATCTGTTTTGGGGCCACTGCTGTTTGTAATTTTTATTAATGATCTGGATGAGGGTATAGTTGGGTGGATTAGTAAGTTTGCTGATGACACCAAAGTCGGAGGTGTGGTAGATAGTGAAGAGGGGTGTCATAGTTTGCAGGGAGACTTAGAAAGGTTGCAGAGCTGGGCCGAGAGGTGGCGGATGTAGTTTAATGCGGAGAAGTGTGAGGTAATTCACTTCAGTAGGAGCAACAGATGTGTCGAGTATAGGGCTAACGGGAGGACTTTGAATAGTGTGGATGAACAGAGGGATCTAGGTGTATGTGTACATAGATCCCTGAAAGTTGGGAATCAAGTAGATAAGGTTGTTAAGAAGGCGTACGGTGTCTTGGCGTTTATTGGTAGGGGGATTGAATTTAAGAGTCGCAGCGTCATGTTGCAACTGTACACATCTCTGGTACGGCCGCACTTGGAGTACTGTGTGCAGTTCTGGTCCCCACATTACAGGAAGGATGTGGAGGCTTTGGAGAGGGTGCAGAGGAGGTTTACCAGGATGTTGCCTGGTATGGTGGGGAGGTCCTATGAGGAGAGACTGAGGGATTTGGGGTTGTTTTCGTTGGAAAGAAGGCGGCTAAGAGGGGATCTTATTGAAACAGATTAGAGGTTTGGATAGGGTGGACAGTGATAGCCTTTTTCCTCGGATGGAGAAAGCTAGCACGAGGGGGCATGGCTTTAAATTAAGGGGGGGGTAGCTACAGGACGGATGTCAGGGGTAGGTTCTTTACCCAGAGGGATTGGAATGCCCTGCCTGCTGTAGTTGTAAATGCGCCTAGTTTGGGAGCGTTTAAGAGATCTGTAGATAGGTTTATGGACGAAAAGGGATTGGTATAGGCTAGTGGGTCATTGTTTTTGTAACTGGTTGGCGCAACATCGTGGGCCGAAGGGCCTGTTCTGCGCTGTAATGTTCTATGTTCTATGTTAATACTGTACACGGTATCACCAGATGTGATCTCACCAATGCCCTGTATAACTGAGTAAAAAGTCTGACAACACCAGGTTTTAGTCCAACCTATTTATTTGATAATATTCTCACAAGCTTTCGGGGTTAGCCCCTTCGTCAGGTGAATGGAGAGTTCCGGCCTCAGACAGAGCATATAAAGCACAGACAGTTTAGAGATTACTGATTAGAATGCGAAACTCTGCATTCACCTGACGAAGGGACTAACCCCGAAAGCTTGTGAGGATATTATCAAATAACTAGGTTGGACTAAAACCTGGTGTTGTCAGAGTTTACGCCAGTCCAACGCCGGCATACCCACATCATGACTGTATAACTGAACATAATCTCCCAACTCTTGTATTCAATTTTCTTTGCAGTAAACAATAACGTTCTATTAGCTTTCCAAATGACTTGCTGTACCTTATATTAGCCTTTTATAATTTATGCACTCAGATCCCTCTGCAATCTCTCACCGTTTAAATAATAAGTTTATTTTTTATTCTCCGTGCCAAAATAGATAATTTCATCTTTTCTCACATTCCACTCCCTTCGCCAAATCTTTACGAACATAACCTATCTATATCCCTTTGTAGCTTCTCGTCACAATTTGTTTTCCAACCTATTTTTGTATCATCAGTGTATTTGGCAACCGTCCCTTCATCCAAGTTATTTACATAAATTGTAGAAGATTGACGTTCCAGCACTGATCCCTGTGGTACGCACTCATTGCATCTTGCCAACCAGTAATGTCCCTGTTTATGCCAACTCTCTGCGTCTTGTTAACTAGCCAATTTTCTGTCCGTGCCAATATGTTACCCGTTGCACCATGAACATTGTGCCTGCAGGTCTGAAAGAATGAGCTCCAAGTCCTTTGCAAAGCCCTGGCCAGCTTCACATTGGACTCCTTCATACTCTCTAATGGACCGTAGACTTTCTGGCACATCTGCTAATTAATGCACCAAGGATCCATCAACCTCTGTCTGTAGGCTTCCCTTATGGAGTTCTTCTTCATCTGAGTTTCCTGCAGCAGAATTAGTGTTCGACCTTCCTCTGCATTCAATTGGCAGACCCTGTCTCGAAGTTATTTGTCTCTAGGTTCTGGGTATGAGAGTGGATGTTATTGCCTCTTCATCCATTGCCTTTCCAGCACACTCGAGCCAAGTTCCAGTTATTAGCAACGTTGAAAGGAAAAATGCACAAAGATTGGTTTGTTACAAAGTGGCGGGCTCGGTGGGGCTGGAAAATATAGGCTGACACCACCTGCAGCTTATAAACCAGAAGAGAGTGGTGGCACGGTAGCACCGTGGGTTAACACTGCTGTTTCACAGCTCCAGGATCCTGGGTTCGATTCCCGGCTCGGGTCACTGCCTGTATGGAGTTTCCTCCCACATCCCAAAGATGTGCTGATTGGTGTAACAAATTGTCCCTAAATTAGTTTCCCCTCAATGTGGAGTGCCATAAGTATAGATGAGGGTCATAACGTTAAAATGGCGACGCGGGCTCGTTGGTCCGACGGGCCTGTTTCCCATGCTGTGTTGTTCTTTGTTCTTTGCACATTCTCCTCGTGTCTGCGTGGGTTTCCTCCATAGTCCAAAGATGTGCGGGTTAGGGTTGATTGGCCATGCTAAGAAATTGCCCCGTAGTGTCCAGGGATGCATAGGTCAGAGGGATTAGTGGGTATAATATGTAGGGATATGGGGGTAGGGCCTGGGTGGGATTGTGTTCGGTACAGACGCGATGGGCTGAAGGGCCTCTTTCTGCACTGTAGGGTTTCTGTGAGAGTATGGGATGAAGGGTAAGTGGGAGATGAGGAGTAGGACTGGCTATCATCATCCAGCCATCAACTGCTGACACAACCTCAGACCTGCCTGCTCTGACCACAAGCCACCACTACCTTGTCCATGGGAGGGAGGGTCACTTCGCTGCAGTGTTGCCGTCCCTGGTTGTGCAGGAGAGAAGTGGGACGTATCCATCGACATGCCGCAATGTGGGCAGTCACAGTTGAGTAGCTGTGTGCAAGATGTGAATTGTGCATTTGAGAGCAGGGCTGCGTGTGATGGTGAGGTGACTGTAAGCTGTGATTGTTAAAGATTGTTGGTAGGCTGCATGGGGCAAGAAAGGAAACTGGTGGTGCAGTTGGTAGGATGTGGCATTTGAAAAATAGATCTTGACCACTCATATGAGGCCATTGAATTTACCTGTGGCACTGCAGTTGAGGTTTGACTCCTAAGAACATAAGAAATAGGAGCAGGAGTCGGCCATCTAGCCCCTCGAGCCTGCCCCGCCATTCAATAAGATCATGGCTGATCTGTCGTGGATCAGTTCCACTTTCCCGCTTTCTCCCCTTAATTCCCTTGTCTATCAGAAACCTATCTACCCGTGACTTAAAAATATTTACGAGGTAGCCTCCACCACTTCAACGGGCAGAGAATTCCAGAGATTCACCACCCTTCGAGTGAAGAAGTTCCTCCTCAACTCTGATCTAAACTGCACCCCCCTTATCTTGAGGCTGTGCCCTCTAGTCCTGCTATCCTTTCTAAGCGGGAAGAATCTCTCCACCTCTACCCTATCCATCCCCTTCATCATCTTATACGTTTCTATAAGATCCCCCTCATCCTTCTAAACTCCAACGAGTACAGACCCAGTCTATTCAGTCTCTCTTCATAGTCTAACCCTCTCATCTCTGGTATCAGCCTAGTGAACCTCCTCTGCACTCCCTCCAAGGCTAATATATCCTTGCGCAGGTGCGGCGACCAAAACTGCACACAGTACTCCAGCTGCGGCCTCACCAATGCCCTGTACAGTTGCAGCAAGACCTCCCTACTTTTATATTCAATCCCCCTCGCTATGAAGGCCAGCATCCCGTTCCCCTTCCTGACCACCTGCTGCACCTGCAAGCTGGGTTTTTGCGACTCGTGTACAAGGACCCCCAGGTCCCTCTGCACCGTAGCATGCTGCAGCTTTTCACCCTTTAAATAGTAATCCCTCCTACTATTATTCCTGCCAAAGTGGATAACCTCACACTGGCTAACATTGAATACCGGGCTATCTGGTCCTACTGACAACACAAAGCCTGTCTGGAGGGCCTCCTTCGCATTCCTGTCACCACTCCCTGGGATACAGGACCTCTCTCCTCCTCTCCAGCTCTTACAACAAGGTTGCCTGAGCAGAGTCATCCGATCTTGGAGCCCAATCTCTGCCACCTTGCCCTAGGGTCAAGTCTCCCTGATGTGAAAGGTATTTCTCGAATGGCTTTGTGTATCTGATTAGGCTACAGTGGGCCTCCCCCTGCTGTAGCCCCAGTGGTTTATGGTTCCTACAGATCCACAGCCCTCACAGAAGTGGACGCAGTCAACATTAATTCATAAACCGGCCACCTCAGACAGGCACCGGAGTGTGGCAATTAGGGGATTTTCACAGTAACTTCATTGCAGTGTTAATAGAACAAAGAACAACACAGCACGGGAAACAGGCCCTTCAGTCCAACGAGCCCGCGCCGCCGTCCCATTGTCTCAGTGACCTATTCATGATTTTAGTCTATGCCTAATGTGCGAGGATCAGGGAGGTCCAATATAGGGACAATTTGTTACCCAATCAATCAGCCTAAAAGCACATTTTTGGGATGTGGGAGGAAACCGGAGCACCCGGAGGAAACCCACGCAACCACGGGGAGAACGCGCAAACTCCCACGGACACAGGCCCAAATCCATGTGTCCGCACAGCAACAGAGATAGTCTCTGAGCTGTCATGTTGCCCTCGAGATGGTCCAGTTTACGCACACCAACGACATGAAGCAGTAGGCAACTCCCGAAGCAATATCCAAGAGCAGCCCACTACAACCTGCCGCATGCATGCCCCTTGCTGGTCAACAAGGTGGACTTAAATACCCGTGGAGACAAAAAATTCATTATTAAACAGGCAAAGACTCTACATCCCTGAGGCAAAAACGGAATCCCAAGCCTACAATGCTTAGTAAGGCCTGCTATATCCCCCTATATGTAGACCGCTCATGTGGCTGTCCAAGTGACTCTTAAACAACCCTAGCGTGCCTGCTTCCACCACCTTACTCGGCAGTGCATTCCACATCCCCACTACCCTTTGTGTGAAAAACTGCCCTCTAATATTAGTCTTATATCTAGCCCCCCTCACCCTAAGCCCGTGACCCCTCGTTCTATCCATTTCTAATAGCGGAAAAAGCTTATCACCATCTACTCTATCTGTCCCCTTCATAATCTTATAAACCTCTATTAGATCCCCCCTCAGCCGACGTCTCTCAAGGGAAAACAGCCCAAGTTCGTTCAATGTCACGGTGTGACTACTTAATGAACTTTAAATTTACTTTAATCCCCTGACACTAGGGTTAATTCAGCACGGCCAATCAACACATCCCCGAACTGTGGGAGGAAACCGGAGCACCCACAGGAAACCCACGCAGACACGGGGAGAATGTGCAGACTCCGCACAGACAGTGAGCCAACCCGGGAATCGAACCCGGGTCCCTGGCGCTGCGAGGCAGCAGTGCTAACCACTGTGCCACCCCAGGGTTCTGTAGGCATCAATAAGACAATGGCATCCACTATCCAAATGTTAAATGCAAAAAAAAGGTTAATTAGAGAGTGCTTAAGTAAATGTTAAATGTATTTATTAGTGTCACAGTTGGCTACGTAAGCTTACATTAACACTGCAATGACTGTGCAAATCCCTCCCTAGTCGCTACACTCCAGCGCCTGTTCAGGTACATTGTGAGAGAATTTAATACGGACAATGCACCTAACCAGCACATCATTCCGACTTTGGGAGAAACTGGTGCACGCGGAGGAAACCCACGCAGTCATGGGGAGAATGTGCAAACTCCGCACAGACAGTGATCCAAAGTGGGAATCGAACCCAGGTCCCTGGCGCTGTGAAGCAGCAGCGCTAACCAGTCTGGGGATCTGTAATCTGTTCTGGTGGATCTCTAACCTGTTCTTATCGATCTACGATCTGCCTGGGGAATCTGTAATATATTCATTGGAATTTGAAACTACTTGTTCTGAACTGTTACCTGTCCGGGCAAAAGATTAGAATTTGTTCAATTTGCTGCACGGACCTGGAATCCAATTCCCCACCAGGTAACGCAGTCCCAGCCTGTGTTGCGGTGGGCAGCGCGATCCCGGGCAGTGTTACTGTGGGCAGCGCGATCCCGGGCAGTGTTCCAGTGGGCAGCACGATCCCGGGCAGCTGGGGAGATGTATTCCCAATGCTCCTTTCAGACATTTTACAGTGTTTATAATGAGGTCGCACTTTCTAATTAACATTTCAATGTCTCTTCTAATTATTTATCAGTTGTGACGTTCTGTGCACTGATATTGAAATGCGTTGGTTGAAACCCCTCCTCTGTCCTAACACATTTCCACTCTTCTGTTGCAATCCCCTCTCATTCCTGGGCCTCGAGCTCTGCTGTTAGTAAATATTTCAGTAGATGATGAATGTTTCACTGGTCTAATACACGATCTACGACTCTGTCGTTGAAATCTATCCCAATTCATGAAGCAATCTGCTTTCTCCGTTCGGTCAAGGCAGGAATTCTCTGATCTCGCTCACGGCGGTGATTCTCCAGTCCCGCTGCGACGATTCTCCAGTCCCGCTGCGGCGATTCTCCAGTCCCGCTGCGGCGATTCTCCAGTCCCGCTGTGGTGATTCTCCAGTCCCGCTGCGGTGATTCTCCAGTCCCGCTGTGGCGATTCTCCAGTCCCGCTGCGGTAATTCTCCAGTCACGCTGCGGTGATTCTCCCGTCCCGCTGCGGTGATTCTCCAGTCCCGCTGCGGTGATTCTCCAGTCCCGCTGTGGCGATTCTCCAGTCACGCTGCGGCGATTCTCCAGTCTCGCTGCGGTGATTCTCCAGTCCCGCTGCGGTGATTCTCCAGTCCCGCTGCAGTAATTCTCCAGTCCCGCTGTGGTGATTCTCCAGTCCCACTGCAGCGATTCTCCAGTCCCGCTGCGGTGATTCTCCAGTCCCGGTGCATTGATTCTCCAGTCACACTGCAGTGATTCTCCAGTCCCGCTGCGGTGATTCTCCAGTCCCGCTGCGGTGATTCTCCAGTCCCGCCGCGGTGATTCTCCAGTCCCGCTGCGGTAATTCTCCAGTCCCGCTGCGGCGATTCTCCAGTCCCGCTGCGGCGATTCTCCAGTCCCGCTGCGGTGACTGGAGTTGTGGCTGAGAGACAAATGCCTCCCCTCTCACTGGCGGGGCGAACAAGATCGGAGAATTCTTATAAGAACCCTTTCTAATCCTCTCTACCTCTACCCTATCCATTCCCCCCCCCCCCCGCCCCCTTTCATTACCTTATGTGCTCTCTCAACTCGGGGCAACAGATTTTCACACGCATTGTCTTTTCTCGCAGATCCCCATCGCCATGAGTGTCTCTTCCTTCCTCACCTACGACCAGCCGGCTGCGCTAAGCTACTGCGGAGCGCACCAGGGCCACCCGGCTCACAAGCAGTACAAAGTGCGAGCCCAGGAGGAGACCCCAGACAGCCACAGGGAGGCTGGCACGGAACTGAGCACAATAGCCACAGTGACATGCCCTGGAAGCCATATCTAGGGGACGTGAGCCGAGCCCAGCAACGACGGCGCTCTGAGGACTGCAGTCGCCATCCACGATGACGGACTAGGCGGGGAACAAGGCGAGGACATGCGGGGGGAACGAAAAGACGCTACAGTCGCCCTGTGCCGACGCGGAGGTAACCGCTGTGAGAAGCCAAGCAACGAGGCAGGATGGACTTGGGA
Source organism: Prionace glauca (assembly GCA_037974335.1). Classification (NCBI taxonomy): domain Eukaryota; kingdom Metazoa; phylum Chordata; class Chondrichthyes; order Carcharhiniformes; family Carcharhinidae; genus Prionace; species Prionace glauca. The sequence continues at coordinate 58,434,873 of CM075737.1, forward strand.
TTTTATTTCGTTCCCGTTTGTACTGACTTTACCTGTGCAGTATTTTTTAAAACAAGAAAGCAAAGAGCTTGTACAGATTTTATTCTGGGTCCTTGTCTTTTGCAGGCCGCCTGTATATAGATGAACTATTTAACATCGTGTAAAAGATACAGTATTTTTCATAAAGTACACACTTTGAAAAAAACAAACGACCAAACTGAAACAGCTAATAGTCAGTCGTGCATTTATTTCCAGCTTGTTCAGCTTTGGTGTTGATGGAATGCTAATTGGAAAATGTGTTATGTTATTTAAAGACCATTGCTCAAAAGAAATTCTTCTTTTTTTTTTTGGGTATAATAATAAGAAAAAATAATTTGTCGCTTCCATTTCTTATTTTGAGCCAGTTTTTTTTCCCTGACTCAAAAAAATGCACAGCGCAGTTTACACAGTCACTGCTCAGTGGTACTCATTTTTAAGTGTAAATGGTGGTAATTACACAACTAAAATAATTCAGCGATTGTTTCTATGTATTTTATTAATCTCCGCTGGCAAATTGTAATTGGGTACTTGGCATTTCTCGACTGAGTGTCGCTAACAGGCAATTGGGATCTAGTTTCTAAAAAAAAAAAATGCAGCTTAGAAACAAATATGCAACAATTATAATTTTTTTTTCTAAACATTTAAAGTATGTCAAGTCTTGTAAGATTTTGTTTCTGGATAATTAGGCGGACAGTCTCCTGGTCCTAATGGCGTGGCTGCTGTTCCCCGTCCGTCTGAAGCCGGGAAAGCCAGTGGATAATGGGGAGGTTTCCGAAGTTTCGCCACAAGGGAACTCTCATCCCATTCCCTGCACCCATTCCGGGAACACACGGACTATCCGCCCACCCCTCCCCGCATCAGCGGGTGTCACAGCGGCTGAAGCACAGTGTGAGGCTGGCTCTCTGAAACCTAGAACATTACAGCGCAGAACAGGCCCTTCGGCCCACGATGTTGCGCCGACCAGTTACAAAAACAATGACCCACTAGCCTAAACCAATCCCTTTTCGTCCATAAACCTATCCACGGATCTCTTAAACGCCCCCAAACTAGGCGCATTTACAACTGCAGCTGGCAGGGCATTCCAGTCCCTCACCACCCTCTGGGTAAAGAACCTACTCCTGACATCCGTCCTGTAGCTACCCCCCCTTAATTTAAAGCCATGCCCCCTCGTGCTAGCTTTCTCCATCCGAGGAAAAAGGCTATCACTATCTACCCTGTCTAAACCTCTAATCATCTTATATGTTTCAATAAGGTCCCCTCTTAGCCGCCTTCTTTCCAGCGAAAACAACCCCAAATCTCTCAGCCTCTCCTCATAGGACCTCCCCTCCATACCAGGCAACATCCTGGTAAACCTCCTCTGCACCCTCTCCAAAGCCTCCACATCCTTCCTGTGATGTGGGGACCAGAACGGTTCATTCTCCAGCATAAACGTCCCTCACCTTCCCCAGCAAGGGTAAGCCTCAGCAGCTGGTCACTGGCAGCGACAAACAGTAAGGTGCCATCCACTGAATTAGGGTACGCATGACTCAGAACATCATCTGGATTAACTGTGACACAGTCGGTGGTATTTTCACCTCTGGAGATGAAAGGGAGTTGGAACGTTAATTCAATGAATCCTCTCAAAATACCTTCCCTTTAAATCTATTATTTTCCCTATGATACCTTCCCTTCAAATCTATTATTTTCCCAATATTACTTCCCCTTTAAATCTATTATTTTCCCTATAGTATCTTCCCCTTTAAATCTATTATTTTCCCCACAGTACCTTCCCTTTAAATCTATTATTTTCCCTATAGTATCTTCCCCTTTAAATCTATTATTTTCCCCATAGTATCTTCCCCTTTAAATCTATTATTTTCCCCACAGTACCTTCCCTTTAAATCTATTATTTTCCCCACAGTATCTTCCCCTTTAAATCTATTATTTTCCCCATGGTACCTTCCCTTTAAATCTATTATTTTCCCCACAGTACCTTCCCTTTAAATCTATTATTTTCCCCATGGTACCTTCCCTTTAAATCTATTATTTTCCCCATAGTATCTTCCCTTTTAAATCTATTATTTTCCCCATGGTACCTTCCCTTTAAATCTATTATTTTCCCCATAGTATCTTCCCCTTTAAATCTATTATTTTCCCCATGGTTCCTTCCCTTTAAATCTATTATTTTCCCCATAGTATCTTCCCCTTTAAATCTATTATTTTCCCCATGGTACCTTCCCTTTAAATCTATTATTTTCCCCATAGTATCTTCCCCTTTAAATCTATTATTTTCCCCATGGTACCTTCCCTTTAAATCTATTATTTTCCCCACAGTACCTTCCCCTTTAAATCTATTATTTTCCCCATGGTACCTTCCCCTTTAAATCTATTATTTTCCCCATAGTACCTTCCCCTTTAAATCTATTATTTTCCCCATGGTACCTCCCCTTTAAATCTATTATTTTCCCCATGGTACCTTCCCCTTTAAATCTATTATTTTCCCCATGGTACCTTCCCTTTAAATCTATTATTTTCCCCATGGTACCTTCCCCTTTAAATCTATTATTTTCCCCATGGTACCTTCCCCTTTAAATCTATTATTTTCCCCATGGTACCTTCCCTTTAAATCTATTATTTTCCCCATAGTATCTTCCCCTTTAAATCTATTATTGTCCCCATGGTACCTTCCCTTCAAATCTATTATTTTCCCCATGGTACCTTCCCTTTAAATCTATTATTGTCCCCATAGTATCTTCCCCTTTAAATCTATTATTGTCCCCATGGTACCTTCCCTTCAAATCTATTATTTTCCCCATGGTACCTTCCCTTTAAATCTATTATTTTCCCCATAGTACCTTCCCCTTTAAATCTATTGGGTGGGATCTTCCGTGCAATCTGCTCCATGCTCCACGGTAATGGAAGTGGCCACCATTGGCCGACGGCAGAACTTCTGGCCCTGCCATTGTTAATAGGTTTCCTATTGAATGTACCCCTCACGCTGTGAAACCTCGGGTGGGGGTGTGTGCCCTCAGCGGGTCTGGAAAATCCCACTAGCACGAATGGCTGGAAAATTCTGGCCACTATTTTCCTCACAGTGCTTCCCTGACGCGCTCCCTGTGAGCGTTCTGTCTCGTCCTGTCTCCGTCAAAGTCGAGTTGTGTACAGCCCCTGTTAACATTCTCACCAACGAGTCTGAAGGCTGGGGGTTCAGGTCCCGTTGAGCACGCAATGGTGACTGATTTCCCCCCCCGGGCCGTACTGAGGAAGTGCTGCACTGTCAGAGGCGCAGAGGTACAACCGAGGCACCATTGGTCTCAGATGCACGGCAGAGATCCCATTCGAACAGGAGCAAGAGGAGTTTTACCCCCTGGCATCTGGGCCAACATTCATCCCTCAACCAACTCAACTCAATAAAGAATTGATTAACTGATCATAATTTTTTTGTCTCTGTACAGAATCTTACAAATTGGATGTCACATCTCCCAAACAAGAGTGGCATATTTTACATTGAGTGGAACTGAATTATACCCATTGGGTGTTGATGGTTGGGGGGGGGGGGGGAGAAATTGGGGGCCAGACGGGGAGTTCCCCATCGAATTTCTCATATCAGGAAAACTGCCCCTGCTAGGGGCAGGAAGGGTTTGCTACGGGAAACCCAACCCAAGGATTGGGACGTAAATTAGGCTCACTAATTAATCTTTAAACCCAAAGCCCACCGCAATTTAGTGACTCGGGAATTTAGAACCCTACAGTGCAGAAACAGGCCCTTCGGCCCATCAAGTCTGCACCGAACACAATCCCACCCAGACCCTATCCCCATATCCCTACACATTTACCTGCTAATCCCTCTAACCTACACATCCCAGGATACTAAGGGGCAATTTTAAGCATAGCCAATGAACCTAACCAGCACATCTTTGGACTGTGGGAGGAAACCGGAGCACCCGGAGAAAACCCACGCAGACACGAGGAGAATGTGCAAACTCCACACAGGCAGTGACCCGAGCCGGGAATCGAACCCAGGACCCTGGAGCTGTGAAGCAGCAGTGCTAACCCACTGTGCTACCGTGCCGCCCTTTATAAAACAGTTAAGTACGTGGTCAAGGAATCCCGCATCAGGGACCCCTGCCTCCGTTCCCCCTGCCCCACCCTGTGACCCCGTCCTGCCCTCGTTGATCCTGGACCCCTGGTAGAGGCATTGGCAGCGGCTGCTCCTGGTCCCACCTGCCCAGGTGGCACCGTCAACCTCTGACTGGCCAGTAGCTGTGAGCATTATCAGGGCCAGCGTCCTGTGAAAGGCCTGATGGGAGCCAGCGACTGCAAGGCACCTCCTCCTGTTACCCACGGGAACTGACAGCGATTCCCCACTGGTTTTCCAATGGGTCGTAACTCCACAATTGGGCCCATTAAATCTTGTCGGTGAATTATTGTGATGATATGAAAGGCACGGTGTAAAGACAAGTTAATTCTTGCAAGTTCTTGGATATTGCTTCGGGAGTTCCCTACTGCTTCATGTCGTTGGTGAGCTTAAACTGGACCATCTCGAGGGCAACATGACAGCTCGGAGACTATCTCTGTTGCTGTGCGGACACATGGATTTGGGCCTGTGTCCGTGGGAGTTTGCGCGTTCTCCCCATGGTTGCGTGGGTTTCCTCCGGGTGCTCCGGTTTCCTCCCACATCCCAAAAATGTGCTTTTAGGCTGATTGATTGGGTAACAACTTGTCCCTATATTGGACCTCCCTGATCCTCGCACATTAGGCATAGACTAAAATCATGAATAGGTCACTGACAATGGGACGGCGGCGCGGGCTCGTTGGGCCGAAGGGCCTGTTTCCCCTGCTGTGTTGTTCTTTGTTCTTTGTTCTTCCTCGCTTTTGCCCTCTTTGAATGAAGGAAATCGTAAGCTGATTTGGGAAGGGATGTTTCTGTTTTAGTTCTGCCAGGGTCAGCTCCACAATGTTCAGCACCATTCGCAACTCCTCAGATACTGAAGTCCTCCATGTCCAAATGCAGCAAGACCTGGACCATATCCAGGCTTGGGTTGATACAAGTCAAGTATCATTCATGCCACACAAATGCCAGGCAATGACCATCACCAATAAGAGACACTCTAACCACCACCCTTTGACATCCAATGGTGTAACCATCACTGAGTCCCCTACTGTCAACATCCTTGGGGTTGCCATTGACCAGAAACTCGACTGGATTCATCACCAGGTTACAAGAGCAGGTCAAAGGCTAGGAATCCTATAGAACGTAGAACAGTACAGCACAGTACAGGCCCTTCAGCCCTCAATGTTGTGCCAAGCTATGTCCGAACCCAAGATCAAGCTATCCCCCTCCCTATCACCCTGGAGTGCTCCTATCCAATAACCGCTTGAAAGTTCCTAAAGTGTCCGACTCCTCTATCACAGCAGGCAGTCTATTCCACACCCGACCATTCTCTGAATAACTCCCCTCCCTATCCACAAGTCAGGAGTGTGATGGGATACTCCCCACTTGCCTGGATGGGTGAAGCTCCAACAACACCCAAGAAGCTAGACACCATTAAGGATAAAGCAGCCCACTTGATTGGCACCACATCTACACTCCCTCCACCACTGACACTCAGTAGCAACAATGTGTAACATCTACAAGATGCACTGCAGCAATTCAAAAAAGATCCTTAGTCAGCACCTTCCAAACCCACTACAACTCCCATCTAGAAAGACAAGGGCAGCAGATACCTGGGATCACCACCACCTGCATGTTCCCCTCCAAGTCACTCACCATCCTGACTTGGAAATATATCACCCGTTCCTCCACTATTGCTGAGTCAAAATCCTGGAACTCCTCTCCCGAGCAGTTACTTCCCATAGAACCCCTACAGTGTAGAAAGAGTCCATTCAGTTCATGGCGTCTGCATCAACTCTCCATCAGAGCATCTTACCCAGGTCCACACCCCACTCGATCCCCATAGCCCCGTGCACTTACCATGGCCGATCCCCCTTTCCTGCATAGCCTGCGGTAGTTCACGAAAGTGGCTCACCACCACCTCCACAAGGGCAATAAGTACTGACCTAGTTAATGATAGCTACACCCCCACAAACAAATTAAAAATGCCACATCGCACATCTTTAGACGGTGGGAGGAAACCCACGCAGACACGAGGAGAATGTGCAAACTCCACACAGACCCGAGCTGGGAATCGAACCCAGGACCACTGGAGCTGTGAAGCAGCAGTGCTAACCCACTGTGCTACCGTGCCGCCCAATGAAAATTGATCATTAAATATGGAAGAAATGCTGGGTAAATTCAAATCAGGTTACACTCACCAGCCTTTCTTTCTCCTGAGGCAGTCTCTTGGATTTGAGAATAATCTCCTTTCCCTTCAGCCTGGTGAGTTTAGAGATGGCCAATCCATTGTCCAAACTCCACATTCTGTCACATGTTGCTTGGGAGATCAGTTGGATGAGAAGTTTGGGGGTTTTTGCACTCTCTCCACCACCTTGACTTAGCCACTGAATGTTCCTGACAAAGTCTCTGTGTGTTGACTATCATGGATCAGGGAGATGTTTGACTTCTTCAAGGATTGAAAACATCCCTAAAGTGTTTGAGTGGAGGTGGCTTTGAGTGATTTGGAGCATTGATGCTGAGAGTGTTGACTTGGGGGTGGGCCTTGCTCACCACTGGATTCCAAGGAACTTTCAAAGACATTCTGGTAGTGCTTTCAGTTGCCCACAAGGTACCGTGACCTAAGTCTCAGAGTTGACATCCTAGAATCATAGAACCCTACAGTGCAGAAAGAGGTCCTTCGGCCCATCAAGTCTGCACTGAACACAATCCCACCCACTCCCTCCCACGAGGAGAATGTGCAAACTCCCGCAGACACCGACCCAAGTTGGAGATCCAACCGGGTCATTCTCTGAACATTTCCGTAGCCTCTTCCAGGAGTTGGAAGGTTCTTGACACTGGTTTTGTTGACCAATCTGGAGGGTTTGATGGTTCTTCTTCAGCTTATTAATTCTCCAATGCACTAAGTCCCCATATCCCTACACATTTTACCCACTAATCTCCTCTAATTTACACAACCCTGGACACTAAGGGGCAATTTTAGCATGGTCAATCAAAGGGTGGTGAATCTCTGGAATTCTCTGCCCGTTGAAGTGGTGGAGGCTGCCTCGCTAAATATTTTTAAGAAACGGGTTGATGGGTTTTTGATAAGAGAAGGGATTAAGGGTTATGGGGAGAGGGCGGGAAGGTGGAGCTGAGTCACGACAGATCAGCCATGATCTTATTGAATGGCGGGGCAGGCTCGAAGGGCCAGATGGCCTACTCCTGCTCCTATTTCTTATGTTCTTATGTTCTTATGTTTGATGGTTCTTCTTCAGCTTATTAATTCTCCAACTGCACTAAGTCTTCATTGAACAACTCCTCCCAATGGGATTGAAGCAATTCCACCCCATCAGATTCATCCAGTCCATTGAAGCAAACCTCCCTCGTCAAGGTGATGAATTCACTCTGAACCTCAGGGTTAGCATCATGAGATTTCCCCATTGCCACTGATATACTAGAACCACAGTGTCAGCCTCACACCATTCAGACAAAATGATGTGATTTCATCCCCAAATCAGCAATAGTGACAATTCCCCTGCAAATGTTGTAGCTATGCTACAACATTCCCTGTCTGTGTCACATAAGAACATAAGAAATAGGAGCAGGAGTAGGCCATCTAGCCCTTCGAGCCTGCCCCGCCATTCAATAAGATCATGGCTGATCTGAAGTGGATCAGTTCCACTTTCCCGCTTTCTCCCCTTAATTCCCCTGTCTATCAGAAACCTATCTACCTGTGACTTAAATATATTCAGCGAGGTAGCCTCCACCACTTCAATGGGCAGAGAATTCCAGAGATTCACCACCCTTTGAGTGAAGAAGTTCCTCCTCAACTCTGTTCTAAACTGCTCCCCCCCCCCCTTATCTTGAGGCTGTGCCCTCTAGTCCTGCTGTCCTTTCTAAGTGGGAAGAATCTCTCCACCTCTACCCTATCCATCCCCTTCATTATCTTATACATCTCTATAAGATCCCCCCTCGTCCTTCTAAACTCCAACAAGTACAGACCCAGTCTATTCAATCTCTCTTCATAGTCCAACCCCCTCGTCTCCAGTATCAGCCTAGTGAACCTCCTCTGCACTCCCTCCAAGGCCAAAATATCCTTGCGCAAGTGCGGCGCCCAAAACTGCACACAGTACTCCAGCTGCGGCCTCACCAGTGCCCTATACAGTTGCAGCAAGACCTCCCTGCTTTTATATTCTATCCCCCTCGCTATAAAGGCCAGCATCCCATTCGCCTTCCATTTTTGTATTGATGTATCATCTCTAAACATGTTTATTTCTTGCATAAGACACAAGGCACTGATCACTTATAGGACATTGGGTAAGCATGTTGTGGCTTCATTTATTAGGACGAAGCACATGAGAAGTTATACTTTGGAATAAAGCTTGAAGGCATCAGAGCTGTGCGTGTATGCTCTGCTCAAAGCAAAAGAGAAACTAAAACTGGATCGTGTGACACTTCTAGTGATGCCAAGTTGCTATTCCTTCAAGGCACATTACAGCGGACTGATGGTGCATTCTCACTATCTGTTGCCTTGACGAGCTGGGAAAAGGAACAACCTTGAATATTGATATTGCTCTGTGATCAATGAGTTGGAGAAATGAAGTTACGCTGGGTGGCAGGAAGATCACTTTCTCATTGTCAGGGGACTCATCAAGGGTAACCCGGGCAATTTTCCTGGAGGAGGAATATCTTGAAGGCAACAATTTTCTCTGATGCAATATTCCCTCCAGGCAGGGATGACAAATGGAGAGAACGCATGCGGCAGGTTGTGGTGGGCTGCTCTTGGATGTTGCTTCGGGAGTTGCCTACTGCTTCATGTCGTTGGTGTGCTTAAACTGGACCATCTCGAGGGCAACATGAACAGCTCAGAGACTATCTCTGTTGCTGTGCGGACACATGGATTTGGGCCTGTGTCCGTGGGAGTTTGCGCGTTCTCCCCATGGTTGCGTGGGTTTCCTCCGGGTGCTCCGGTTTCCTCCCACATCCCAAAAATGTGCTTTTAGGCTGATTGATTGGGTAACAAATTGTCCCTATATTGGACCTCCCTGATCCTCGCACATTAGGCATAGACTAAAATCATGAATAGGTCACTGACCATGGGACGGCGGCACGGGCTCGTTGGGCCGAAGGGCCTGTTTCCCGTGCTGTGTTGTTCTTTGTTCTTTCCTGAAATAGTGACCCTGCCATCCAGCCATTCTTTTTGAGTGACAAAGGCCATGCAGATATTCCTGGGTAAGACCCTTCCATGTCAGTGCTGTCTCAAATCGATACAACACTTAAAATCTCTGGTAGCATTTCCACCAGGCAGAACAGTCTGACAGTGTGACAGACCTTCCCGAAAGAAAAAACATCTGATCAGCTTCTAAAAACATGTTTTGGTGGGGAGCCAACACCTTCGATGTTCAAAGGGGCAGGGTGTTTATCCGTCACTTTCCCTCGCATTCCCTGTTTTGCGAGATATTTTAATGTTGTTTAGAAAGAGACATCTCCTGAAACACTCAAACCACCCACTGATAGCACCAAAACTTTCTGACTGAGAGCACCCCCCCCCCCCTCCCACCACCCACCCCCCCACCACCACCCCCACCAGGTTTGATTCCAAACGCCAAAGTGTCTTTCCATGTTCCCCATTTCCAGTCTGACTCACCCTGCTATTGCTTCAGGGTTTGTATGATCTTGTCAGTGTTGCTATGGGTTGTTCCTACTGATGTAGGGGTTGGATCTGAGCCAGCAATATCGAGCATGTATTCTCTAAACTCAAGACCTTGTGAAAACATTCCATTTCGCTGTTTCTCCTGCTTTCTAGGCACCGGGTTTCAATGACTGCTGGCCAGGAACTTACAACAGTAGGGGCTCACTGAGCAGCTCGAACCTCTTGTGTCTCTGCCCACGCTCCCAACACGGGCAGCATGGGTGGCACAGTGGTGCCCCACGGTACCAGGGGCCTGGGTTCAATTCCCGGCTCAGGTTATTGTCTGTGCGGAGTCTGCACATTCTCTCCATGTCTGCGTGGGTTTCCTCCCACAGTCTGAAAGACGTGTTGGTTAGCTAAACTGGCCATGCTAAATTCTCCCTCGTGGTACCCGAACAGCACTGGAGGAGGGAACCGAGTGCAGGGTGTCGAAATTTGCTGATGACACCAAGATTGGAGGAACGGCAAATTGTGCGGAGGGTGTGGAGAGTCTGCAGAAGGATCTAGATAGGCTGGGCGAATGGGCCAGGAACTGGCAAATGGAATTTAATGTTGGCAAATGTGAGGTTGTCCACTTTGGTAGGAAGGATTATTACTTACGTGGAGAAAAACTGCAGCAGGCGACGGTGCAGAGGGATCTCGGGGTCCTTGTGCATGAGTCGCAAAAACCCAGCTTGCAGGTGCAGCAGGTGGTCAGGAAGGCGAATGGGATGCTGGCCTTCATAGCGAGGGGGATTGAATATAAAAGTAGGGAGGTCTTGCTGCAGCTGTATAGGGCATTGGTGAGGCCGCAGCTGGAGTACTGTGTGCAGTTTTGGGCGCCGCACCTGCGCAAAGATATTTTGACCTTGGAGGGAGTGCAGAGGAGGTTTACTAGGCTGATACCGGAGTTGAGGGGGTTGAACTATGAGGAGAGGCTGAATAAACTAGGCTTGTACTCGTTAGAGTTTAGAAGAATGAGGGGAGATCTCATTGAAACATATAAGATGATGAATGGGATGGATAGGATAGAGGTGGAGAGACTCTTCCCGCTCAGAAAGGACAGTAGGACTAGGGGGCACAGCCTCAAGATAAAGGGGGGACGGTTTAGAACGGAGTTGAGGAGGAACTTCTTCACTCAAAGGGTGGTGAATCTCTGAAATTCTCTGCCCGTTGAAGTGGTGGAGGCTGCCTCGCTCAATATTTTTAAGACACGGGTTGATGGGTTTTTGATAAGAGAAGGGATTAAGGGTTATGGGGAGAGGGCGGGAATGTGGAACTGAGCCACGGCTGATCAGCCATGATCTTATTGAATGGTGGGGCAGGCTCGAAGGGCCAGATGACCTACTCCTGCTCCTATTTCTTATGTTCTTATGTTCTTATAATCTGTGCATGCGTAAGAGCAAGAATGAAAGAATGAAGGATAAAGAGAGAATATGAAACGGGAATACGGGATGGAAAAGTGGCACAGTGGTTAGCACTGCTGCCTCACAGCGTTAAGGACCCGGGTTCGATTCCAGACTTGGGTCACTGTCTGTGCGGAGTCTGCATGTTCTCCCTGTGTCAGCCTGGGTTTCCTCCTACAGTCCAAAGATGTGCGGGTTAGGTTCATTGGCTATGCTAAAATTGTCCCTTAGTATCCTGGGATGTGTAGGTTAGAAGGATTAGCAGGTAAAACGTGTAGGGATATGGGGATAGGGTCTGGGTGGGATTGTGTTCGGTGCAGACTCGATGGGCCGAAGGGCCTGTTTCTGCACTGTAGGGTTCTATGGTAAATTGCCCTTGAGTGTTAAGGGGATTAGCGGAGTAAATACATGGGTTATGGGGATAGGGCCTGGGGGGGATTGTGGTCAGTGCAGACTCAATGGGCCAAATGGCCTCCTTCTGCACTGTAGGGATTCTATGATTCAATGAAAAACAAGTGAGAGAGAAATACTCAGAAGAATGAGAGATGATTTCATCCAAATCTAGAAACTTCCTCCAGGGCTCGACAGGGATGATGCAGAAGGGATGTTTTCCCCGGTTGCGAGAGTCTAGAACCTCAGTCTCAGAATTAGGGTCTGGCCAGTTAGCACTGAGTTCAGGAGAAATATCCTTGCGGAAGAGAACTGTGGAGGCTCAGTGATTAGCTCTGCTTAAGACAGGGATTGATAGATCTCTAGATATTAAAGATATTGAGTGATAGTGGGCGGCACAGTGGGTTAGCACTGCTGCTTCACAGCTCCAGGGACCTGGGTTCGATTCCCGGCTCGGGGTCACTGTCTGTGTGGAGTTTGCCCATTCTCCCCGTGTCTGCGTGGGTTTTCTCCGGGTGCTCCGGTTTCCTCCCACAGTCTAAAGATGTGCGGGTTAGGTTGATTGGTTAAGAAAATTGCCCCTTAGTGTCCTGAGATGCATAGGTTAGAGAGGCTATGTAGGGATGGGGGGGGTAGAGCCTGGATGGGATTGTGGTCAGTGCAGACTCGATGGGTCGAATGGCCTCTTTCTGCATTGTGGGATTTCTATGATTCTATTTCTATGAAAATGACATTAAGATAAATATGATGTGGAGATGCCAGCGTTGGACTGGGATGAGCACAGTCAGAAATCTCACAACACCAGGTTAAAGTCCAACAGGTTTATTTGGAATCACGAGCTTTCGGAGCGCTGCCCCTTCATCAGATTATTTAAATCCAGCAAGGGGCATGCGGGCGGCAGGTTGTGGTGGGCTGCTCTTGGATATTGCTTCGGGAGTTGCCTACTGCTTCATGTCGTTGGTGTGCGTAAACTGGACCATCTCGAGGGCATCATGACAGCTCAGAGGCTATCTCTGTTGCTGTGCGGACACATGGATTTGGGCCTGTGTCCGTGGGAGTTTGCGCGTTCTCCCCGTGGTTGCATGGGTTTCCTCCGGGTGCTCCGGTTTCCTCCCACATCCCAAAAATGTGCTTTTAGGCTGATTGATTGGGTAACAAATTGTCCCTATATTGGACCTCCCTGATCCTCACACATTAGGCATGGACTAAAATCATGAATAGGTCACTGAGACAATGGGACGGCGGCGTGGGCTCGTTGGGCCGAAGGGCCTGTTTCCCGTGCTGTGTTGTTCTTTGTTCTTTGAATTAAAGTAAACAAGCAGCCATGGTGCATTGACTATGCTAATTGCTCCCTAAGTGTACCCGAACAGTTGCCCGAGGGTGGTGACCTGGGGATTTTCACAGTGACTTCATTGAGGTGTTAATGTAAGCCTACTTGTGACACTGATAAATAAACTTAAACTTCGCTGTTATATGTTTATTGATGTCTCCTTTTTACATCCACAGGTGATTGGGTCCGCCTTGTTGTCCAACGAGGGGCGTACACGCGGTGGGTCGTACGAGGGCTGCTCTTGGATGTTGCTTCGAGAGTTGCCTAGTGCTTCACGTGCGTTAGTGTACGCTTAAACTGGACCAACTGACGGGCAACACGACAGCTCAGTGACTATCACTGATTGCTGTGCAGACACATGGATTTGGGCCGGTGTCTGTAGGGAGTTTGCACATTCTCCCCGTGCTTGCGTGGGTTTTCTCCGGGTGCTCCGGTTTCCTCCCACACCCCAAAAAACGTGCTTTTAGGCTGATTGGTGTTAATAAATTGTCCCTAAATTAGACCTCCCTTAATCTGGCGCACATATAGAACAAAGAACAAAAACAGCTCGGGAAACGGGTCCTTTGTCCCAACGAGCCCGCGCCCCCATTTTAACATTACCAGTCTCCCCTCCACCCATGACCCTTATCTATGCTTATGGCATTCCACATGGAGGGAAAACTAATTTTAATCCTCTAAATTTGCGCACCCTTTATTGTGGAGTCCCTGAGATGTAGACAAAAGTCGGAGGTAGAAGGAGGATTGGAATGAGGCCCTCACTGAGTGTTAAAATGGGCAGCACGGGCTTGTAGGGCCGAAGGGCCTGTTTCCCGTGCTGTGTTGTTCTTTGTTCAGTCTCTTGTGAGCGACCTTGTGGTATTACAATCATGGGTGGACACTCCACATGGAGCACACCAGAATGATAGGGAGTGGGATAGCTCGATCTTGGGTTTGGACATAGCTCGGCACAACGTTGAGGGCCGAAGGGCCTGTACTGTGCTGGACTGCTCTTTATGGGGCGGCACTGTAGCACAGTGGTTAGCACTGCTGCTTCACAGCTCCAGGGTCCTGGGTTCGATTCCCGGCTCGGGTCACTGCCTGTGTGGAGTTTGCACATTCTCCTCGTGTCTGCGTGGGTTTTCTCCGGGTGCTCCGGTTTCCTCCCACAGTCCAAAGATGTGCGGGTTAGGTTCATTGGCTATGCTAAAATTGCCCCTTAGTGTCCTGGGATGTGTAGGTTAGAGGGATTAGCAGGTAAATGTGTAGGGATATGGGGATAGGGTCTGGGTGGGATTGTGTTCGGTGCAGACTCGATGGGCTGAAGGGCCTGTTTCTGCACTGTAGGGTTCTATGGTTCTATGTTCCACTACATTTCACCGCAGAAGGATAATGGTTAAAAGCTGCCCTCACCCCAGGGTCTGGATGAGGAGCAATGCCACGGGTTGGCCTTCCATATTTTGTTCGTATCTGTTAATTTCTCCTATTTGTTTTACAGACGTCTGCCCTTTTCAATTACAATGTTGACCGGAAAGACGTCAGCGCAGGCGCTGTGATGACCGCTACAAATGCGTCTGTTCCTGATACCTTCCTCCTCAGGGGCAGGAGCTGTTGTTTAATGAGACCCATGTTTTACTGTCATTACTTCTCCAAATACTGGCAGGAATCTGACCCTTACTGAATCTCAGACTAGACATGCCCTCGCGAAGAAAAGTTAGTGCTATTAGTGAACAAGTGCTGGAAGTTTCTACACTGTCTGGCTAGCTCAGATAATGGGACTCAGAATCACAGAGATTCACTGATTTGAGTCCCAAGTGTGGGAGATAAGTTTTTGTTCTTAAATATTTTAAGGAATTTCCATTCTTCTTAAATTTTTAACTGGTTACTGTCTCATGTATCACTCCCGGGCATCTTATATGCATTACTCTGCTGAAATAACTATTTGCGAAACAGCATCGCTTTTATTTAATAGTTTGCAAACTAATAAAAATTGCCATTATAAATTAAACTCCAAAATAATTGTTGTACGAAAGACAGTTATAAGTCATCACATTGCAAAACAGGAATGCATAATTCAGTAACAGAAAAAGCACTCCATCCCTCACTTTTAACCATCACCGATCCTGGGTGAAATTTTCCAGCCCCAGCACTGGCGAACATTGATGCTGGCGGGACTGGAAAATCCTGGTCTCTGACACTGCAGGAGGGAGGCTTTTCACATCAGCGGGGAGTCCTGGTCCTGCTGATGGTGTACCCCCCACCGTGGGTTTCCCAGCACCATGGAGAGGAATCAGTGGGAAATCCCATTGATAGCGGCTGGACTGGAAAATCCCACTGCTTAGAAACACGCCATGGGAAGGCTGGAGAATGCCTCCTGCATCAGAGCAGGAAGTTCTCGTAGTGTTGCTGCATAAATGCCTGAAAGTTGGCACCCAGGTTGATAAGGTTGTTAAGAAGGCGTACGGGGTGTTAGCTTTTATTGGTAGAGGGATTGAATTTCGGAGACGTGAGGTCATGTTACAACTGTACAAAACTCTGGTGCGGCCGCACTTGGAGTATTGCGTACAGTTCTGGTCGCCGCATTATAAGAAAGATGTGGAGGCTTTGGAAAGGGTGCAGAGGAGGTTTACCAGGATGTTGCCTGGTATGATGGGAAGGTCTTACGAGGAAAGGCTGAGGGACTTGAGGTTATTTTCATTAGAGAGAAGAAGGTTAAGAGGTGACCTGATTGAGGCATACAAGATGATCAGAGGGTTAGATAGGGTGGACAGTGAGAGCCTTTTTCCTCGGATGGTGACGGCTAACACGAGGGGACATGGCTTTAAATTGAGGGGTGGTAATTATAGGACGGATGTCAGAGGTAGGTTCTTTACTCAGAGGGTAGTAAGGGCGTGGAATGCCCTGCCTGCAGCAGTTGTGGACTCGCCAACTTTAAGGGCGTTCAAATGGTCAGTGGATAGGCATATGGATAACATTGGAATAGTTTAGGTTAGAGGGTCATTAGATTGGTTCCACTGGTCGGCGCAACATCGAGGGCCGAAGGGCCTGTACTGCGCTGGAATGTTCTAAATAAACAGAGATTTTCCAGACCTGTCCAATGTTGACAGATCTTTTGCTGGTCGGGTCAAATTTTCAGTAAGAAGGACTGGAAATCCAGGTTTTTAATTGTCAGCTTTTATGAATGGCTCTTATTATTTCAGGCGAACATATCTCAGTGCCAGTCTGTGTGAACTGTGAGCAATCTTCACCGGGTTTCAGCTCTCCTCCACTCTGCGCTCCCATCCACCTTTGCTTTTTCATTTTGAGACTGTTCCCTCAGCGTTCAAAATTGCAAAACTACCAAGAGAGGGAGAAAGGAGGCAGAGAGAGAGAAGTGGAACAGGTCCGAATGGAAGATAATTTAATCTCACCGAGGACAAAAAAATGGAATGTAATGAAAAGCGGAGGCGAAACCCGCCAGCAAAAGGCAGGACAAATCGAGAGACAAGAAGACAGGTTGAAAGAATCTACAGAGAAAGCAGTTCTGTGAAAGCTGCATTAGATTAGAGAAGTCATTAATGTTCTTCTGTAAGAGGCTCACTCGCAAGAGCTTCTCCCTCCAGTTAATGGGGCATCTAATTGACACTGAGGCAGAGAGTTGCATGGTTGGACTGTCAATGAACCAGAGAGAGATGGAAGGAGGGGCAGCTGAGACAGGAATTGACCAGGACTCACATATCAACCGTCACAATCTGAAAGATCAGAAAGAAACACACCAATCTTATGGAGCCGTGGGAGCTGAATCAATTGGAACAGGACATTTCAGAGGCTACAATTGGAAAATAAAGCCCATTTTCCAGAGCGCTGACCCATGACAGCATCTTATTAAACTGTACAGAATCCCATGGTGCCCACTCTCCTCAATAAATAAATACACCCTGACATTGACCCAAATGTTCTGACCACAAAGTTTGCACATTGCTCTGTTGTCGCATTGTCTTCATACATGGAATGCAGTCAATTTTCAATCACAGGGCACATCGGGCAGCACTGTGTGTGTGTGTGTGTGTGGATAGAGGTGTAGATAGGTAGGGACACGGGTAGGGGGACGGGGCGGTGTAGGTCGATGATCCGGCACGTCTTGCAGAGGTTGCTGTGACAGGGTTGTGTGGTGTCACGGTCACCGTATTCCTGAAGGCTGGGTAGCTTGCTGCGGACAATGGTCTGTTTGAGGTTGTGCGGTTGTTTGAAGGCAAGTAGCGAAGGCGTGGGGGTGGCGAGATGTTCGTTTTCAGCGATGACACGTTGAAGATTAAGGGAGAAGATGTCGTAGCTTCTCCGCTCCGGGGAAGTACCGGACGACGAAGGATAATCAGTCTGCTGTGTCCAGTGCTTGTCTTCTGAGGAGATCGGTGCGGTTTTTCGCTGTGGCACATCGGAACTGACGATCGATGAGTCGAGCGCCATATCCTACTCTTATGAGGGCGTCTTTCAGGGTCTGGAGGTGTCTGTCACGATCCTCCTCATCTGAGCAAATCCTGTGTATACGGAGGGCTTGTCCAGAGGGGATAGCTTCTTTAACATGTTTCGGGTGGGAAACTGGAGAAGTGGAGAATCATAGAACATAGAACATTACAGCACAAACAGGCCCTTCGGCCCTCGAGTTGCGCCGATCGCATCAACCCCACCAATCTATAGACCTATCTATAACCCCCAATCCCATTAAACCCCATATACTCATCCAGAAGTCTTTTAAAAGACCCCAGCGAGTTCGCCTCCACCACCACTGACGGCAGCCGATTCCATTCACTCACCACCCTCTGAGTGAAAAACTTACCCCTAACATCACCTCTGTACTTCCCTCCCCGCACCTTAAATCTGTGTCCTCTCGTAGCGACCAT
Source organism: Prionace glauca (assembly GCA_037974335.1). Taxonomy (NCBI): domain Eukaryota; kingdom Metazoa; phylum Chordata; class Chondrichthyes; order Carcharhiniformes; family Carcharhinidae; genus Prionace; species Prionace glauca. The sequence continues at coordinate 58,452,619 of CM075737.1, forward strand.
TTCAACCCGGGGAAATAGCCTCTGAGAGTCCACCCTATCTATTCCTCTCAACATTTTATAAACTTCTATCAGGTCGCCTCTCAACCTTCGCCTCTCTAGGGAAAAGAGTCCCAGCTCCCTCAACCTATCTTCATAAGGCATGCCTCCCAGTCCAGGCAACATCCTTGTAAATCTCCTCTGCACCCTTTCAATAGCTTCTACGTCTTTCCTATAGTGAGGCGACCAGAACTGCGCACAGTACTCCAAATGAGGCCTGACGAGGGTCCTGTAAAGTTGCAGCATTACCTCCCAACTCCTAAACTCAATCCCTCAATTAATGAAGGCCAGTACACCATACGCCTTCTTGACCACCTCCTCCACCTGCGAGGCCGATTTAAGAGTCCTGTGAACCCGGACCCCGAGATCCTTCTGCTCTTCAACGCTACTAAGACCCCTGCCCTTAATAGTGTACTCGTTCATCCCGTTGGTTCTGCCGAAATGGACGACTACACATTTATCAGCGTTGAAGTCCATCTGCCACTTCTCCGCCCATTCCTGCATCCTATCTATGTCCTGCTGCAACTTTTGACATCCTTCCAGACCATCCACAACACTGCCGACCTTCGTGTCATCAGCGAACTTGCTAACCCATCCCTCCACTTCCTCATCCAGGTCATTTATGAAAATGACAAACAGCAAGGGTCCCAGAACAGATCCCTGGGGCACCCCACTGGTGACTGACCTCCATTCCGAAAAAGACCCATCCACAACCACTCTCTGCCTTCTGCAGGCAAGCCAGTTCTGGATCCACAAGGCCAAAGGCCCTTGGATCCCATGCCCTCTCACCTTCTCAAGAAGTCTTGCATGGGGGACCTTATCAAAAGCCTTGATGAAGTCCATGTACACTACGTCCACGGCACTTCCTTCGTCAATGTGTTCAGTCACATTATCGAAGAACTCAACTAGGCTCATAAGGCACGACCTGCCCTTGACAAATCCATGCTGACTATTCCTGATCATGTCAAACCTCTCCAAATGCTCGTAAATCTTGTCCCTCAGAAGCCTCTCCATCAGCTTACCAACCACTGAGGTCAGACTCACCGGGCGGTAATTTCCCGGGCTATCTCTGTTCCCTTTCTTGAAAATAGGGACTACATCCGCAATCCTCCAATCTTCCGGAACCTCTCCCGCCTCCATTGACGACGCAAAGATCATTGCCAAGGGCTCTGCAATCACTTCCTGGCCTCCCACAGTATCCTGGGGTACATCCCATCTGGTCCCGGTGACTTATCTACCTTGATAGAATTCAAAAGTTCTAACACATCCTCCTCCTTAATGTCCACGTACTCAATCTTTTCCACCTGCTGCAAGTCCATAGCAAGATCTCCCAAATCAGCTTCCACTGTGAATACTGAGGCAAAGTACTCATTAAGCACCTCCGCCATTTCTTCTGGTTCTACACAGACCTTTCCCCCTTCATCTTTTATAGGTCCTATCCTTTCCCTTCTCACCCTTTTACCTTTCACATACTTATAGAAGGCCTTGGGATTTTCCTTAATCTTACCCGCCAAGGTCTTCTCATGACCCTTCTGGCTCTCCTAATTTCCCTTTTAACCTCCTTTCTACAGTCCTTATATTCTTCAAGATCCTTAACCTCTCCTAGTTCCCTGAACCTTTTGTACACCTTCCTCTTCCTCCTGACTAGGTTCAACACAGCCTTCGTGCACCACGGTTCCCGCGACCTACCAAAACCCCCTTGTCTCATCGGAACATTGTCATGCAGAGCGCCAGACAAACATTCCTTGAATATCCGCCACCTTCCTTCGGTACTTTTCCCTAAGAATGCCTCCTTCCAGTTTATTTGTCCAAGTAACTTCCTGACTTCTTCGTATCTCCCCTTACTCCAGACAAACACCTTCCTAGCCTGTCTGATCCTATCTCGTTCCAATGCAATTGTGAAGGACAATGCAATTGTGAATCATGAGGCTATCCTTGCGATACAAAGAGGTGCTGAGGTGACCATCCTTGATGGAGACGCGTGCGATGAAAATGCCCCAGAAACAGGGTGGCAGGCAATTAAAACCACCTCTGATTTGCTTTCCTGATGAATGAAATATTGCCTCAACAGCTGAAAGGTACGGTGTACATAACATGACCCTGTAATTTACACAGCTTCACACTGCACAACTCGGAGCTAGCTCCTGAGAAGTTAGCTATGACCTCCGGAGTACAGATGCTGCCTATTTGTCTGCTAGTTCTGTATTTTCTTGTATGAAACTTTGTTTGACCTCTAATCAGCCCAGGTACAAACGCCATCAATAAAAACGAAATTCAGTGGATGCTGGAAATCTGACCATCCTTGCTGTCTCTGTTTTATTCCCTTTCTTTGTGTGCTTTTGTCTTCCTCTTATTTTTGCTTTTGGACAGCAGCTGTTGAAGAAAGAACCACAGGTACACACCCTTCTACCCATCAGGCAGAAGGCGTACGGTGTCTTGGCGTTTGAGGAGAGGCTGAATAAACTGGGCTTGTACTCGTTAGAGTTTAGAAGAATGAGGGGAGATCTCATTGAGACGTATAAGATGATGAATGGGATGGATAGGATAGAGGTGGAGAGACTGTTCCCGCTCAAAAAAGACAGTAGGACTAGGGGGCACAGCCTCAAGATAAAGGGGAGGCGGTTTAGAACGGAGTTGAGGAGGAACTTCTTCACTCAAAGGGTGGTGAATCTCTGGAATTCTCTGCCCGTTGAAGTGGTGGAGGCTGCCTCGCTAAATATTTTTAAGAAACGGGTTGATGGGTTTTTGATAAGAGAAGGGATTAAGGGTTATGGGGAGAGGGCGGGAAGGTGGAGCTGAGTCACGACAGATCAGCCATGATCTTATTGAATGGCGGGGCAGGCTCGAAGGGCCAGATGGCCTACTCCTGCTCCTATTTCTTATGTTCTTATGTTCTTATATTCTTATGTTTATTGGTAGGGGGATTGAATTTAAGAGTCGCAGCGTCATGTTGCAACTGTACACAACTCTGGTGCGGCCGCACTTGGAGTACTGTGTGCAGTTCTGGTCCCCACATTACAGAAAGGATGTGGAGGCTTTGGAGAGGGTGCAGAGGAGGTTTACCAGGATGTTGCCTGGTATGGAGGGGAGGTCCTATGAGGAGAGACTGAGGGATTTGGGGTTGTTTTCGTTGGAAAGAAGGCGGCTAAGAGGGGATCTTATTGAAACATATAAGATGGTTAGAGGTTTAGATAGGGTGGACAGTGATAGCCTTTTTCCTCGGATGGAGAAAGCTAGCACGAGGGGGCATGGCTTTAAATTAAGGGGGGGTAGCTACAGGACGGATGTCAGGGGTAGGTTCTTTACCCAGAGGGTGGTGAGGGACTGGAATGCCCTGCCTGCTGCAGTTGTAAATGCGCCTAGTTTGGGGGCGTTTAAGAGATCTGTGGATAGGTTTATGGACAAAAAGGGATTGGTTTAGGTTAGTGGGTCATTGTTTTTGTAACTGGTCGGCGCAACATCGTGGGCCGAAGGGCCTGTTCTGCGCTGTAATGTTCTATGTTCTATGTTCAAGTCTGTGCTGACCTCTTTCTAAACTAAAGACCTTTCTCCTCTACGCTGTCCGTATCCCTCTATTCCCTGCCTCGTCATGTATCGATCATGATGCCTCTTAAATGTTGCTATTTGATCTGCTTCTATCACCTCCTCTGGCAACGCTTTCCAGGCAATTAACATCCTCTCGGTTGATAAACTTGCCTCTCACATCTCCTTTTAACTTTCCTCCTTTTATCTTAAGCCTTTGTCCCCGAGTAATTGACATTTCATAGAAAATAGAATCATAGAAACCCTGCAACGCAGAAAGAGGCCTTTCAGCCCATCGAATCTGTACCGACCACAATGCCAGCCCATTTCCCTACATAATTTACCCACTAATCCCTCTAAACTATGCATCCCCGGCTGCTAAGGGGCAATTTAAACACGGCCAATCAACCTAACCCCGCACATCTTTGGACTGTGGGAGGAAACCGGAGCACCCGGAGGAAACCCACGCAGACACGAGGAGAATGTGCAAACTCCACACAGACGGTGACCCCGAGCCGGGAATCGAACCCAGGTCCCTGGGTCTGTGAAGCAGCAGTGCTAACCCCACTGTGCTACCCGTGCCGCCTGTGCCGTTTCTGCCTGGGAAAAGATCCTGACTATCCGTTCTGTCCGCACTTCTCATCATTTTGTAAACTTCCATCAGGTCACCCTTCAGCCTCCGACATTCAGGTAAAAACAAAAAAGACATTTTCTCCAACCTCTCATCATAGCCAATGCCCTCCAAACCAGGCATAAGAACATAAGAACATAAGAAATAGGAGCAGGAGTAGGCCATCTAGCCCTTCGAGCCTGCCCCGCCATCCAATAAGATCATGGCTGATCTGCCGTGGCTCAGTTCCACCTTCCCGCCCTCTCCCCATAACCCTTAATTCCCTCTCTTGATCAAAAACCCATCAACCCGCGTCTTAAAAATATTTAGCGAGGCAGCCTCCACCACTTCAACGGGCAGAGAATTCCAGAGATTCACCACCCTTTGAGTGAAGAAGTTCCTCCTCAACTCCGTTCTAAACTGCCTCCCCTTTATCTTGAGGCTGTGCCCCCTAGTCCTACTGTCTTTTTGAGCGGGAAGAGTCTCTCCACCTCTATCCTATCCATCCCATTCATCATCTTATACGTCTCAATGAGATCTCCCCTCATTCTTCTAAACTCTAACGAGTACAAGCCTAGTTTATTCAGCCTCTCCTCATAGCTCAACCCCCTCAACTCCGGTATCAGCCTAGTAAACCTCCTCTGCACTCCCTCCAGAGCCAAAATATCCTTGCGCAGGTGCGGGCGCCCAAAACTGCACACAGTACTCCAGCTGCGGCCTCACCAATGCCCTATACAGCTTGCAGCAAGACCTCCCTACTTTTATATTCAATCCCCCTCACTATGAAGGCAACATCCAGGTAAACATTTCCTCTCCCCTCTCCAAATCCTCCACATTCTTCTGGTAGTGTGTTGACCAGAAATGTATACAGTATTCCAAATGTAGCCTAACTAAAGTTCCATACAGTCCATTTGATTTAATTTGATTTATTATTGTCACATGTATTAACATACTGTGAAAAGTATTGTTTCTTGCGCACTATACTGTTCATAGAGAAGGAAACGAGAGATTGCAGAATGTAGTGTTTCAGTCATAGCGAGGGTGTAGAGAAAGATCAATCTAATACAAGGTAGGTCCATTCAAAAGTCTGACAGCAGCAGGGAAGAAGCTGTTCTTGAGACAATTGGTATGTGACTTTAGACTTTTGTATCTTTTTCCCGAAGGAAGAAGATGGAAGAGAGAATGTCCGGGATGTGTGGGGGCCTTAATTATACCGGCTGCTTTGCCGCAGGAAAGGGAAGTATAGACAGAGTCAATGGATGGGAGGCTGGTTTGCGTGATGGATTAGGTTACATTCACCACCTTTTGTAGTCCCTTGCAGTCTTGGGCAGAGCAGGAGCCCAGACCAAGCTGTGATACAACCAGAAGGAATGCTTTCTTCACGTGCTCACTGTGTGACATGCTAAATTTGTCTAGTCTTCTGAGAAAGTAGAGGCATTGGTGGGGCTTTCTTAACTATAATATCAGCATTAGGGGAGGGGGGGGTTGATGATGTGGACACCTAAAAACTTGAAGCTCTCGACCCTTCTATTTCATCCCCATTGATGTAGACAGGGGTATGTTCTCCTTTACATTTCCTGAAGTCGATGACAATCTCCTTTGTTTTGTTGACATCGAGGGAGAGATTATTGTTGCCGTACCGTTTCACCAGATTCTCTGTCTCGTTCCTGTACTCTGTCTCATCGCTGTTTGAGATCCAACCCACTACAGTCTGCCATTCACACCTCCTCCAAATACATCTTTCCTTTCTCTAATTGTTCCTGTTCCCACATCCTCTTCCATCAACCATTGGCTATTCACTGTTTCCTATCTCCAGTTCTATCAAAGAGTTTCCCTTTTAGTCTCTTCCTGCTAAACCTGCTCCAAACTTTTAACATTTCCTACTTTACTCAGTTCAGATAAAAGGATATTTATCTGAAATGTTTCTCTCTCCAGAGACAGACCTGCTGCATTTCCAAGTCTGCAGACTCCGTAAGACTATAAGACGCAAGAGCAGATCTAGGCCATTTGGCTCTCCAACTCTGCTCCACCATTCAATGATCTGATGTAATCCTCAATTCCACTTTCCCACCTTATCCCTTGATGCCCTGACCAATTAAAAATCTATCCGTTTCAGCTTTGAACACACTTAACGACGCAACCCCTGAAGCTCTCTTTGGTAAAGAATACCACGGATTCACTCCCCTCAGAGAGAAGAAATTTCCCCTCAAAGCTTATCTGTCTTCATTGTGTGATGGCCTCTGGTTCTAGACTCTCCCACAAGGGGGAAACAATCTCTCAGCATCTACCCTGTCCAGCCCCCTGAGAATCCTGTAGCACTCATTAACAATACCTCTCATTCTCCTATCCTCCAATGAATACAGACCAACTTACTCAATCTCTCCTTATAAGAGAAGCCCTCCATACCTGGGATAACTCAGTGAACCTGCTCTGGATAGCCTCCAATTCCAGGAATTCTTTCCTTAGATAAAGGTACCAAAACTGTCCACAGTATGTCAGGGGTAGGTTCTTTACCCAGAGGGTGGTGAGGGACTGGAATGCCCTGCCTGCTGCAGTTGTAAATGCGCCTAGTTTGGGGGCATTTAAGAGATCCGTGGATAGGTTTATGGACAAAAAGGGATTGGTTTAGGCTAGTGGGTCATTGTTTTTGTAACTGGTCGGCGCAACATCGTGGCCGAAGGGCCTGTTCTGCGCTGTAATGTTCTATGTTCTATTCCAGGTATACTTTTAGCAAGACTTCCCTATTTGTGTATTCCATTCCCTTTGAAATAAAGACCTACATCCCATTTGCTTTCCCTGTTATCTGTTGAGCGTACGTGCTAGCTTTCTGGGATTTATGCACCAGGGATTCCCAATCTGGGAGTCATTGGTGAAGTTAAATACCTTGAGTTGACACTGGAGGGGAATCTTTGCTGGCTGGTTGGAAGGGAGAGGGTCCATTTCCTTGGGTTGTCAGCGGTGGGTGGCAGCGGGTGCACTGACTCTGATTCAGAAGATTATGGGTGCAGGTCCCCAATAACAAACTCACCTCAGGGCTGGGCACCAATTCTGCCCACTCACTCCCCCATACGCAACTACACCCCACCCCCACCCCCTCAACACACACACCCCACCCTCTGCACACAGAGACACATATGCGTCCCTTCCCCTTACACACACACACACACACACACACACTTCCCCAAACACAGACAAACACACACACACACTTCCCCAAATACAAGCACACACACACACAAACACATCCCACATACATTTCCCCAAACAGACACACACACACACTTCCGCAAACACACATACACACACACACACATAAACACATCCCACACACTTCTCCAAACACACACACACACACACATACACACACACTTCCCTAAACACACATACACACACACACATAAACACATCCCACACACTTCCCCAAACACACACACACACACATAAACACATCCCATACACTCCCCCAAACACACACACACACATAAACACATCCCACACACTTCTCCAAACACAGACACACACACACACACTTCCCCAAACACACACACACACACACACACACATAAACACATCCCACACACTTCTCCAAACACAGACACACACACACACACACTTCCCCAAACACACACACATAAACACATCCCACACACTTCTCCAAACACGGACACACACACACACACTTCCCCAAACACACACACACACACACATAAACACATCCCACACACTTCCCCAAACACAGACACACACACACACACACTTCCCCAAACACACACACACACACACATAAAGACATCCCACACACACTTCCCCAAACACAAACACATGCACGCATATGTGCACATACACATACATACACATGTATACACACATGTACACTCACATACACATGTACACTCACATACACATGCACACACACAGATGCAAATACATACATACACAAGTACATGCATACACATGCAAATACATACATACATGCGTGCACACACACACACACACATGCAAACACACACATATGCACACACGTACGTCCGCCTGTCCACAATAGCTGAATATGAAAATTTAAACACTGAGACTCCAAACTCTCTGGGCGCTGGGGGGGGGGGGGGGGCGCGGTGAGGGGGAGGAGAGGTGAGGCAGCACCGAGAGGCAGTAATTATTGCTGGAATTTTCATCATGCGCTGATTACTCTCATGAGTAAGCGGATCACAAATGATCAAATATGTTCAGCATTTCTGAAGACAACATAAATGTCCATTTCTATGGCTGGGTAGCTAGCTGGGTTAAAGGGCCTGGCACCCTTTTGAGAGAAACAATCAGGCAGCCTGAGCGATCTGTGAGGGGAGAGAGCTCATGATGGAGAGTCGCTGGTCACGGCCCAGCCGGATGTTGAGCGATCGAATGCTCCCTTTTACAACTGAAGACTGACAAAACAGCCACAGGCGACTGTGTGAATTTAGGGACAGAATAGACATTATTCCCTCCGGACAGTGGGTTACTAATGAAAGGTCATTGGTATAAAATCATTAGAACAAGATTTAAAGGGATAACAATATGTTTTCTTTAATTCAAGGGGATTATTGGGATTTGGAAATCCCCCTCTGGAAAAGCAACACCAACGGATTCCATAAATAACAAGTTACTCAGGTACCCGGCGATGGGAAAGTTACAAGTTTATGGAGAGAAAGCAGAAGCATCAGGAATAAAATACAACTGCTCTTCCAAAGGGTTGACACAGGCTCGGAATTCTCGAGTCTCACTCATCCCGCTGTGCTGCCAGCAAGAACGGAAAATCACGGCCTGTGGGCAATGTCGGAGAATCCCAGACGGGGACAAGGTCGGAGAATCCCAGACGGGGACGAGGTCGGAGAATCCCAGTCACGGGGAGAGGTCGGAGAATCCCAGCCTCGGGGCGAGGTCGGAGAATCCAGTCACGGGGCGAGGTCGGAGAATCCCAGTCACGGGGCGAGGTCGGAGAATCCCAGTCACGGAGCGAGGTCGGAGAATCCCAGTCACGGGGCGAGGTCGGAGAATCCCAGTCACGGAGCGAGGTCGGAGAATCCCAGTCACGGGGCGAGGTCGGAGAATCCCAGTCACGGGGCGAGGTCGGAGAATCCCAGACGGGGACAAGGTCGGAGAATCCCAGCCTCGGGGTGAGGTCGGAGAATCCCAGTCACGGAGCGAGGTCGGAGAATCCCAGTCACGGAGCGAGGTCGGAGAATCCCAGTCACGGGGCGAGGTCGGAGAATCCCAGTCACGGGGCGAGGTCGGAGAATCCCAGTCACGGGGCGAGGTCGGAGAATCCCAGCCACGGGGCGAGGTCGGAGAATCCCAGTCACGGGGCGAGGGCGGAGAATCCCAGTCATGGGGCGAGGTCGGAGAATCCCAGACGGGGACAAGGTCGGAGAATCCCAGCCACGGCGCGAGGTCGGAGAATCCCAGTCACGGGGCGAGGTCGGAGAATCCCAGTCACGGGGCGAGGTCGGAGAATCCCAGCCTCGGGGCGAGGTCGGAGAATCCCAGCCACGGGGCGAGGTTGGAGAATCCCAGTCACGGGGCGAGGTCGGAGAATCCCAGTCACGGAGCGAGGTCGGAGAATCCCAGCCTCGGGGCGAGGTCGGAGAATCCCAGTCACGGGGCGAGGGCGGAGAATCCCAGCCTCGGGGCGAGGTCGGAGAATCCCAGTCACGTGGCGAGGTCGGAGTATCCCAGCCTCGGGGCGAGGTCGGAGAATCCCAGTCACGGGGCGAGGTCGGAGAATCCCAGTCACGGAGCGAGGTCGGAGAATCCCAGTCACGGGGCGAGGTTGGAAAATCCCAGTCACGGGGCGAGGTTGGAGAATCCCAGTCACGGGGCGAGGTCGGAGAATCCCAGTCACGGAGCGAGGTCGGAGAATCCCAGTCACGGGGCGAGGTCGGAGAATCCCAGTCACGGGGCGAGGTCGGAGAATCCCAGTCACGGGGCGAGGTCGGAGAATCCCAGTCACGGGGCGAGGTTGGAGAATCCCAGTCACGGGGCGAGGTCGGAGAATCCCAGTCACGGAGCGAGGTCGGAGAATCCCAGTCACGGGGTGAGGTCGGAGAATCCCAGTCACGGGGCGAGGTTGGAAAATCCCAGTCACGGGGCGAGGTTGGAGAATCCCAGCCTCGGGGCGAGGTTGGAGAATCCCAGCCTCGGGGCGAGGTCGGAGAATCCCAGTCACGGGGCGAGGTCGGAGAATCCCAGTCACGGGGCGAGGTCGGAGAATCCCAGTCACGGGGCGAGGTCGGAGAATCCCAGTCACGGGGCGAGGTCGGAGAATCCCAGCCACGGGGCGAGGTCGGAGAATCCCAGTCACGGGGCGAGGTCGGAGAATCCCAGTCACGGGGCGAGGTCGGAGAATCCCAGTCACGGGGCGAGGTCGGAGAATCCCAGCCCCAGGACGAGGTCGGAGAATCCCAGCCTCGGGGCGAGGTCGGAGAATCCCAGTCACGGGGCGAGGTCGGAGAATCCCAGTCACGGGGCGAGGTCGGAGAATCCCAGTCACGGGGCGAGGTCGGAGAATCCCAGTCACGGGGTGAGGTCGGAGAATCCCAGCCTCGGGGCGAGATCGGAGAATCCCAGTCACGGAGCAAGGTCGGAGAATCCCAGCCACGGGGTGAGGTCGGAGAATCCCAGTCACGGGGCGAGGTCGGAGAATCCCAGTCACGGGGCGAGGTCGGAGAATCCCAGTCACGGGGCGAGGTTGGAAAATCCCAGTCACGGAGCGAGGTTGGAAAATCCCAGTCACGGGGTGAGATCGGAGAATCCCAGTCACGGAGCGAGGTCGGAGAATCCCAGCCTCGGGGCGAGATCGGAGAATCCCAGTCACGGGGCGAGGTCGGAGAATCCCAGCCACGGAGCGAGGTCGGAGAATCCCAGCCTCGGGGCGAGGTCGGAGAATCCCAGTCACGGGGCGAGGTCGGAGAATCCCAGCCACGGGGCGAGGTCGGAGAATCCCAGACGTGGACGAGGTCGGAGAATCCCAGTCACGGGGCGAGATCGGAGAATCCCAGTCACGGGGCGAGGTCGGAGAATCCCAGTCACGGAGCGAGGTCGGAGAATCCCAGCCTCGGGGCGAGATCGGAGAATCCCAGTCACGGGGCGAGGTCGGAGAATCCCAGTCACGGGGCGAGATCGGAGAATCCCAGCCTCGGGGCGAGGTCGGAGAATCCCAGTCATGGGGCGAGGTCGGAGAATCCCAGTCACGGGGCGAGGTCGGAGAATCCCAGTCACGGGGCGAGGTCGGAGAATCCCAGTCACGGGGCGAGGTCGGAGAATCCCAGTCACGGAGCGAGGTCGGAGAATCCCAGCCACGGGGCGAGGTCGGAGAATCCCAGACGGGGACGAGGTCGGAGAATCCCAGTCACGGGGCGAGGTTGGAAAATCCCAGCCTAGCTGTTATGGGCCAAATGGCCCTCCTCTTTGCTGAGTGTGTCTGATTCTATGAAGCGTTTGCCAACCTCAAATGTTTCATTGGTAGAAAACCAAAAGATATACCATCATATTTGTCTGCACAAACTCTCCTAGCGTACAACCTCATCAACAGAGAAAGTACTTTAATTGATCTCAGGCTTCCCTCACACTGGGCAGTCACCTGAGACTCCAAGTGATTCATTCACAGCAATTTAATTCGCAAACAATCTCAATAACTTTGCCTTTAAAGGTTGCCAGCTGTAGGATAAGGATTGGTTGAGTATCTCAGTTTGGGTACTTATGGCTGGTTATGACTCCCTGTGGGTGGGAAGGGAATGCCATCATTGTCCTACTGCTGTTGGTTAACAGGAGGTGAGGGACACTGGGGTGGTGTTAGTAAGATCCACCTGAACAAAGGTTCAGTGTAAAAATAACTCTGGTAGCCTGAAAGAGAAAACTCAGAGTTCAACAACACTCACTAAAAGCCGCACAGAGATGGACAGATTACCTGATCATAAGAACAAAAACCAGACTCCCAATTGGCTTCAGACATGAGATATTTTCTTAGCAGTGCTCAGTCACTGAATCCATTGAGGATTCAGAAACATCCTTGGTGTATCAGGGCACACAGCATATCCACAGCATTAAAAGTCTTGCATTAGGCATGTTCCGTTGGGGTAATAGAGTCCCTGCTGATATCTTCCAAGCAAAACTTCAGAACCCCTCGAGTTCCCCCGTACAGGGTTGCATTTTAACGCCTCCATATCGAGTGAGGCAGTGAATGGTGAGCTTAGTGATACCCTGGATATTGTCCCAGAGAACTTTACAGTGCCAATAGCATCTCATTTACTAAACCCTTTCCCACCTTTCCTTCCAGCAGGCATTGGGTCCAGAGACAAAGTTCTATAATAATCTGGCCACTAACCTGATGAACGCTGGCCTTGATGTGGAGATGCTGGTGTTGGACTGGGGTAAACACAGTAAGAAGTCTCACAACACCAGGTTAAAGTCCAACAGGTTTATTTGGTCGCACAAACCACAAACTCACTCTCCGGAATTGAGTGCATTTTTGGACACACGCTTCTCCATCAAGGATGGTCACCTCAGCACCCCACTGTACTGTAAGAAAACGGATAATCTCACAATGCTCCACTTCTCCAGTTTCCACCCTAAACATGTTAAAGAATCCATCCCCTATGGACAAGTCCATCGTATACACAGGATTTGCTCAGATGAGGAGGATCGCGACAGTCACCTCCAGATGCTGAAAGATGCCCTCATAAGAACAGGATATGGCACTTGACTCATCGATCAACAGTTCCGATGTGTCACAGCGAAAAACCGCACTGACCTCCTCAGAAGACAAACACGGGACACAATGGACAGAGTACCCTTCATCGTCCAGTACTTCCCCGGAGCGGAGAAGCTACGACATCTTCTGCGGAGTCTTCAACATATCATTGATGAAGACAAACATCTCGCCAGGGCTATCCCCACACCCCCACTTCTTGCCTTCAAACAACCGATGATCTTTGCGTTGTCAATGGCTGGCGATGATCTTTGCATCGTCAATGGAGACGGGAGAGGTTCTGGAAGATTGGAGGATTGCGGATGTAGTCCCTATTTTCAAGAAAGGGAACAGAGATAGCCCGGGAAATTACCGCCCGGTGAGTCTGACCTCAGTGGTTGGTAAGCTGATGGAGAGGCTTCTGAGGGACAAGATTTATGAACATTTGGAGAGGTTTGACATGATCAGGAATAGTCAGCATGGATTTGTCAAGGGCAGGTCGTGCCTTACGAGCCTAGTTGAGTTCTTCGATAATGTGACTGAACACATTGACGAAGGAAGTGCAGTGGATGTGGTGTACATGGACTTCAGCAAGGTGTTTGATAAGGTCCCCCATGCAAGTCCTCCAACGCACTCCCCCAGTCCACATTCGCCAATTCTTCTCTCATCCTACCATACTCCCCTCTATTCAAACAAAGGACATGCGTCCAGGAGCCCACTTTCTCCTCCTCCATCTGCACCAGAAACTCCACCATACAATGATCACTCCTTCACCACAAGGTCCCTAATTCTACCCGCCTCATTACATAGCACCAGATCCAAGATAGCTCGCTCCCTCGTCGGCTCCAACACACACTGTTCAAGGAAACTATCCCAGCAGCATTCCAAGACCATGCAGCCTCTTATATTATCAAATAATTATCCTCCTCCATCATCTCCCCTCCATTATCCACTACAGTTGTTCAATTGTAGAGAGAAAATCTCCAGAAATGGTTTTGCTTCTCATTGCTCAACATCTACCATGGACGGAACACTTTAATCTCAGAAGGTGATTGAGAAGGTGAGAGGGCATGGGATCCAAGGGCCTTTGGCCTTGTGGATCCAGAACTGGCTTGCCTGCAGAAGGCAGAGAGTGGTTGTGGATGGGTCTTTTTCGGAATGGAGGTCAGTCACCAGTGGAGTGCCTCAAGGATCTGTTCTGGGACCCTTGCTGTTTGTCATTTTCATAAATGACCTGGATGAGGAAGTGGAGGGATGGGTAAGTAAGTTCGCCGATGACACGAAGGTCGGTGGTGTTGTGGATGGTCTGGAAGGATGTCAAAAGTTGCAGCAGGACATAGATAGGATGCAGGAATGGGCGGAGAAGTGGCAGATGGACTTCAACGCGGATAAATGCGTAGTCGTCCATTTTGGCAGAACCAACGGGATGAACGAGTACACTATCAAGGGCAGAAGTCTGAGTAGTGTTGAAGAGCAGAAGGATCTTGGGGTCCGGGTCCATAGGACTCTTAAATTGGCCTCGCAGGTGGAGGATGTGGTCAAGAAGGTGTATGGTGTACTGGCCTTCATTAATCGAGGGATTGAGTTTAGGAGTCGGGAGGTAATGCTGCAACTTTACAGGACCCTTGTCAGGCCTCATTTAGAGTACTGTGTGCAGTTCTGGTCGCCTCACTACAGGAAGGATGTGGAAGCTATTGAGAGGGTGCAGAGGAGATTTATAAGGATGTTGCCTGGACTGGGAGGCATGCCTTATGAAGTTAGGTTGAGGGAGCTGGGTCTCTTTTCCCTGGAGAGGCGAAGGTTGAGAGGCGACCTGATAGAGGTTTATAAAATGTTGAGAGGAATGGATAGGGTGGATTCTCAGAGGCTATTTCCCCGGGTTGAAATGGTCGCTACAAGAGAACACAGATTTAAGGTGCGGGGAGGAAAGTACAGAAGTGATGTTAGGGGTAAGTTTTTCACTCAGAAGGTGGTGAGTGAGTGGAATTGGCTGCTGTCAGTGGTGGTGGAGGCGAACTCGCTGGGGTCTTTTAAAAGACTTCTGGATGAGTACGTGGGATTTAATGGGATTGGGGGTTATAGATAGGTGTTGATGTGATCGGCGCAACTTGTGGGCCGAAGGGCCTGTTTGTGCTGTAGTGTTCTATGTTCTATGTTCTAAACGCACAACCTCAAACAGACCATTGTTCGCAGTAAACTACCCAGCCTTCAGGAGAACAGTGACCACAATACCACACAACCCTGCCACAGCAACCTCTGCAAGACATGCCGGATCATCGACATGGATACCATCATCACACGTGAGAATACCATCCACCAGGTACATGGTAAATACTCTTGCAACTCGGCCAACATTGTCTATCTGATACGTTGCAAGAAAGGATGTCCCGAAGCATGGTACATTGGGGAGACCATGCAGACGCTACGACAACGGATGAATGAACATCGCTCAACAATCACCAGGCAGGAGTGTTCTCTTCCTGTTGGGGAACACTTCAGTGGTCACGGGCATTCAGCCTCTGACCTTCGGGTAAGCATTCTCCAAGGCGGCCTTCACGACACACGACAGCGCAGAGTCGCTGAGCAGAGACTGATAGCCAAGTTCCGCACACATGAGGACGGTCTCAACAGGGATCTTGGGTTCATGTCGCACTATCTGTAACCCCCGTGACTTGCCTGGGTTTGCAACATCTCACTTACTGTCCTGTCCGGAGACAATACACATCTCTTTAAACTGTGCTTAACCCTCTCTCCACTCACATTGTCTGTATCTTTAAGACTTGATTACCTGTAAAGACTCGCATTCCAACCATTATTTTGTAAATTGAGTTTGTGTCTTTATACACCCTGTTTGTGAACACAATTCCCACCCACCTGATGAAGGAGCAGCGCTCTGAAAGCTAGTGTCTTTTGCTACCAAATAAACCTGTTGGACTTTAACCTGGAGTTGTGAGATTTCTTACCTTGTTCAGTTGATCATTTCATAGACACAGAGAAAGACAAATAAACTACCAATAAATCATCACAGAGTCCTTACAGTGCAGAAGGAGACCATTTAGCCCATCGAGTCTGCACCGACTCTCTGACACAGCTCCCCACCCACGCTCTATCCCCGTAACCCCACATATTTACCCCGCTAATTACTCTAACCTACACATGTGGGAACACAAGGAGCAATTTAGCATGGCCAATCCACCTAATCTGCGCATCTTTGGACTGTGGGAGGAAACCGGAGCACCCGGAGGAAACCCACGCAGACATTAGTGATTATTTACCAAATTTCCAAAATTCGCTGGACTCTGGGGAAGTGCCGGAAGATTGGAAAACGGCTAATGTTGCGCCGCTGTTTAAAAAAAGGTGGCAGGCAAAAGGCAGGGAATTATAGTCCGGTTAGTTTAACGTCTGTAGTTGGAAAAATGCTTGAATCCGTCATCAAAGAAGAAATAGTGAGGCACCTGGAAAAGAATGGTTTGATCGAGCAGACGCAGCACGGATTCGTTAAGGGAAAGTCGTGTTTGACGAATTTATTGGATTTCTATGAGGATGTGACTAGTGCGGTAGACAGAGGAGAACCGGTGGATGTGGTGTTTCTAGATTTTCAAAAGGCGTTTGATAAGGTGCCTCACAAAAGGTTGCTTCAGAAGGTTAGGGGGCATGGAGTTGGGGGTAAGGTGTTAGCGTGGATAGAGGATTGGTTGTCTAATAGGAGGCAGAGAGTTGGTATCAATGGGTGCTATTCTGATTGGCGGTTGGTGACTAATGGAGTGCCACAGGGATCGGTGCTGGGGCCTCAACTGTTTACCATTTATATAGATGATCTGGAGGAGGGGGCTGCATGTAGGGTGTCGAAATTTGCTGATGACACAAAGTTGAGTGGAAAAGCAAATTGTGCGGAGGGTGTGGAAAGTCTGCAGAGGGATCTAGATAGGCTGAGCGAGTGGGCAAGGACCTGGCAGATGGAGTATAATGTTAGCAAGTGTGAGGTTATCCACTTTGGCAGAAATAATAGTAGGAGGGATTATTATTTAAAGGGTGAAAAGCTACAGCGTGCTACGGTGCAGAGGGACCTGGGGGTCCTTGTGCATGAGTCGTAAAAACCCAGCTTGCAGGTGCAGCAGGTGGTCAGGAAGGCGAATGGGATGCTGGCCTTCATAGCGAGGGGGATAGAATATAAAAGCAGGGAGGTCATGCTGCAACTGTACAGGGCACTGGTGAGGCCGCAGCTGGAGTACTGTGTGCAGTTTTGGTCTCCGCACTTGCGCAAGGATATTTTGGCCTTGGAGGGAGTGCAGAGAAGGTTCACGAGGCTGATACCGGAGATGAGGGGATTGGACTTTGAAGAGAGACTAAATAGACTGGGTCTGTACTCGTTGGAGTTTAGAAGGATGAGGGGGAAATCTTATAGAGACGTATAAGATAATGAAAGGGATGGATAGGGTAGAGGTAGAGAGATTCTTCCCGCTCAGAAAGGACAGCAGGACTAGAGGGCACAGCCTCAAGATAAAGGGAGAGTCAATTTAGAACAGATTTGAGGAAGAACTTATTCTCTCAGAGAATCTTTGGAATTCTCTGCCCATTGTAGCAATGGAGGCTACCTCGTTAAATGTGTTTAAGTCACAGATAGATTTCTGATCAATAAGGGAATTAAGGGTTATGGGGAGAAAGCGGGTAAGTGTAACTGAAACACTATCAGATGAGCCATGATCTTATTGAATGGCGGGGCAGGCTCGAGAGGCTAGATGGCCTACTCCTGCTCCTATTTCTTATCCAGGGGGTTCTGGGTTTGTTGGTCCTACCTTCCATTTTAGACAGTGTCAACAATGCGGCCCTTAAATTTTGTTAAGAGTTTTCTTTTCATTCTTTCTGGGGATGCGTGCATCATTGGTTGCACCACCCTTAATTCTCCTTGAGCAAGTATGTTACAAGTCAACCACATTGGGGTCACAGGTGGGTCAGACCAGGTAAGGATGGTAGATTTCCTTCCCTAAGTGGACCAAATGGGTTTGAACAATGATTGATGATGGTTTCATAGTCATCTTTGGACTGGTGAATTTTACTGAATTCAAATTTCACATATGCGTGGTGGAGATTCGAACCCGGGTCCCCAGGGCTTAACCCTGGGTCTCTGAATTACTAGTCCAGTGACAACGTCACTACACCATTGTCTCCACGTAAATCTAATGCAGTGTTGTGAGGGATGGTGGTGTAATTTTTGAATCAAACCATCTGGGGCGGAAACCATGACAGAACCGTTATTGTAACCTAAGGGGTTAAACGCTAAGACCAGCAGATGATGAAACACACAGAAAAAGAAGAAGAAAAAAACATGAGACTGGCAGGCGCCCAGGGTCTTCAGCATCGCTTAAAAGAGATACAAAGAACAAAGAACAAAGAACAAAACAGCACGGGAAACAGGCCCTTCGGCCCAACGAGCCCGCGCCGCCGTCCCATGGTCAGTGACCTATTCATGACTCTAGTCTATGCCTAATGTGTGAGGATCAGGGAGGTCCAATATAGGGACAATTTGTTACCCAATCAATCAGCCTAAAAGCACATTTTTGGGATGTGGGAGGAAACCGGAGCACCCGGAGGAAACCCACGCAACCACGGGGAGAACGCGCAAACTCCCACGGACACAGGCCCAACTCCATGTGTCCGCACAGCATCAGAGATAGCCTCTGTGCTGCCATGATGCCCTCGAGATGGTAAGTGCCTGTGGATAAAAATTTCATTATTAAAGACTCTATATCCCTGAGCCTAAAACTGACCCCAAGCCTACAATGCTTAATAAGGCCTGATATATCCCCCTATATGTAAACTGCTCATGTGACTGTCCAAGTGACTCTTGAACAACCCTAGCGTGCCTGCTTCCACCACCTTACTCGGCAGTGCATTCCACATCCCCACTACCCTTTGTGTGAAAAACTGCCCTCTAACATTAGTCTTATATCTAGCCCCCCTCACCCTAAGCCCGTGACCCCTCGTTCTATCCATTTCTAATAGCGGAAAAAGCTTATCACCATCTACTCTATCTGTCCCCTTCATAATCTTATAAACCTCTATTAAATCCCCCCTCAGCCGACGTCTCTCAAGGGAAAACAGCCCAAGTGCGTTCAATCTTTCCTCGTAAGACAGCCCTTCCATACCAGGCAACATCCTGGTAAATCTCCTCTGCACTCTCTCCAGGATCTCTACATCCTTCCGGTAGTACGGCGACCAGAACTGGACGCAGTACTCCAGGTGAGGCCTAACCAACGTTCTATACAACTGCAACATCAGACTCCTACTCTTATATTCTATACCCCTTCCTATGAAGGCTAACATGCCATACGCTTTCCTCATCACATTCTGCACCTGCACCGACACCTTCAAGAACTTGTGTACCTGCACCCCCAGGTCTCTCTGCGTATCTATACTCCGGATAGTTCTACCTTTTATTATATAACTCCCTTCCACATTATTCCGGCCAAAGTGCATCACCTCGCATTTCTCCGGATTAAATTCCATTTGCCATCTATCTGCCCAATCTACCAGCCTGTTGCATTGCCAGGCACTGCTCCTCAGTACCCGCCAATCCAACCATCTTAGTGTCATCAGCAAATTTGCTGATCACACCACCTACCCCCTCTTCCAAGTCATTAATATATACTACAAATAGTAGAGGTCCTAGTACCGAGCCCTGCGGCACCCCACTGGTGACAGACCTCCAATTGGAAAAGGAGCCCTCCACTACTACCCGCTGTCTCCTCCTCCCAAGCCAGTTCTTCACCCATCTACATACCTGGCCTTGTATCCCATGAGCCTTCACCTTTTCTATCAGCCTACCGTGAGGGACCTTGTCAAACGCCTTACTGAAATCCATATAGACAACATCAACGGCTTGTCCTTCGTCAACCGTTTTTGTCACCTCTTCAAAAAATTCCACTAGATTCGTAAGGCCCCGGATAGGAGGCCCCGGATAGGAAAACAAACTAATTTACACCATATAAAATAAATGTGTTAGTAATTTACAGGACACTGAAAAAGAGTTAGCTGAATTAATGGGAGGTAAAACGATTCAAGCCTTAAAGGGGGTGATTGGATTAGAGTTAATGGGATGTCAACAAGGGAGGAAGGAGCTCACTCGGTAAAGAGATTAGGGAGTGGTAACCAATGAAGAAAGGGGGAGGCTGTCTTATTGTTATCTAGAATGTATATAAACTATGATTGTGTAAAGCAAGGTGTGTGTACCCACGGGACGGCACCCTTTCTTGCAAGATCGAATAAACCGACAGTTAGCTGAACTCATCCGTGTCTTTGATTCAAGGGGGGGATCAGAAAAGTGAGTATCTGACCGTTTCTCACAGTGTGTAAAGCAGAAGTTTTATTTTCCAGGCTCACAAGGAGTCCAGAAAAGAAATGTGTGAACTTTTCCTCTCGACCTTGGTCAATGTCCCTGGCTCTTTGATGGTATGTTTCCCTGGTGACGCTCGAACCAAGTGTCGAGCACCAGATAAAATGACAAATAGGACGTAAACCACTTCACACAGGCTGTCAAACTTTGCAAACTCCCAGCATATTAGAACTAATTGCCTGCGACTCTTGCACTGAGAGAATGTTTTAATTAATTCTCTATTACCTCACCCTTCTTCAATCTTGTTGCCACTAATTACATTGAGTTGTCTGGTTGGAGCTAATTCTCCTCTGAGGTTTCCGTCAAACTGCCTCTCTCCCAGAGGTTCAGAGTTAATCAATTCCTTCCAATCAATCTCCGCAGCCTCGCGAATTGACGGAACGGCGCTGGAATCAATGATTTCCCACCGTCGCCAGCAGACACCGGTGTGACTCTGAACCAGCCTGGAATCGCAGGCCCGACTGGAATATTACCTCTCATGGTCTCAGCACTGGAACTGGGCTGGAGCTTTAGGAGGCTGAAGCCTTTTGTCTGATTCAGGCTCATTAAAATCGGGATCTGAATGATGCCAAGACAAAGAACAACAAAGAACAAAGAACAACCCAGCACGGGAAACAGGCCCTTCGGCCCAACGAGCCCGCGCCGCCATTTTAACACTGAGTGCCCCCCTCTACCCGTGACCTTTGTCTATGCCTATTGGGGAAGATTGAGGGGAGACTAATTTAGGGACAATTTGTTAACACCAATCAGCCTAAGAGCACGTTTTTGGGGTGCGGGAGGAAACCGGAGCACCCGGAGAAAACCCACGCAGTCACGGGGAGAATGCGCAAACTCCCACAGACACCGACCCAAATCCCTGTATCTGCACATTTTAACATTGAGTGCCCCCCTCTACCCATGACCTTTGTCTACACCTATTGGGGAAGATTGAGGGGAGACTAATTTAAGGATGATTTGTTACACCAATCAGCCTAAGAGCACGTTTTTGGGGAGTGGGAGGAAACCGGAGCACCCGGAGAAAACCCACGCAGTCACGGGGAGAATGCGCAAACTCCCACAGACACCGACCCAAATCCCTGTATCTGCACATTTTAACATTGAGTGCCCCCCTCTACCCATGACCTTTGTCTACACCTATTGGGGAAGATTGAGGGGAGACTAATTTAAGGATGATTTGTTACACCAATCAGCCTAAGAGCACGTTTTTGGGGAGTGGGAGGAAACCGGAGCACCCGGAGAAAACCCACGCAGGCACGGGGAGGATGCGCAAACTCCCCACAGACACCGACCCAAATCCATGTAACTGCACAGCAAACAGTGATAGTCACTGAGCTGTCGTGTTGCCTGTCAGTTGGTCCAGTTTAAGCGTACACTAACGACGTGAATCACTAGGCAACTCTCGAAGCAACATCCAAGAGCAGCCCTCGTACGACCCATCGTGTGTACGCCCCTCGTTGGACAACAAGGCGGACCGAATCACCTGTGGATTGAAAGAGAAAAAACATCGATAAACATGCACAAGTTAGACAGACATTTACGGAACCCCAGAAGCTCAGAGGTAAGACAAGCGAGTTGTACAATATGTTGGAAGGTCCGTAGGAATCAATTGATTCCCAGGGACATCCCAAGGCTCTTGATCTTTATTTAGAACAGTCTCCTATAGCCCTCCATCTCTAGCTCGCTCACATGCCTGTCTAAGTAAGCCTTAAACAATCCTAGTGTGCCTGCCTCCACCACCCTACTTGGCAGTGCATTCCAGGCCCCCACCACCCACTGTGTGAAAAACCTCCGAATTATACCTCCCCCACCCCCCCTCACCCTAAGCCCGTGGCCCCTCGTAATTTTTCTATCCAACCTAGGAAAAAGCTTACCTCTATTCACTCTATCTATAACCTTCATGTTCAAAGTAACCAGGGTCTCAGTTTGGTAAATTTGGGGATTTGGTGCATCCTCTGCTTTATTCCTGCTTCAAATGAACGCTGTATTAAAATCACACCCACACGTATTTGAACAAAGCAGAATAAGAACATAAGAACATAAGAAATAGGAGCAGGAGTAGGTCATCTAGCCCTTCGAGCCTGCCCCGCCATTCAATAAGATCATGGCTGATCTGTCGTGGATCAGTTCCACCTTCCCGCCCTCTCCCCATAACCCTTAATCCCCTCTCTTATCAAAAACCCATCAACCCGCTTCTTGAAAATATTTAGCGAGGCAGCCTCCACCACTTCAACGGGCAGAGAATTCCAGAGATTCACCACCCTTTGAGTGAAGAAGTTCCTCCTCAATGGAGGTTAGGTTCGAATTGAGTTAGTCATCGACGCCCTGATTTATATCGCACCTCCAATGGACACAAATGCTTTCCAAGGTGCTTAGAAAGGTTAAACAAACCTCAAAGGGTGGCACGGTGGCACAGTGGTTAGCACCGCTGCCTCATAACGCAAGGGACCTGGGTTCAATCCCAGCCTTGGATGACTTCCTATGTTGAGTTGACTCGTTCTCCCCGTGTCTACGTGTGTTTCCTCCGGGTGTTCCGGTTTCCTCCCACATTCCAAAGACGTGCAGGTTAGATGGATTGGCCATGCTAAATTGCAGCTTGGTGACCTGAGATGTATAGGTTAGGAGGGTTGGCCATGGTAAATTTGTGGGGTTATGGGATAGGACAGGCCTAGAGGGCCTGGGTCAGATACTCTGTCACAGGGTCGGTGCAGGCTCGATAGGCCTTTTCCACAATGTATGGATTGTATGATATATAGGAGGAAAAGTAACTGCAGCTGATCTGAAACTTAGACAAAGAGTTCCACGATAATGAAATCCTTGGAGGAGAGAGCAATGTGGACAATTTTATGGAGGGAATTCTTACAGTGTGGAGCTCAGCAGCTGAAGGTTGGGAGTGAAGGGATGAGATGTGCAAAGAAGGCCACTATTTGTTGCAGAGTTTGAGCTGAGGGTGTGAGAGGGAAGGGGAAGTCCATGAAATGATGCCAGTTAACTCTACACATTTTCCATGGCCAATCCACCTAATCTTTGAAGTGCGGGAGGAAACCGGGGCACCCGGAGGAAACCCAAGCAGACACGGGGAGAAAAATAAATAAAATGTAAATAAAGGAACCCAGGTGCGGTAGAGCGAATTATCTGAAGTTGTTGAGTTTGAAGTTGAGACTGGAAGGCTGTAAAGAGCTGGAAGACGAGGTGCTGTTCCTCCAGTTTGGGTTGAACTTCACAGGAACACTACAGCAGGCCAAGGACAGGCCATGTGGGCGCGGGAGCAGGATCGTGGGTTACAATGGCAAGGAACTGGAAGACACAGTAAGGAATCTCGCAACGCCAGGTTAGAGTCCAACCAGTTTATTTGATAGTAAACCCACAGGCTTCCGGAAACGCTGTTCCTTCGTCAGGCGCGTGATCAGAGAAGGGGATATATGAAGGCACACACAGTTTACAGGATTTGAATGTGTATTCTGTATTTGCAGAATCAGTATTCTGTAAACTGTGTGTGTCTTTATACGCTCTTCTCTGATCACACGCCTGACAAAGGAACAGCATTTCTGAAAGCTTGTGGGGTTGACAAAGGACAGTACAGCACAGGAAAAGGCCCTTCGGCCCTCCAAGCCTGCTCCGCTCATTGGCCCAACTAGACCGTTCGTTTGTATCCCTCCATTCCCAGTCTGTTCATGTGACTATCCGGGTAAGTCTTAAACCATCCCAGTGTGTCCGCCTCCACCACCCTACTTGGCAGCGCATTCCAGGCCCCCACCACCCTCTGTGTAAAAAACGTCCCTCTGATATCTGAGTTAAACCTCACCCCCCTCACCCTGAATCTGTGACCCCTCCTGATCGTCACCTCCGACCTGGGAAAAAGCTTCCCACTGTTCACCCTATCCATACCCTTCATAATTTTATACACCTCTATCAGATCTCCCCTCATTCCCCGTCTTTCCAGGGAGAACAACCCCAGTTTACCCAATCTCTCCTCATAGCTAAAACCCTCCATACCAGGCAACATCCTGGTAAACTTCCCTCGCACTCTCTCCAAAGCCTCCACGTCCTTCTGGTAGTGTGGTGACCAGAACTGGACGCAGTGCTCCAAATGTGGCCTAACCAACATTCTACACAGCTACAACATCAGACCCCAGTTCTTATACTCTATGCCCTGTCCTATAAAGGCAAGCATACCTTCTTCACCACCTGTGCTGCCACCTTCAAGGATTTCTGGACTTGCACACCCAGGTCCCTCTGTGTATCTATACTCTTGATGGTTCTGCCATTTATTGTATAACTCGCCCCAACAATTAGTTCTTCCAAAATGCATCACTTCACATTTATCTGGATTAAATGCATTTACTATCAAATAACCTGGTGTTGTGAGACTTCTTAATGCGTTTACCCCAGTCCAAGGCCGGCATCTCCACATCAAGCAACGGGGTGGTCAGGGTCCTGACTGCGCACGGGTGAAGGTGCTCTGCAAACGCGATCACCCAGTCTACACATGGTGTCTCCGATATGGAGACCACATTGGGAGCAGCGGATGCATTAAAGCAAATTAATTCCTGCGGCTTAGAACCATAGAACCCTACAGTGCAGAAACAGGCCCTTCGGCCCATCGAGTCTGCACCTAACACAATCCCACCCAGACCCTATCCCCATATCCCTACACATTTACCTGCTAATCCCTCTAACCTACACATCCCAGGACACTAAGGGGAATTTTAGCATAGCCAATGAACCTAACCCGCACATCTTTGGACTGTGGGAGGAAACCGGAGCACCCGGAGGAAACCCACGCAGACACAAGGAGAATGTGCAAACTCCACACAGGCAGTGACCCCGAGCCGGGAATCGAACCCAGGACCCTGGAGCTGTGAAGCAGCAGTGCTAACCCACTGTGCTACCGTGCCGCCCAATTCCAGATCACAACGTTTGAAATGCAGGTCTGTACAGGTAATGACAACAATTTGTTTCAGTTGTCTGGAGACTGTGGGCTTTGAGACCTCATATTGGAAATGAGACACTGTTTGCAATTGGAATTGAGATCTGCTTTCTGCACGTGCTGGTAGCAAATTGTCTGTTTATTGTTGAGGACAAATTGTGCAGAGAAAGGGCAGGGTGGAATGCATTGGGAGTTTAGTTGTACAAAATGTGTGTCGTCAACACAGCATGTGCATCCAGTCACATCAAGCGGATGTATAACTGGCGCGAGTGCCTTCTGCCTACAACACACGATGGGCGGTTTGCACGAAATTTAATGAGTTTTGGAACCATCGTTCTTTGTTAATCAGCTGAAATCTCTCACACAACCTTTGATAGCATCAAGAGAACTTGCCAATGAGGAGGGAGGTACTGAAGTTCGGGGAATGAGATGATTCAAGTTGATTAAGTGTCTACAGGAGAACATTTTATATTGGTGGAGGCTACCTTGCTGAATATATTTAAGATGTGGGTATGCCGGCGTTGGACTGGCGTAAACACAGTAAAAAGTCTGACAACACCAGGTTTTAGTCCAACCTATTTATTTGATAATATTCTCACAAGCTTTCAGGGTTAGCCCCTTCGTCAGGTGAATGGAGAGTTCTGGCCTCAGACAGAGCATATAAAGCACAGACAGTTTAGAGATTACTGATTAGAATGTGAATCCTTACACCTAACCTGCTGTTCAAGTCTTAAAGTGGCTGATAATGTGAGTGGAAGGAGCACTGATCACAGTTTAAAGAGATGTGTATTGTCTCCAGACTGTACAGTAAGTGAGGTTTTGCAAACCCAGGCAAGTCACGGGGGTTACAGATAGTGCGACATGAACCCAAGATCCCTGTTGAGACCGTCCTCATGTGTGCGGAACTTGGCTATCAGTCTCTGTTCAGCGACTCTGCGCTGTCGTGTGTCATGAAGGCCTCTGACCTTCGGGTAAGCATTCTCCAAGGCGGCCTTCATGACACACGACAGCGCAGAGTCGCTGAACAGAGACTGATAGCCAAGTTCCGCACACATGAGGATGGTCTCAACAGGGATCTTGGGTTTATGTCGCACTATCTGTAACCCCCGTGACTTGCCTGGGTTTGCAAAACCTCACTTACTGTACTGTCTGGAGACAATACACATCTCTTTAACTGTGATCAGTGCTCCTTCCACTCACATTATCAGCCACTTTAAGACTTGAACAGCAGGTTAGGTGTAAGGATTCGCATTCTAATCAGCAATCTCTAAACTGTCTGAATATATTTAAGTCACGGGTAGATGGATTTCTGATAGACAGGGGAATTAAGGGTTATGGGGAGAAAGTGGGAAAGTGGAACTGATCCACTGCAGATCAGCCATGATCTTATTGAATGGCGGGGCAGGCTCGAAGGGCTAGATGGCCGACTCCTGCTCCTATTTCCTAAGTTCTATTATATCCTTTAAAGTTACTATGGAAGAGAACAAACAACAAAATGGCATAAATATCATTAACTTAGGGAGGGCTAACTTCAATAGGATGAGCACAGCTCTGCTGCAGGTGAAGGGGAACCAAAGGTTGTTTGATGGAACAATGGACTGCCAGGGAAGTGATGGTGGTTCAGGCACAGACATGATGAGGCAATGCCAACGTTGGACTGGGGTAAACACAGTAAAATGTCTCCCAACACCAGGTTAAAGCCCAACCAGTTTATTTGATAGTAATCTTACAAGCTTCCGGAAACGCTGTTCCTTCGTCAGGTGCGTGGAAGGAACACCGTTTCCGAAAGCTTGTGAGATTACTATCAAATAAACTGGTTGGACTCGAACCTGGTGTTGTCAGACTTCTTACTGGGTTCAGGCACAGTCAGGGTATAGTCCCGCAAAAAGGAAAAGGAGGACAAATAAATCATGAGCTGTCTGCGTAATGGAAGAGATAGAGATTAAGATGAAGCAGCTAATGGTACATGTGCGGACAGGTGGTTCACCCAATTGGCTGAGTGTAGAAGGTTGAGAGGGGAAGTGAAAAAAATAAATGAGAAACGCAAAGAGAGAGTGTGAGAATAGACTGGCAGTTAACCCAAAAGGGAATCTAAAAGGTTTTTACAGGCATATATATTACTCGTTCATCATCATCCATGAGGATCTCAACACCATTGGTCATTTTGAGGCTGGTGACGGAGTGTCTGAAGATGACTGATCAGGGCCAACTCGGGCATGGAATGTCCTGGCACATATTAGACAGACTTGTGTAGACAGTGTAGTTGTTGCGCTGGTGTCTCTGGACTTACACAGTGCGCGCTTAAGTTGTGCTTCAGCAATACACCTTGCTTCGTGAGCTTGACGGCCTTTGTGGATGAGGCAGTGCCAGGGAGGGTGGTTTTGTGCCAGCGTTTCCCAGGTGGTCGTGTCAATGTCAAGCGACTCCAGGGAGGCTTTGAGTGTGTCTTTGAAACATTTCATCTGCCCTCCATGTGAGTGTTTTCCAGCAGAGAGTTCCCCAAAAAGGAACTGCTCGGGTATGCACCCGTCTGACATACGGATGACATGACCTGCTCACCGGGTCTGTGCTCTCATCAGCAGTGTGTGGACTGATGGTAGACTTGCTCTAGAGAGAACTTCAGTGTCTGGTACTTTGTCTTGCCGTCGGATATGTAATATTCTGCGAAGACAAGTCATGTAGATATGATTGAGCTGTCCTGCATGCCTTCGATACACAGTCCACGTTTCACAGACATACAGGAGGGTAGTGAGTACCGCAGCGCTGTAGATCTTCAGTTTTGTTGCTGGGCTGATTCCTCAACTTGCAAGATCTGCTTTCAGTAGACTGCGCTCCACTGTATAGGCAGATAAACAGTAAAAGGATGGCAAAACGAAGACTGGGGCTGAGCAGGGATCTAAAAGGGGATTTACGCATGGGGTAAATTAATAAAAAGGCAACATTTGACAGGCTGGTTGCATAACACACTCTCTCACACACACACTCTCTCACACACACACTCTCTCTCGCACACACACAATAACACACTCTCTCACACACACACAATAACACTCTCTCACACACAATAACACACTCTCACACACACACACTCTCTCTCGCACACACACAATAACACACTCTCTCACACACACACAATAACACTCTCTCACACACAATAACACACTCTCACACACAATAACACACTCTCTCACACACACACAATAACACACTCTCACACACAATAACACACTCTCTCACACACACACAATAACACTCTCTCTCACACACACACACAATAAACAGCAGAACCAGATGAGATACACACGTGGATACTGAGAGATGAAAGGGTGGAAATTGTAGACACATTGGCCATAATCTCCCTGTCTTCCTTAGACCCAGGGGTGTAGCTGGAGGAGTGGAGAATTGCACACATTACAAAGTCATTCATTCTGTGTGTCCCAGTGGACATTGTAACTATTTGGTGGGGATGTGGCAGGGAGAGGTCCCAAGAAGTGTCTCAGGTAAGACAAAAGAAAGACCTAGTTAATTCTAGAAAAAGAAGAGAAACAGGGAGGGAGATCCCAACTGAATAAAGCATCCAGTAAATACTGAAAGAAAACTAATTGAAAGTATGTTAAGTCAAGCAAGAAACCTGAGTGTTGCAACACTGATAAATCTTCATTGGTTTTTCTTTTCTGTCTGTAATAAGCACCGGGTTCCAACTGCACTGGTAAAGTGAGATATACTGGGATAAAAGGAATAGTGTGAGTTTGAATCATTTTCTGGTGCCTGTATGGTACCTTCCCAATCTTTCTGCCACAATGAATTTCTTGTTTAATAAATGTTTTATCCTATTGTAACAGGCAAACTCCTGCGAATCTGTTCCATTGCAGCCCTCCATGGTTTTAATAACTAAAAGTTAGGATCTATCATGGACAGAGTGGATAGTCAGATGCTCTTTCCTGGAGTAGAAAAGTCAAGTATTGGGGGACATAGGTCTAAGGTGCGTGGGGAAAAGCTTAGAGGAGATGTGCGGGGAAAGTCTTTTACGCAGACACAGGTGAGTGTCTGGAACGCGCTGCCCGGAGAGGTGGTGGGAACAGATATTTAAGGGGCGTCTAGACGAATACATGGATAGGATGGGAATGGGAGGATTTGGACTCTGTACCTGCACACGGTTTTAGTTTAGAACATAGAACATTACAGCGCAGAACAGGCCCTTCGGCCCACGATGTTGCGCCGACCAGTTACAAAAACAATGACCCACTAGCCTAAACCAATCCCTTTTCATCCATAAACCTATCCACAGATCTCTTAAACGCCCCCAAACTAGGAGCATTTACAACTGCAGCTGGCAGGGCATTCCAATCCCTCACCACCCTCTGGGTAAAGAACCTACCCCTGACATCTGTCCTATAACTACCCCCCCTTAATTTAAAGCTATGCCCCCTCGTGCTAGATTTCTCCATCCGAGGAAAAAGGCTATCACTGTCCACCCTATCTAAACCTCTAATCATCTTATATGTTTCAATGAGGTCCCCTCTTAGCCGCCTTCTTTCCAGTGAAAACAACCCCAAATCTCTCAGTCTCTCCTCATAGGACCTCCCCACCATACCAGGCAACATCCTGGTAAACCTCCTCTGCATAGGCATCATGACCTGCGCAAGCTTACAGAGCTAAACGGCCTGTTTCTGTACTGTACTGTTCTTTGCTCTATCGAGCCAGGTTCCATTCTGGGATCTGATTTGTCTAGCAGTAACAGCAGCGGGGAGTGTAACATGTTCTTGTCCAAGAAGATCTGCGCAAGGATATTTTGGCCCTGGAGGGAGTGCAGAGGAGGTTTACTAGGCTGATACCGGAGTTGAGGGGGTTGAGCTATGAGGAGAGGCTGAATAAACTAGGCTTGTACTTGTTAGAGTTTAGAAGAATGAGGGGAGATCTCATTGAGACGTATAAGATGATGAATGGGATGGATAGGATAGAGGTGGAGAGACTCTTCCCGCTCAAAAAAGACAGTAGGACTAGGGGGCACAGCCTCAAGATAAAGGGGGGGCGGTTTAGAACAGAGTTGAGGAGGAACTTCTTCACTCAAAGGGTGGTGAATCTCTGGAATTCTCTGCCCGTTGAAGTGGTGGAGGCTGCCTCGCTAAATATTTTTAAGACGCGGGTTGATGGGTTTTTGATAAGAGAGGGGATTAAGGGTTATGGGGAGAGGGCGGGAATGTGGAACTGAGCCACGACAGATCAGCCATGATCTTATTGAATGGCGGGGCAGGCTTGAAGGGCCAGATGGCCTACTCCTGCTCCTATTTCTTATGTTCTTATATTAAGAGTGTAAATATATGCCCAGCAACTACAGAGCAGTCGGTTTAACGTCACTGGTGGAAAAGCTTTTCGGAATGATTTTTCCAACAGCACTGGTGGTGATAACTGGGGAAGGTGGATTCAACATCCAGTCACCCAGTTGTTAGTTGAGTGTGATTTTTGAATTGTTGTTAAAGTTTATTTATTAGTGTCACCAGTCGGCTTATGTTAACATTAAGGGTCTCCCTTAATCTGGCGCGCGTATAATTCCCTAAATTTGCACCCCCTTTATTGTGGAGTCCACTACAGGTAGACAAAAACGTCAACGATCGATGAAAGACTTGAATAAGGCGCTCACTGAGTGTTAAAATGGGCGGCACGGGCTTGTGGGGCTGAAGGGCCTGTTTCCTATGCTGTTCTTTGTAACACTGCAACGAAGTTACTGTGAAAATCTCCTCATCGCCACACTCTGGCGCCTGTGCGGGTACACTGAGGGAGAATTTAGCACGGCCAATGCACCCGACGTCTTTTGGATTATGGGAGGAAACCCACGCAGACATGGGGAGAATGTGCAAGCTCTGCACAGACAATGACCTGAGCCGGGAATTGAACCGGGCTCCCTGGCGCTGTGAGGGCAGCAACGCTAGCCACTGTGCCACCAGCAGCTCTGGTAAAGTGAGATAGCATTGTATCGATAAATCAGCCTTCTTTAGCAAGCACCTCACTCACTCTCAGTCCCGCCAACCATGGGAATGGGCGCAGGCAGTGGCAGGAAGGGTGATGGGGCGAGTCAGCCTGGAAAACCCCGTCTTCTGCCTCCACAGTCATTTTAATTGGCTTTCTGAAGGGCCTTACTTAATAATGGGATCTTTCCATGCTCTATTTAACACCGCTGCACAACTTCCAGGTATTTATTCACTCGGTCTCCGGAAGAGCTAATTGGAAAGGGAACATTGGAAAGTGTGCGTATTTTGACAGATCAGATCAGTAAATCTCTAATGGGATGGGTGGGTGAGTGGAATCGGCTGCCGTCGGTGGTGGTGGAGGCGAACTCGTTGGGGTCTTTTAAGAGACTTCTGGATGAGTGCATGGGATTGAGGGTTATAGATAGGCCTGGTAGGTAGGGATATGATCGGCGCAACTTGTGGGCCGAAGGGCCTGTTTGTGCTGTAGCGTTCGATGTTATTGGCTAGGCCAACATTCACCGCCCATCTCCAGTTGCCCTTGGGCAGGTGGAGGTGAACTACCCTCTTGAACCACTGCGACCCATGAGCTGTAGGTACACCCGCAGTGCCCTTCAGTAAGGATAACACCATCTTGCCACCTCTCATTGTCTTTTAGCTGATTAATTAGTGCTTTGAGTCATCAGCACCTCTTGTTCATGAGCCTTTGGCAAAGAAATCGCAAAGTATGTCATCTTCTATGTGAAGATACTCACACCATTAGCACCGCCACCTGTTGCAGCACGGAAACTTGGCCATTTTGAAGGTAAGATTTGGCACTTGGGATAAACGATTACAAAAATATTAAATGAACGCAAAACATTGAAAATAACGTTGAACTCGCACAGTGCTCATTGCACGTGAATAGTGTAAACAGGGAAAAGATTTAACTTAGAACATAGAACCCTAGAACCCTACAGTGCAGAAACAGGCCCTTCGGCCCATCGAGTCTGCACCGAACACAATCCCACCCAGACCCTATCCCCATATCCCTACACATTTTACCTGCTAATCCCTCTAACCTACACATCCCAGAACACTAAGGGGCAATTTTAGCATAGCCAATGAACCTAACCCGCACATCTTTGGACTGTGGGAGGAAACCGAAGCACCCGGAGAAAACCCACGCAGACACAAGGAGAATGTGCAAACTCCACACAGGCAGTGACCCGAGCCGGGAATCGAACCCAGGACCCTGGAGCTGTGAAGCAGCAGTGCTAACCCACTGTGCTACCGTGCCGCCCTAACATAGGAAACATAGGGTTATGAGGAAAGATTGAGTAAATTGGGGCTGTTTTCCCTTGAAAGACGGTGACTGAGGGAGGATCTAATAGAGATATATAAGATTATGAAGGGTATAGATAGAGTAAACAGAGGTAAGCTATTTCCTTTGATAGAGACACGTAGGACAAGGGGACATGGGCTTAAGGAAGAGGTATAACACAGATATTAGAGGGAGGTTTTTCACACAGAGGGTAGTGGGGGTATGGAATGCTCTGCCAAGTAAGGTGGTGGAGGCAGGCACGCTGGAGTTGTTTAAGAGTAACTTAGACAGGCACATGAGTGGGTTGGAGATGGGTGGATATAGGAGATTGTTTTAAATAAGGTTCATTAGCACTGGGACGTCCCTGGTAATGTAAAAGGATGTGGTATGATAATAATTCACAGGTTTTAAGTCGGTCCACCTTGTGTCCAACGAGGGACATACACACGATGGGTCGTACTGGGGCTGCTCTTGGTTGTTCGAGATTGGCCTAGTGCTTCATGTCGTTAGTGTGTGCCTAAACTGGACCAGATACTGGGCAAGACGACAGCTCAGTGACTATCACTGATTGCTGTGCAGACACATGGATTTGGGACGGTGTCTGTGGGAGTTTGCACATTCTCCCCGTGCTTGCGTGGGTTTTCTCCGGGTGCTCCGATTTCCTCCCACACCCCAAAGATGTGCTGTTAGGCTGATTGGAGGTAATAATTTGTCCCTAAATTAGTTCCCTCAATGTGGATGGCCATTAGAGTATAAAAGCTGCTGTCTAATGCTTCAGTTGTACAGAACGTTGGTTAGACCGCATTTGGAGTACTGCGTCCAGTTCTGGTCACCTTACTACCGGAAGGACGTGGAGTCTCTGGAAAGGGTGCAGAGGAGGTTTACCAGAATGTTGCCTGGCATGGGGGGACTGGGTTACGAGGAGAGGTTGAAGAAACTGGGACTATTCTCCTTGGAAAGGCGGAGATTGAGAGGGGACATGATAGAAGTATATAAGATAATGAAGGGAATGGATAGAGTTAATAGTGAGAGACTGCTCCCTAGATAGATACAAACACGAGAGGTCATCATTTAAGGGTGAGGGGGGAGAGGTATAATTTGGAGGTGAGAAGAAGGTTCTTTACGCAGAGAGTTGTGGGGGTCTGGAACGCGCTACCGAGTAGGGTGGTGGAGGCAGGAACATTGGACTCGTTTAAGATGCAGTTAGATAGGCACATGAGTGAAACGAGAATGGAGGGATATGGTAGGGGCTATTAAATAGGGTTAAACCTCGGGAGACACCGGAAAGGCAGGCTGTAAGATTAATATTTTTGTCTTTATTCCACAGGTGGAGGTCCACCTCGTGTCAAACGAGGGGCATTCACACGGCGGGTCGTGCCTGGGCTGCTCTTGGAAGTTCCAGGAGTGGCCTAGTACTTCATGTCGGTGTGTGTGCTTGATCCTGGACCGGTAGATGGGCGCCGCAACAGCTCAGTGACTAGCACTGCTGGCTGTGCAGACACATGGATTTGGGCCTGTGTCTGTGGGAGTTTGCGCATTCTCCCTGTGGTTGCGTGGGTTTCCTCCGGGCGCTCCGGTTTCCTCCCACACCCCAAAGATGTGCTCTCAGGCTAATCGTTTTTTACCAAATTGACACTATTTCTTCCCTGAATCTGACTGAGTAGGGTTCCATTCATAGATATGCAGGGTAGAATAGGTGTAGGGTGATGTGGCGGCGCGGGCTCGTTGGGCCGAAGGGCCTGTTTCCCGTGCTGGATTGTTCTTTGTTCTTTGTAAAACAATAGATAAGGGTCATGGGTGGAGGGGGGGGGGGGACTGGTACTGTTAAAATGGCGGCACGGGCTCGTTGGGCCGAAGGGCCTGTTTCCCCGGGCTGTTTTTGTTCTTTGTTCTTTGTACTATGATGCTGGAGAAGCTGTGTACGGTGAGGTGACTATAGAATCACACAATGCCATAGCACAGAAAGAGACCATTTGGAAAAATTGTGCCTACACTAGGGAGAGGGCGGGGTAGGGTGTGTGTGGGATACTCCTTCAGAAAGATGGGCCAAATGGCCTTTTTCTGCACCGTAAGGATTTTGTGGCTGCTTGTAGCGGTAACCAATCAACTGCCAGTCATCAATCATGGAGCCCTACAGTGCAGAAAGAGGCCCTTCGGCCCATCGAGTCTGCACCAAACACAATCCCACCCAGGCCCTACCCCCATATCCCTACATATTTTACCCACTAATCCCTCTAACCTACACATCCCTGGACACTAAGGGACAACTTCTTAGCACGGCCAATCGACCTAACCCCGCACATCTTTGGATTGTGGGAGGAAACCGGAGCACCCGGAGGAAACCCACGCAGACACGAGGAGAATGTGCAAACTCCACACAGACAGTGACCCCCGAGCCGGGAATCGAACCCAGGACCCTGGAGCTGTGAAGCAGCAGTGCTAACCCACTGTGCTACCGTGTCGCCCAAGACCCTTTCCCTGTAACCCTCTAATCTTTTTCCTTCAGGTACTTATCCAGTTGCCTTTTGAATATCACTGCTGAATCTGCTTCCTTCGCACTTTCGGGCAACGCATTTCAGGTGAGGTGTGAAAGAAAAGATTTTATCATGTGCCCTTGGTTACGGACTCTTCTATCGCTGCAAAGGGTCTACTCTCATTTAGTCTCGCAAAACCATTCAAGTCTCTTGAACTCCTCCATCAAATCTCTTTGCCTTAACTGCTCTAGAGCGGACAATCCGTGCTATTGATCGAAGGGTAAATACTCAAAAGAACAGCACAGGAAACAGGTCCCTTGGCCCCACAAGCCCGCGCCGCCCATTTTAACTCAGTCAGTGCCTCTTTCCAATCCTCCTTCTACCCACGACTTTCATCTACGCCTTTTAGACTCCAAAATAAAGGGGTGCAAATTTAACATAGAACATAGAACATTACAGCGCAGAACAGGCCCTTCGGCCCACGATGTTGCACCGACCAGTTACAAACCAATGACCCACTAGCCTAAACCAATCCCTTTTTGTCCATAAACCTATCCACAGATCTCTTAAACGCCCCCAAACTAGGCGCATTTACAACTGCAGCTGGCAGGGCATTCCAATCCCTCACCACCCGCTGGGTAAAGAACCTACCCCTGACATCAGTCCTATAACTACCCCCCCCTTAATTTAAAGTCGTGCCCCCTCATGCTAGCTTTCTCCATCCTAGGAAAAAGGCTATCACTGTCTACCCTGTCTAAACCTCTAATCATCTTATATGTTTCAATAAGGTCCCCTCTAAGCCGCCTTCTTTCCAGCGAAAACAACCCCAAATCTCTCAGTCTCTCCTCATAGGATCTCCCCTCCATACCAGGCAACATCCTGGTAAACCTCCTCTGCACCCTCTCCAAAGCCTCTACATCCTTCCTGTAATGTGGGGACCAGAACTGCACACAGTACTCCAAGTGCGGCCGGACCAGAGTTGTGTACAGTTGCATCATGACGCTGCGACTCCTAAATTCAATCCCCCTACCAATAAACGCCAAGACACCGTATGCCTTCTTAACAACCTTGTCTACTTGATTCCCAACTTTCAGGGATCTATGTACACATACACCTAGATCCCTCTGCTCCTCCACACTATTCAAAGTCCTCCCATTAGCCCTATACTCAACACATCTGTTATTCCTACCGAAATGAATTACCTCACACTTCTCCACATTAAACTCCATCCGCCACCTCTCAGCCCAGCTCTGCAACCTTTCTAAGTCATCCTGCAAACTATGACACCCTTCCTCACAATCTACCACACCTCCGACTTTGGTGTCATCAGCAAACTTACTAATCCACCCAACTATACCCTCATCCAGATCATTAATAAAGATTACAAACAGCAGTGGCCCCAAAACAGATCCCTGAGGCACACCACTCGTAATTAGAGAATTATAACCAGATTGAGGGACTCCTCTTGATAGTGGGAGTGTGGCCTTGTGAGGGATCTTTGAAGTCCACTTGTGAGGGTCTCATCTAAGTAGTGGCACCTCCAGCAGAGCCGGTACCGCAATGGAGCACCCACAGGAATATTCCCTCAAACCCTTCAACTGAATTTAAGCCCATCACTTCATAACCCCACAGGGGGAGTTTCCCACCCGCCTTGGGAATTGGAGTGGATGGGGGTGGGGGGGGGTGGGGGGGGGGGGGGGGGGGGGGAGACCGTGCAATGGACCTCGGGCAGGATTTTCCAGTTCTGGGGTGAGCGCGGCTGGAAACTCTCGCCCACAGGTCACAGTTGACCTAAGCGCACTGAGGGCACTTGGCACCACATTGGGAATGTCGCTCGCAACTTCCCTCACTCGGAAGCATTTTTATCACCATCTTGGGACAGAGGCGGGCTTGAACAGTGGCAGGCAGGATCCGATACCGGAATTCCTGCTGCTATTCCCAACGCTGGCTATTTTGAGTAACTCAGGATGAGATGCAGGTAGTGAGCCCACACACAGTTGTGTGCAAACAGACAGTGACTGTTCCGGAAGCGTATTTCGTTAGTTGTAAACACTCTGGGTTATCTTAAAGTCATCAAAGTTCCTAGAAAAATATTCTCTTTAGCTAGGTTGAGGGAGCTCGGTCCCTTCTCCCTGGAGAGACGAAGGTTGAGAGGTGACCTGATAGAGGTTTATAAGATGTTGAGAGGTATAGATAGGGTGGATTCTCAGAGGCTATTTCCCAGGGCTGAAATGGTCACTACGAGAGGACACAGGTTTAAGGTGCTGGGGAGCAGGTACAGAGGAGATGTTAGGGGTACGTTTTTCACTCAGAGGGTGGTGAGAGAGTGGAATCGGCTGCCGTCGGTGGTGGTGGAGGCGAACTCGCTGGGGTCTTTTAAGAGACGTCTGGATGAGTACATGGGATTTAATAAGAACATAAGAACATAAGAAATAGGAGCAGGAGTAGGCCATCTAGCCCTTTGAGCCTGCCCCGCCATTCAATAAGATCATGGCTGATCTGTCGTGACTCAGCTCCACCTTCCCGCCCTCTCCCCATAACCCTTAATCCCTTCTCTTATCAAAAACCCATCAACCCGTTTCTTAAAAATATTTAGCGAGGCAGCCTCCACCACTTCAACGGGCAGAGAATTCCAGAGATTCACCACCCTTTGAGTGAAGAAGTTCCTCCTCAACTCTGTTCTAAACCGCCTCCCCTTTATCTTGAGGCTGTGCCCCCTAGTCCTACTGTCTTTTTTGAGCGGGAACAGTCTCTCCACCTCTATCCTATCCATCCCATTTATCATCTTATACGTCTCAATGAG
Source organism: Prionace glauca (assembly GCA_037974335.1). NCBI lineage: Eukaryota > Metazoa > Chordata > Chondrichthyes > Carcharhiniformes > Carcharhinidae > Prionace > Prionace glauca. The sequence goes on from CM075737.1 coordinate 58,490,372, forward strand.
ATCTCCCCTCATTCTTCTAAACTCTAACGAGTACAAGCCTAGTTTATTCAGCCTCTCCTCATAGCTCAATCCCCTCAACTCCGGTATCAGCCGAGTAAACCTCCTCTGCACTCCCTCCAGGGCCAAAACAGAGGAGATATTAGGGGTAAGTTTTTCACTCAGAGTGAGTGGAATCAGCTGCCATTGGTGGTGGTGGAGGCAAACTCGCTGGGGTCTTTTAAGAGACGTCTGGATGAGTACATGGGATTTAATGGGATTGAGAGTTATAGATAGGCCTGGTAGGTATGGATATGATCAGCATAACTTGTGGGCTGAAGGGCCTGTTTGTGCTGTAGTGTTCTATGTTCTTTGTTGCGTCCACAGAATGTTCCAAGAATGCCTCAAAATCAAAGAACTATATTTGCAATGTAATCAATTAGACTGTGTGTACATCGATTGATGTACAAAATATCAGACAACTGACCAGTTTACCTGTTCCTCTTGGGATATTGGTTGAGGGGAAAATGTCCAAGTTTCCAAAGGTGTGTAGGTTAGGTGGATTGACCATACTAAATTGCCTCTTAGTATCCAAAGATGTGCGGGACGGGGAGGGGGGGGGGTAGGTGATTGGTCATGGTAAATTGCCCCTTGGTGACCACAGATATGCAGGTTAAGTGGATTGGTCATGCTTAATTGCCCGTTAGTGTCCAAAGATCTGCAGGTTAGGAAGATTGGCCATGATAAATTGCCCCTTGGTGATCAAAGATATGCAGTTTGGGCGGATTGACCTTGGGAAACGTGCAGGGTTACAGGGATAGGGTCTGGGGAAGGAGATGTGCCTGGGTAAGCTGCTCTGCCAGAGAGTCAGTACAATCCTGATGGGCCGAATGGCTTCTTTCTGCATTGTAAGGAGTCTATGAAATTTGGCCAGGCACAGGAAAATCTGCCCTGTTCTCCTTTGAGTGAGTGCTGTGAGATTTTTTACATCCAAGAGAATGAGCAAATGGAGTCTTAGTTCCCATTATTGCCCATTCAAGGGCATCTCAGGCAGGGCTCCCTCAGTGAAGTGGAAGTTTAGATCAGTGTGTTAGGGAGAGAGCAAACACCTTCGCGTAAACGTATCTTTACCTTTCAAATCATAGAATCCCTACAAAGAACAACACAGCACGGGAAACAGGCCCTTCGGCCCAACGAGCCCGCGCTACCGTCCCATTGTCTCAGTGACCTATTCATGATTTTAGTCTATGCCTAATGTGCGAGGATCAGGGAGGTCCAATATAGGGACAATTTGTTACCCAATCAATCAGCCTAAAAGCACATTTTTGGGATGTGGGAGGAAACCGGAGCACCCGGAGGAAACCCACGCAACCATGGGGAGAACACGCAAACTCCCACGGACACAGGCCCAAATCCATGTGTCCGCATAGCAACAGAGATAGTCTCTGAGCTGCCATGATGCCCTCAAGATGGTCCAGTTTACGCACACCAACGACATGAAGCAGTAGGCAACTCCCGAAGCAATATCCAAGAGCAGCCCACCACAACCTGCCGCACGCATGCCCCTTGCTGGACTTAAATGCCTGTGGATAAAAATTCATTATTAAAAGACTCTATATCCCTGAGGCTAAAACTGAACCCCAAACCTACAATGTTTAGTAAGGCCTGCTATATCCCCCTATATGTAGACTGCTCATGTGGCTGTCCAAGTGACTCTTGAACAACCCTAGCGTGCCTGCTTCCACCACCTTACTCGGCAGTGCATTCCACATCCCCACTACCCTTTGTGTGAAAAACTGCCCTCTAATATTAGTCTTATATCTAGCCCCCCTCACCCTAAGCCCGTGACCCCTCGTTCTATCCATTTCTAATAGCGGAAAAAGCTTACCACCATTTACTCTATCTGTCCCCTTCATAATCTTATAAACCTCTATTAGATCCCCCCTCAGCCGACGTCTCTCAAGGGAAAACAGCCCAAGTGCGTTCAATCTTCCCTCGTAAGACAGCCCTTCCATACCAGGCAACATCCTGGTAAATCTCCTCTGCACTCTCTCCAGGATCTCTACATCCTTCCGGTAGTACGGCGACCAGAACTGGACGCAGTACTCCAGGTGAGGCCTAACCAACGTTCTATACAACTATACAGTGCAGAAGGAGGCCATTTGGCCCACTTAGCCTGCACCGACAACGATCCCACCCAGGCCCTATCACTGTATTTACCTCTCGTACATTCCATGCTCATCCCCCGACACTAAATTTAGCATGGCCAATCTACACCTAACCTACACACCTCTTTGGAGTGCGGGAGGAAATTGGAGGAAACACGGGAACAATATGCAAATTCCCACAAGAGACACCCAAGGCTGGGATTGAACCTGGGTCCCTGGTGTTGTACAAAGAACAAAGAACAATCCAGCACGGGAAACAGGCCCTTCGACCCAATGAGCCCGCACCGCCACATCATCCCACACCTATTCTACCCTGCGTGTCTACGAATGGAACCCTACTCAGTCCGATTCAGGGAAGAAATAGTGTCAATTTGGTAAAAACCGATTAGCCTGAGAGCACATCTTTGGGGTGTGGGAGGAAACCGGAGCGCCCGGAGGAAACCCACGCATCCACAGGGAGAATGCGCAAACTCCCACAGACACCGGCCCAAATCCATGTGCCTGCACAGCCAGCAGTGCTAGTCACTGAGCTGTTGCGGCGCCCATCTACCATAGAACATAGAACATTACAGCGCAGAACAGGCCCTTCGGCCCACGATGTTGCGCCGACCAGTTACAAAACAATGACCCACTAGCCTAAACCAATCCCTTTTCATCCATAAACCTATCCACAGATCTTTTAAACGCCCCCAAACTAGGTGCATTTACAACTGTAGCTGGCAGGGCATTCCAGTCCCTCACCACCCTCTGGGTAAAGAACCTACCCCTGACATCTGTCCTATAACTACCCCCCCTTAATTTAAAATCGTGCCCCCTCGTGTTAGCTTTCTCCATCCTAGGAAAAAGGCTATCACTATCTACCCTGTCTAAACCTCTAATCATCTTATATGTTTCAATGAGATCCCCTCTTAGCCGCCTTCTTTCCAGCGAAAACAACCCCAAATCTCTCAATCTCTCCTCATAGGATCTCCCCTCCATACCAGGCAACATCCTGGTAAACCTCCTCTGCACCCTCTCCAAAGCCTCTACATCCTTCTTGTAATGTGGGGACCAGAACTGCACACAAAACTCCAAGTGCGGCCGCACCAGAGATGTGTACAGTTGCATCATGACGCTACGACTCCTAAATTCAATCCCCCTACCAATAAACGCCAAAACTCCGTATGCCTTCTTAACAACTTTATCTACTTGATTCCCAACTTTCAGGGATCTATGTACACATACACCTAGATCCCTCTGCTCCTCCACACTATTCAAAGTCCTCCCGTTAGCCCTATACTCAACACATCTGTTATTCCTACCGAAATGAATTACCTCACACTTCTCCACATTAAACTCCATTCGCCACCTCTCAGCCCAGCTCTGCAACCGGTCCAGGATCAAGCAGGATCTACCGGTCCAGGATCAAGCACACACACCGACACGAAGTTCGAGGCCACTCCTGGAACTTCCAAGAGCAGCCCACGCACGACCCGCCGTGTGAATGCCCCTCGTTTGACACGAGGTGGACCTGTTGTGAAGCAGCAATGCTAACCGCTGTGCCACCACACTGCCTGATAGCATTGGCCGGTCTCTGTTTTTATTTCACTTTCCCCCACTCTGTATTAATTCTTGATTTGTCACTGGTGGGTGCTGTGCATTTTTTTTTTGCTTTGCGATTGTGATATTCATAGAATCATAGAACATTACAGCACAAACAGGCCCTTCGGCCCTCGAGTTGCGCCGATCACATCAACCCCACCAATCTATAGACCTATCTATAACCCCCAATCCCATTAAACCCCATAAACTCATCCAGAAGTCTTATAAGAGACCCCAGCGAGTTCGCCTCCACCACCGACGACGGCAGCCGATTCCATTCACTCACCACTCGGGCGGCACGGTAGCACAGTGGGTTAGCACTGCTGCTTCACAGCTCTAGGGTCCTGGGTTCGATTCCCGGCTCGGGGTCACTGCCTGTGTGGAGTTTGCACATTCTCCTCGTGTCTGCGTGGGTTTTCTCCGGGTGCTCCGGTTTCCTCCCACAGTCCAAAGATGTGCGGGTTAGGTTCATTGGCTATGCTAAAATTGCCCCTTAGTGTCCTGGGATGTGTAGGTTAGAGGGATTAGCAGGTAAATGTGTAGGGATATGGGGATAGGATCTGGGTGGGATTGTGTTCGGTGCAGACTCGATGGGCCGAAGGGCCTGTTTCTGCACTGTAGGGTTCTCTAGTATTCTCTCTATTCACCCTCTGAGTGAAAAACTTACCCCTAATTCAATGTGAAGAAGGTGGAGGTTTGAACACACCTTATAATACAGCACACAGATCAGACACATCGGAGCACCTTCCTTGCTGCTGCACTGGACTGCGACCCTGCCATGCAACTCTCTGCTAAAGCAAACGAGTATTTGGAGGAAAATCCATCAGGAGCCAGCCAAGTATGCAGAGTACATCAATCATCTCAGTGAAAATAACTTACATTTCCTTGGCATCTGCAATTTTAATTCCATTTTGGGGAAAACCCATTTCTGGCTCAGATATAAATCATTCCCACTCTTAAATGTTGAGTGGCTGCGTTAAAGATCACAGGAACATTGGTTCAGCGTTACCTGCGCACGTAATTTAGAAATCTGCACGGGTTCAAAAGTGACCAACGCAAAGTCTCCCCGTGATGCAGCCCTTGTATAAAGTGTAAACACTGCCCGCTGACGACAGCTCAACTGTGACAATTGCCTCATCAAAACCTGCTCCACCAGCAAATGTAACCCGAAGATTAAATCTCACAGAGCTCTGAGCCACACTGTACGCATCTTGTAACCCAACAAGATTTCATAAGAACACGGTAGCACGGTAGCACAGTGGGTTAGCACTGCTGCTTCACAGCTCCAGGGTCCTGGGTTCGATTCCCGGCTCGGGTCACTGCCTGTGTGGAGTTTGCACATTCTCCTGGTGTCTGCGTGGGTTTTCTCCGGGTGCTCCGGTTTCCTCCCACAGTCCAAAAGATGTGCGGGTTAGGTTCATTGGCTATGCTAAAATTGCCCCTTAGTGTCCTGGGATGTGTAGGTTAGAGGGATTAGCAGGTAAAATGTGTAGGGATATGGGGGTAGGGTCTGGGTGGGATTGTGTTCGGTGCAGACTCGATGGGCCGAGGGGCCTGTTTCTGCACTGTAGGGTTCTATCAGAAATAGGAGCAGGAGTAGGCCATCTAGCCCCTCGAGCCTGCCCCGCCATTCAATAAGATCATGGCTGATCTGAAGTGGATCAGTTCCACTTTGCCGCTTTCTCCCCATAACCCTTAATCCCCTTGTCTATCAGAACAAATCAGTCTTTCAAAGGAGTTTGATACAGTGCTCGAGTCCAAAAATAGGTTAGGTGGATTGGCCATGCTAAATATCGAAAGATGTGTAGGTGAGGTGGATTTGCCGTGGGTAAATGTGCAGGGATGAATTGGGGGGTCGGGAGGGGGTGTGTGGTTTATAGTGCTTGAGGGAGATGCTCTTTGAAGGATCAGGGCTGATTCAATGGGCTGAATGGCCTCCTTCTGCTCTGTATGGATTCTGTGGTTCACATGACAGGATGGATAGTATCGTGTGTGTGACTGTGGGGACACACCAATAGCTGCCCCAGATATTGATCAATCCATTCCCATTCTTACCGGAAGAACCACACACAGCTGGGAGGAAACTGGGAAACCCGGAGGAAACCCACGCAGACATGGGGAGAATGTGCAAACTCCATACAGACAGTGACTCAAAGCCAGAATTGAACCCAGGTCTCTGGTGCCATGAAGGGCCAGATGGCCTACTCCTGCTCCTATTTCTTATGTTCTTATGAGGCAGCAGTGCTAACCACTGCGCCACCTTGCTGCCCCACCATGCCACTTGTTGGCCCTGTGTCTGCTTGAGTTTCCTCTAAGTGCTCTGGTATCCTCCCACAATCCAATGTGGGTGACATTGATTAAAGGCAGAGAATCATCGAGTTTTACAGCATGGAAACAGGCCATTCGGCCCAACTTGTCCATGCTGCCCTTTTATTTAAAACTCCTAGGATAATCCCAGTTGCCTGCATTTGGTCCCTATCCCTCTATACCCATCTTACCCATGTAACTGTCTAAATGCTTTTTAAAAGATAGAATTGAACCTGCCTCTACTACTACCTCTGGCAGCTCGTTCCAGACACTCACCACCCTCTGTGTGAAATAATTACCCTTCTGGACACTTTTGATCTCTCCCCGCTCACCTTAAACCTGTGCCCTCTAGTTTTAGACTCCCCTATCTTTGGGAAAAGATATTGACTATCTAGCTGATCTGTGCCCCTCATTATTTTATAGACCTCTATAAGGTCACCCCTCAGCCCCCTACGCTCCAGAAGAAAAAGTCCCAGTCTATCCATCTTAAGAACATAAGAACATAAGAAATAGGAGCAGGAGTAGGCCATCTAGCCCTTCGAGCCTGCCCCGCCATTCAATAAGATCATGGCTGATCTGTCGTGGCTCAGTTCCACCTTCCCACCCTCTCCCCATAACCCTTAATCCCCTCTCTTATCAAAAACCCATCAACCCGCTTCTTAAAAATATTTAGCGAGGCAGCCTCCACCACTTCAACGGGCAGAGAATTCCAGAGATTCACCACCCTTTGAGTGAAGAAGTTCCTCCTCAACTCCGTTCTAAACCGCTCCCCCCTTTATCTTGAGGCTGTGCCCCCTAGTCCTACTGTCTTTTTTAAGCGGGAAGAGTCTCTCCACCTCTATCCTATCCATCCCATTCATCATCTTATACGTCTCAATGAGATCTCCCCTCATTCTTCTAAACTCTAACGAGTACAAGCCTAGTTTATTCAGCCTCTCCTCATAGCTCAATCCCCTCAACTCCGGTATCAGCCTAGTAAACCTCCTCTGCACTCCCTCCAGGGCCAAAATATCCTTGCGCAGGTGCGGCACCCAAAACTGCACACAGTACTCCAGCTGCGGCCTCACCAATGCCCTATACAGCTGCAGCAAGACCTCCCTACTTTTATATTCAATCCCCCTCGCTATGAAGGCCAGCATCCCATTCGCCTTCCTGACCACCTGCTGCACCTGCAAGCTGGGTTTTTGCGACTCATGCACAAGGACCCCGAGGTCCCTCTGCACCGTCGCCTGCTGCAGTTTTTCGCCACGTAAGTAATAGTCCTTCCTACCATTCTTCCTACCAAAGTGGACCACCTCGCACTTGCCAACATTAAATTCCATTTGCCATTTCCTGGCCCATTCGCCCAGCTTATCTAGATCCTTCTGCAGACTCTCCACATCTTCTCCTTATAACTCAAACCATCAAGTCCCGGTAGGATCCTATTAATCTTTTCTACACCCTTTCTACTTTAATAATATCCTTTCTATAATAGAGGACTAGAACTGTACACCGTATTCCAAGTGTAGCCTTACCGTTGTCTTGTACAACTTCAACAAGACGTCCCAACTCCTGTAGTCAATGTTCTGACCAATGAAACAAAACATGCCGAATGCCTTCTTCACCACTCTGTCCACCTGTGACTCCACTTTCAAGGAGCTATAAACATGTACCCCTAGATCTCTTTATTCTGTAACTTTCCCCAGTGCCCTACCATTAACTGAGTAAGTCCTGCTCTGGTTCAATCTACCAATATGCATCACCTCACATTTGTCTAAATTAAACTCCATCTGCCATTCGTCAGCCCACTGGCCCAATTGATCAAGATCCCATTGCAATTGGAGATACCTTTCTTCACTGTCCACTATGTCACCAATCTTGGTGTCATCTGCAAACTTAATAACCATGCCCCCTACATTCTCATCCAAATCATTAATATAAATAACAAATAACAGTGGACCCAGCACTAATCCCTGAGGCACATCGCTGGTCACAGGCCTTCAGTTTGAAAAACAACTCTCTACAACCACCCTCTGGCTTCTGTCAAGAAGCCAATTTTGTATCCAATTAGATCCCTCACCCTGGATCCCGTGAGATTTAACCTTATGCAACAACCTACCATGCGGTACCTTGTCAAAGGCCTTGCTAAAGTCCATGTAGACAACATCAACTGCACCGCCCTCATCTAACTTCTTGGTTACCCCTTCAAAAAACTCAATTAAATTTGTGAGACATGATTTTCCACTCACAAAGCCATGCTGACTGTCCCAAATCAGTCCTTGCGTCTCTAAATGCCTGTAGATCCTGTCTCTCAAAATACCTTCCAACAATTTACCCACCACAGATGTGAGGCTCACTGGCCTGTAGTTCCCAGGCTTTTCCCTGCAGCCCTTTTTAAACAAAGGCACAACATTTTCCCCTCTCCAATCTTCAGGCACCTCACCCATAACTATCAGTGATTCAGATATGTTGGCTCGGGGACCCACAATTTCCTCCCTAGCCTCCCACAATGCCCTGGGATACACTTCACCAGGTCCCGGAAATTTATCTACCTTGATAATAAACAAAACACAAAAACAGCCCGGGAAACAGGCGAACCCGCGCCGCCATTTTAACATTACCAGTTCCCCCCCTCCACCCATGACCCTTATCTATTGTTTTATGGCCATTCCATAAGAACATAAGAACATAAGAACATAAGAAATAGGAGCAGGAGTAGGCCATCTGGCCCTTCGAGCCTGCCCCGCCATTCAATAAGATCATGGCTGATCTGTCGTGACTCAGCTCCACCTTCCCGCCCTCTCCCCATAACCCTTAATCCCTTCTCTTATCAAAAACATTGAGGGAAACCAATTTAGGGACAATTTATTACCTCCAATCAGCCTAACAGCACATCTTTGGGGTGTGGGAGGAAACCGGAGCACCCGGAGAAAACCCACGCAAGCACGGGGAGAATGCGCGAACTCCCCACAGACACAGGCCCAAATCCATGTGTCTGCACAGCAAACAGTGATAGTCACTGAGCTGTCGTGTTGCCCAGTATCTGGTCCAGTTTAGGCACACACTAACGACATGAAGCACTAGGCCAATCTTGAACATTCAAGAGCAGCCCAAGTACGGCCCATCACGTGTATGTCCCTCGTTGGACTTAAAACCTGTGACTGGCCACGCTAAGTTGCCTCTTAGTGTCAAGGGGTAAATACGTGGGGTTTATAGAGGATAGACCCTGAGTGGGATTGTTGCTGGTACAGACTCAATGGGCAGAATGGCTCCTCCTACACTGTAGGGATTCTATATTTAAGATTGCACCCGTAGGCACGTTGACAAGCTCGGGATCTCCAGATAGGCCTGATATCGGGATGCTGGAAAAAAAATCAGACCAATATTTCACTTACCTGCTCATCCCGTAGCTTATTGAGAATCAGTGGGCTTTTCCACTGATTGGGAGGTCAGGGGAAACTCATGGATAGAGACAAATAGGATAACATTCAGCATAGAAGAAGACAGCATAGAACCCTACAGTGCAGAAACAGGCCCTTCGGCCCATCGAGTCTGCACCGAACTCAATCCCACCCAGACCCTATCCCCACACATTTACCTGCTAATCCCTCTAACCTACACATCCCAGGACACTAAGGGGCAATTTTAGCACGGCCAATGAACCTAACCCGCACATCTTTGGACTGTGGGAGGAAACCGGAGCACCCGGAGAAAACCCACGCAGACACGAGGAGAATGTGCAAACTCCACACAGGCAGTGACCCGAGCCGGGAATCGAACCCAGGACCCTGGAGCTGTGAAGCAGCAGCGCTAACCCACTGTGCTACCGTGCCGCCCCGGAGAGAGAGGCAGTTGTCCAAATGAAGGGATTGACAAAGAGCATTGGAAACACAACTGGCAAAATATTGGCCCAGGCACCCCGAAAGAATATAGAGACCAGGTTTGCACATCCACTCTAGGAGCTTACCTGAATTTACATAGACATAGATTTACATAGAACCCTACAGTGCAGAAACAGGCCCTTCGGCCCATCGAGTCTGCACCGAACACAATCCCACCCAGACCCTATCCCCATATCCCCACACATTTACCTGCTAATCCCTCTAACCTACACATCCCAGGACACTAAGGGACAATTTTAGCATAGCCAATGAACCTAACCCGCACATCTTTGGACTGTGGGAGGAAACCGGAGCACCCGGAGAAAACCCACGCAGACACGAGGAGAATGTGCAAACTCCACACAGGCAGTGACCCGAGCCGGGAATCGAACCCAGGACCCTGGAGCTGTGAAGCAGCAGTGCTAACCCACTGTGCTACCGTGCTGCCCATTTGGTCAACTGTGAGGTACAACCTTTCCTCCACAAACTCCCATTGGTTTGACAGTGGTGTTCAAAGAGAGGGCTGAAGGATGCCAAGTTTCGGTCAGCTTTTGTAGCATAAATATTGAAAATTCATCTCCACGTGGAGTAAGTATAAGCAGGAGTTTGTCTCCTGCCCTACACAGCACTGCTGAGGGCTGTTATAGCTGTGCGCAGGCCAATCATTTCCTTACCTTTCTATCACCCTCTTAGAAACTACCTGAGGGCCACTGTGTGTTCTTGCAATGACACAGGGCCTTGGTGAGGTCACACCGAGAATATCGTGTACAGTTTTAGTCTCTTTTTCTGAGGAGGGATGTTCTTGCTCTCGAAGGTTTACCAGGCTGATTCCAGGGATGGTGGGACTGATGTACAAGATGAGATTGACTAGGTTTGGATTGTTTTCATTAAATGAGGCGGGGGGAATCTCATAGAGACTTATAAAATTCTAACAGGACTATAGACAGGGTAGACGCAGGGAGGATGTTCCTGATGGTGGGGGGAGTCCAGAACCAGGGGTCGCAGTCTGAGAATTCGGAGTAGACCATTTAGGACAGAGGTGAGGAGACATTTAGAACCATAGAACTCTACAGTGCAGAAAGAGGCCCTTCGGCCCATCAAGTCGGGGTGGCACGGTAGCACTGCTGCTTCACAGCTCCAGGGTCCTGGGTTCGATTCCCGGCTCGAGTCACCGTCTGTGTGGAGTTTGCACATTCTCCTCGTGTCTGCGTGGGTTTCCTCCGGGTGCTCCGGTTTCCTCCCACAGTCCAAAAGATGTGCGAGTTAGGTCGATTGGCCATGCCAAAATTGCTCCTTAGTGTCCAGGGATGTGTAGGTTAGGGGGATTAATGGGTAGATGTATAGGGGTATGGGGGTAGGGCCTGAGTGGGATTGTGTTCGGTGCAGACTCGATGGGCTGAAGGGCCTCTTTCTGTGCTGTAGGGTTCTATGTTCTATGAGTCTTCACTGACCACAATCCCACCCAGGCCCTACTCCCATATCCCTATATATTTTACCCACTGATCCCTCTAACCTAAGCATCTCAGGACACTAAGGGACGATTTTAGCATGGCCAATTAGCCTAACCCGCACATCTTTGGACTGATTTCTTCACCCAAAGAGTGGTGAGCCTGTGGAATTCATTCCCACAGGAAGGAGTTGATGCCAAAACATTGAATGTATTCAAAAGGCGGCTGGATAGAGCACTGGGGGGGGCAAATGGGATCAAAGTCATGGGGAGAAAGCAGGATTCGGCTATTGAGTTGGACAATTACCCATGATCGTAATGAATGGCAACGCAGGCTCGAAGGGCCAAATGGCCTCCACTTGTTCCTATCTTCTACATTTCTATGCAATATCACCCCACATCCTCGTGTCTGCGTGGGTTTTCTCCGGGTGCTCCGGTTTCCTCCCACAGTCCAAAGATGTGCGGGTTAGGTTCATTGGCTATGCTAAAATTGCCCCTTAGTGTCCTGGGATGTGTAGGTTAGAGGGATTAGCAGGTAAAATGTGTAGGGATATGGGGATAGGGTCTGGGTGGGATAGTGTTCGGTGCAGACTTGATGGGCCGAAGGGCCTGTTTCTGCACTGTAGGGTTCTATGTCTATGTTATTCATCTCAATTGGTGCAAATGGACCCCAAAATGGCAGATGCCAATGTAAGTGTTGCGCAGGTGGCTTTGACCTGGACCCGGAAACAAATCCCTACTCCAAATGTGTGTTTCATTTATTTATGGGATGTGTTCGTCCTCTGCTAGGCCAGCGTCTAATACCCGTCCCCTTCAGAGAGGGCTGAGCTGCCTTCTCGAACCACTGCAAGTCCACGTGGCGTAGGCGCCATTAGGGAGGGAGTTCCAGGGTTTTGAACCGGCTGCAGTGAAGCTCTGAGTCAGGGTGGTGTGTTTTGCATGGAGGAAGACTTGCAGCTGATGATGTATCTGCTCGCTGTGTCCTTCCTGGCGATGGATGTCAAGGGTTCGGAGATAGATTAACAATGAAATGCTAAGTGTTCATTTTCAATTTGAGGTTGAGGTGAAAACTCTTTCCGAGCACTTGCTTAAGTATATTTGTCCAGTTTAATAGGCACCTCATCTTTGAGAAGAGGGATTGATGGGTCAGATTGCCTGAAGTCATGCTTTTATCTTGACACTAAAACCGTTTGCATTCATTTTCAGAATTCTGACTTTCAGAATTATACTGTCACATAATAAGTATTCTGAAATCATACAAGGCAGGCTCAGAGGGATAGATTGGACCCTTGATGGTTGCTCCACATTCACATTCTTCTCAATAAAGTTCTTTTTCAAATCTTTGTGCTTGGAGTGTTATTTGACATTCAGCACCTTCCGCAAGTTATTTTTCCATTCTGAATGGAAATTTCAACAATGTCCTTTGTAGACTCTTTAACGTTACGATCATAGAACACCACAGCACAAACAGGCCCTTCGGCCCACAAGTTACACCGATCATATCCCTACCTACCAGGCCTATCTATATCCCTCAATCCCATTAAATCCCATGTACTCATCCAGAAGTCTTTTAAAAGACCCCAGCGAGTTTGCCTCTACCACCACCACCGGCAGCCGATTCCACTCACTCTGACAGAAAAACTTACCCCTAACATCTCCTCTGTACCTGCTCCCCAGCACCTTAAACCTGTGTCCTCTCGTAGCGACCATTTCAGCCCTGGGAAATAGCCTCCGAGAATCCACCCTATCTATTCCTCTCAACATTTTATAAACATCTATCAGGTCGCCTCTCAACCTTCGCCTCTCCAGGGAAAAGAGTCCCAGCTCCCTCAACCTATCCTCATAAGGCATGCCTCCCAATCCAGGCAACATCCTTGTAAATCTCCTCTGCACCCTCTCAATAGCTTTCACATCCTTCCTGTAATGAGGCGACCAGAACTGCGCACAGTACTCCAAGTGTAATTGAAAACCGTTTGCTGACAATGGGTAGTTATGATGTAGAGATGCCAGCGTTGGACTGGGGTAAACACAGTAAGAAGTCTCACAACACCAGGTTAGAGTCCAACCAGTTTATTTGATAGTAATCAGCTATTTACCATTTATATAGATGATCTGGAGGAGGGAACCGAGTGCAGGGTGTCAAAATTTGCTGATGACACCAAGATTGGTGGAAAGGCAAATTGTGCAGAGGGTGTGGAGAGTCTACAGAAGGATCTAGATAGGCTGGGCGAATGGGCCAGGAAATGGCAAATGGAATTTGATGTTGGCAAGTGCGAGGTGGTCCACTTTGGTAGGAATACTGGTAGGACAGATTATTACTTAATTGGAGAAAAACTGCAGCAGGCGACGGTGCAGAGGGACCTCGGGGTCCTTGTGCATGAGTCGCAAAAACCCAGCTTGCAGGTGCAGCAGGTGGTCAGGAAGGCGAATGGGATGCTGGCCTTCATAGCGAGGGGGATTGAATATGAAAGAAGGGAAGTTTGCTGCAGCTGTATAGGGCACTGGTGAGGCCGCAGCTGGAGTACTGTGTGCAGTTTTGGGCGCCGTATTTACGCAAGGATATTTTGGCCTTGGAGGGAGTGCAGAGGAGGTTTACTAGGCTGATACCGGAGTTGAGGGGGTTGAGCTATGAGGAGAGGCTGAATAAACTAGGCTTTTACTCGTTAGAGTTTAGAAGAATGAGGGGAGATCTCATTGAGATGTATAAGATGATGAATGGGATGGATAGGATAGAGGTGGAGAGACTCTTCCCACTCAGAAAGGATAGTAGGACTAGGGGGCACAGCCTCAAGATAAAGGGGGGGGCGGTTTAGAATGGAGTTGAGGAGGAACTTCTTCACTCAAAGGGTGGTGAATCTCTGGAATTCTCTGCCCGTTGAAGTGGTGGAGGCTGCCTCGCTAAATATTTTTAAGACGCGGGTTGATGGGTTTTTGATAAGAGAGGGGATTAAGGGTTATGGGGAGAGGGCGGGAAGGTGGAACTGAGCCACGACAGATCAGCCATGATCTTATTGAATGGCGGGGCAGGCTCGAAGGGCCAGATGGCCTACTCCTGCTCCTATTTCTTATGTTCTTATGTTCTTATCTTACATGCCAATAATATTCCTTGACCCTGTTTGTCCACCAAATTTCTTTTTTAAGCATTGCCTTCCGCTCTCTATACCCCTGAAGGCCCTCCTCAGTTCTTATTGCTCTATACTTACCATATTCTACTTTTTTTATATCAAACACTTGACATCACTGGACCTGCCACCTTTGCCCTTCACTCTCCGACGAACATGTTGGCTCTGAACTCTCACTATTTCACTTTCCAAATATAGATTTACCCACAAGTAGCTGCACCCAGGAGTCGCTGCCAGTTCTTTGGTGTTGTTTTAATAACTCATGTCAAGAGCAGTCGGCAAGATTGGAAAAAAACTTCCTGTAATAATTTACCATTCCGAGGAAAGATTTTAACTCTGACACATTCTTTGAGGCTGGTTTTTTCGTGGCTCTAACTTTCTCTTCCATCGGATGTAAACCCTACTCCAAACCCTAAATAATTCATCTCATCTGCTTTCAGGATGCATCTCTCTCTCTCTCTTTAATCTCACGCCAGCTTCCTGGAACTCTTTGAAAGCCTCCTCCAGGTTGGTCAGGTTTTCCACTTCTGTGATTAACACATCATCCAAGTAAACCGCTACCTGAAATAAACCTTGTAATAGGCTCTCCGCTGTGTGTCGAGAGATTGTACAGGCTGCTGAGACCCCGAATGGCCGTGTACTGGGGTAGGCCTGTATGTGGGTTAATGGTGACAAACTTAAACGGGCAGAGAATTCCAGAGATTCACCACCCTTTGAGTGAAGAAGTTCCTCCTCAACTCTGTTCTAAAACGCCCCCCCCCCCTTTATCTTGAGGCTGTGCCCCCTAGTCCTACTGTCTTTTTTGAGCGGAAGAGTCTCTCCACCTCTATCCTATCCATCCCATTCATCATGTGTCAGAAGATTGGAAAACGGCTAATGTTACGCCGTTGTTTAAGAAGGGTGCCAGGCAAAAGGCGGGGAATTATAGGCCGGTTAGTTTAACGTCTGTGGTAGGTAAAATGTTAGAAACCGTCATTAAGGAGGAAATTGCGAGGCATCTTGAAGGGAATTGCTTGATAGGGCGGACGCAACACGGTTTCATTAAAGGGAAGTCGTGTCTGACAAATTTACTGGAGTTCTATGAGGATGTGTCTAGGGCGGTGGATAGAGGAGAGCCGGTGGATGTGGTCTTTCTGGATTTTCAGAAGGTGTTTGACAAAGTACCTCATAAGAGGTTATTGCAGAAGGTCAGGGGACTTGGAGTTGGGGGTAGGGTGTTAGCGTGGATAGAGGATTGGTTGTCAAATAGGAGGCAGAGAGTGAGGGTCAACGGGTGCTATTCGGATTGGCGGATGGTGACTAGTGGAGTGCCCCAGGGGCCGGTGCTGGGGCCTCAGCTATTTACCATTTATATAGATGATCTGGAGGAGGGAACCGAGTGTAGGGTGTTGAAATTTGCTGATGACACCAAGATTGGTGGGACGGCAAATTGTGTGGAGGGTGTGGAGAGTCTGCAGAAGGATCTAGATAGGGTGGGCGAATGGGCCAGGAAATGGCAAATGGAATTTAATGTTGGCAAGTGTGAGGTGGTCCACTTTGGTAGGAATAATGGTAGGAAGGACTATTACTTACATGGCGAAAAACTGCAGCAGGCGACGGTGCAGAGGGACCTCGGGGTCCTTGTGCATGAGTCGCAAAAACCCAGCTTGCAGGTGCAGCAGGTGGTCAGGAAGGCGAATGGGATGCTGGCCTTCATAGCGAGGGGGATTGAATATAAAAGTAGGGAGGTTTTGCTGCAGCTGTATAGGGCATTGGTGAGGCCGCAGCTGGAGTACTGTGTGCAGTTTTGGTCGCCGCACTTACGCAAGGATAATTTGGCCTTGGAGGGAGTGCAGAGGAGGTTTACTAGGCTGATACCGGAGTTGAGGGGATTGAGCTATGAGGAGAGGCTGAATAAACTAGGCTTGTACTCGTTGGAGTTTAGAAGAATGAGGGGAGATCTCATTGAGACATATAAGATGATGAATGGGATGGATAGGATAGAGGTGGAGAGACTCTTCCTGCTCAGAAAGGACAGTAGGACTAGGGGGCACAGCCTCAAGATAAAGGGGGGGCGGTTTAGAACGGAGTTGAGGAGGAACTTCTTCACTCAAAGGGTGGTGAATCTCTGGAATTCTCTGCCCGTTGAAGTGGTGGAGGCTGCCTCGCTAAATATATTTAAGTCACGGGTAGATAGGTTTCTGATAGACAGGGGAATTAAGGGTTATGGGGAGAAAGCGGGAAAGTGGAACTGATCCACGACAGATCAGCCATGATCTTATTGAATGGCGGGGCAGGCTCGAAGGGCTAGATGGCCTACTCCTGCTCCTATTTCTTATGTTCTTATGTGAAGAGTGGGGCCCATTAAAGACCAAAGGGGTAATCTGTGCTTGGACCCAGGGGACATGGTTAAGGTCTTAAACGAACATTTTTCATCTATATTCACTAAGGAGAAAGACGTTGTAGCTGGAGTTTCCAGTTAGGACAGAGAAGTTGGAGAGCACATTAAGGTTAGTAAGGAGGAGGTATTAGTAGGCAACAACTCTCGAGTAACTTGACACCATTCAGGGTTGGCACCGTATCTACAAACGTTCAATCCCTCTGACGCTCAGTAGCAGCAGTTGTGTACGAACTACAAGATACACTGCAGCAATTCACCAAAGGTTCTTAAACAGCACTTTCCAAACCCATGACCACTTCCGTCTCGAAAGACAAAGATAGGAGCACCACCACCTGCAAGTTCCCCTCCAAGGCACTCACCATCCTCCCTCTTGCAGTGGGGCTGAGACACATTGTGCATAAGCTTTTAGGTTTGATCACGAGACTCGGGGGTGAGCCCGACCCTGGTAGTTACATACTGGGGGAGAGTTAAACATAGAACATAGAACATTACAGCACAAACAGGCCCTTCGGCCCTCGAGTTGCGCCGATCGCATCAACCCCACCAATCTATAGACCTATCTATAACCCCCAATCTCATTAAACCCCATATACTCATCCAGAAGTCTTTTAAAAGACCCCAGCGAGTTCGCCTCCACCACCGACGACGGCAGCCGATTCCATTCACTCACCACCCTCTGAGTGAAAAACTTACCCCTAACATCACCTCTGTACTTCCCTCCCCGCACCTTAAATCTGTGTCCTCTCGTAGCGACCATTTCAACCCGGGGAAATAGCCTCTGAGAGTCCACCCTATCTATTCCTCTCAACATTTTATAAACTTCTATCAGGTCGCCTCTCAACCTTCGCCTCTCCAGGGAAAAGAGTCCCAGCTCCCTCAACCTATCTTCATAAGGCATGCCTCCCAGTCCAGGCAACATCCTTGTAAATCTCCTCTGCACCCTTTCAATAGCTTCTACGTCTTTCCTATAGTGAGGCGACCAGAACTGCGCACAGTACTCCAAATGAGGCCTGACGAGGGTCCTGTAAAGTTGCAGCATTACCTCCCGACTCCTAAACTCAATCCCTCGATTAATGAAGTTAAAGTTGGTGGAGTGATGGTTCACCGCGACCACAAGCTGCTTCCCATTTCGTCAATTACTCTTTCTTTAATTGTTGCCCTGCTTCTCAGTGAATTGTGGAAGCTCATTTAGGCGCAGACAAGCTGGAATCCTGCAGAAATAGAAGAGCAATTAAATAAATCCACAAGAACTAGCAAAACTGACAAGAACTAGCAAAAATGTAGGTGGACTTGACAAAAGACTGATACTGTGTTAGACCAAGGTCAGGGAGACATCTGTTACAGCAGCACCATTCACCTAAAAGATTCATTACCCACCTGAGCCAAATCTTTATCTTTGAGGCAAAAATTAACCAAAATGCAGTTTACATAAACTCTATTTGCAAGGGATTTATTCTACCCTGTTTCCTCAGAGTGCAGGTGTTAAGCAATAATTAGTTTCATTTCTTTTAAATGCTAAACACCTTATCCGCAACATTAACGATCTGTAATTGAGAGCACACATTTCCACAAAGGCAGCCACGAGAGCGTGTTGCGATGTGAAATCCCACACTCCGAGTGGTACTTTCTCCACGAGGCAATCCATCTGGGTTCTGCTCGAAATCGCCAGCCGTTTGTCTCACCTGGCATTCGAATTAATCGGGGAGCAGTAACTGTGAGCTCATCCTGTCTCACAGCTCGGACTTCAAATGGGACAATGGCCTTGCTGTGGGAAACCTAATGAATAGTGAAAGAGGTCGATTTTATTGAAAGGCACTCTGGCACTCGGTGCATGAAAGCTGGCCAATTTACACATTAACACAGCCCTTTGTTTCCAGCGAGGTCAGGTCCAATGTAATCAAGGTAAAAACACCCAGAGGTCCACCTTGTTGTCCAACGAGGGGCACACACGCGATGGGTCGTACGAGGGCTGCTCTTGGATGTTTCGAGAGTGGCCTAGAGCTTCACGTGCGTTAGTGTACGCTTAAACTGGACCAGATGCTGGGCGACACGACAGCTCAGTGACTATCACTGTTTCCTGTGTTGATACATGGATTTGGGTCGGTGTCTGTGGGGAGTTTGTACATTCTCCCCGTGCTTGAGTGGGTTTTCTCCGGGCGCTCTGGTTTCCTCCCACACCCCAAAGATGCGCTCTTAGGCTGATTGGTGTAACAAATTGTCCCTAAGTTAGTCTTCCCTCAATGTGGAGTACCATAAGCGTAGACAAGGGTCATGGGTGGAGAGGGGACTCATAATGTTAAAATGGCGGCCCGGGCTCGTTGGGCCGAAGGGCCTGTTTCCTGTGCTGTGTTGTTCTTTGTTCTTTGTATTCTGAAATTGATTTTTATTTCCTTCTTTTGCATTCATCCTTAAATTCTTAGATTGAGGGCTATTTCTAACAGGCAGTAAAGACACAGCTAAAGCAGGGTCTTGAACTGAGACATTGGTTGTGCCCAAGTTCAGTGAAAGCTGCCACCTTGGTAAAGAAGTACATTGCGCCAAGCAGCAGGTGGTCCGTGGTGAATATTAGTTGAGAGAGTATTGATCGAGAGATCAGTGTGTTAGCTTTTATTGGTAGAGGGATTGAATTTCGGAGCCGTGAGGTCATGTTACAACTGTACAAAACTGTGGTGCGGCCGCACTTGGAGTATTGCGGACAGTTCTGGTCACCGCATTATAAGAAAGATGTGGAGGCATTGGAAAGGGTGCAGAGGAGGTTTACCAGGATGTTGCCTGGTATGGTGGGAAGGTCTTATGAGGAAAGGCTGAAGGACTTGAGGTTATTTTCGTTAGAGAGAAGAAGGTTAAGAGGTGACCTAATCGAGGCATACAAGATGATCAGAGGGTTAGATAGGGTGGACAGTGAGAGCCTTTTTCCCTCGATGGTGATGGCTAACACGAGGGGACATCGCTTTAAATTAAGGGGTGGTAATTATAGGATGGATGTCAGAGGTAGGTTCTTTACTCAGAGGGTAGTAAGGGTGTGGAATGCCCTGCCTGCAGCAGTTGTGGACTCGCCAACTTTAAGGGCGTTCAAATGGTCAGTGGATAGGCATATGGATAACATTGGAATAGTTTAGGTTAGAGGGTCATTAGATTGGTTCCACTGGTCGGCGCAACATCGAGGGCTGAAGGGCCTGTACTGTGCTGGAATGTTCTATGTTCTATGTTCCAGGAATTGTGAATTCCAGATGGATGTTGCCTGTTCTGCCATTTTCTTTGTACAAACAGCATCCTGCCCTTAAACTCCCCATTATTTTTTTTAAAAACTTGAGAGAATTGAATATTCAGTGTCGGAAAGACTCACTGCAGAATGTTTAGTCTGGTAATCGAGAACATAAGAACCCTTTTTTTAAACTTTGTGATAATTCTCATTGCAATGCCAATCAACCTCTATTGCCTGGAAAGTGCTCAGTCTCGTTCCTGCATGTAGTCAATTGTTAGTAGAGACATTTTTTCTCTCTCTCTCTCTCTTTTCATCCAATCTTTCTTGCCCTTTCTATTTCTCTTTTGTGACTGATTGACTGTACTTTCCCTTATTTCCTTCTCTGTTCTGAACATAGAACCCTACAGTGCAGAAACAGGCCCTTCGGCCCATCGAGTCTGCACCGAACACAATCCCACCCAGACCCTATCCCCATATCCCTACACATTTTACCTGCTAATCCCTCTAACCTACACATCCCAGGACACTAAGGGGCAATTTTAGCATAGCCGATGAACCTAACCCGCACATCTTTGGACTGTGGGAGGAAACCGGAGCACCCGGAGAAAACCCACGCAGACACGAGGAGAATGTGCAAACTCCACACAGGCAGTGACCCCGAGCCGGGAATCGAACCCAGGACCCTGGAGCTGTGAAGCAGCAGTGCTAACCACTGTGCTACCGTACCGTTCTTATCCGCTCAGGCCCCAAACGCCTGTTTGTTCTCAGTTACCAGGTTACTCTTCCAGTGACTTAAAGTACGGAGATAAAATCTGACCGAGTTTCTGGTTATTCAGATACTTTTCTGCTGAGGGATGCAGGAAAGTATCTGATTAACCAGAAACTCTGTCAGATGTCCCACTCTGAGCCATCATTTTAATCTGGTTTTCCTCTTGACAAGTTAAGAAATGAATGATGACAACATTCCAAAACGTGGATTTCATTCCACAGAGCTAAAAGGACACGCACAAAAGATGCCGTATCACAGAATTAGAAACCAGATTACATTCCCCTCAGGATGTACACGTGGAGCATGCATCACTAAACATTGTTTAGCAAATGTCCCTGACAATGTTCGGTTTAGGCAGCGCAAATAGTTACTTTAGAACCTATAGATTCCTTACAGTGCAAAAAGAGGTCTATCGAGTCTGCATTGACTTGCAACATTCCACCCAGGCCCTCGCCTCCACCCTATCCTTGTAACCCTGTGCATTTACCATGGTTAATCCACCTAACCTACACATCTGTGGAGAACAAGGGTCAATTTAGCATGGCCAATCCACCTAACCTATACATCTTTGGACACTACGGGCCAATTTAGCATGGCCAATCCACCTAACCTATACACCTTTGGACACTACGGGCCAATTTAGCATGGCCAATCCACCTAACCTATACATCTTTGGACACTAAGGGCCAATTTAGCATGGCCAATCCACCTAACCTACACATCTTTGGACACTACGGGCCAATTTAGCATGGCCAATCCACCTAACCTACACATCTTTGGAGCCTAAGGGTCAATTTAGCATTGCCAATCCACCCTAACCTACACATCTTTGGACACTAAGGGCCAATTTAGCACGGCCAATCCATCCTAACCTATACATCTTTGGACACTAAGGGCCAATTTAGCATGGCCAATCCACCTAACCTATACATCTTTGGACACTAAGGGCCAATTTAGCATGGCCAATCCACCTAACCTATACATCTTTGGACACTAAGGGCCAATTTAGCATGGCCAATCCACCTAACCTACACATCTTTGGACACTACGGGCCAATTTAGCATGGCCAATCCACCTAACCTACACATCTTTGGAGCCTAAGGGTCAATTTAAAATTGCCAATCCACCCTAACCTACACATCTTTGGACACTAAGGGCCAATTTAGCACGGCCAATCCATCCTAACCTATACATCTTTGGACACTAAGGGCCAATTTAGCATGGCCAATCCACCTAACCTATACATCTTTGGACACTAAGGGCCAATTTAGCATGGCCAATCCACCTAACCTACACATCTTTGGACACTACGGGCCAATTTAGCATGGCCAATCCACCTAACCTATACATCTTTGGACACTAAGGGCCAATTTAGCATGGCCAATCCACCTAACCTACACATCTTTGGAGACTAATGGGTCAATTTAGCATGGCCAATCCACCTAACCTATACATCTTTGGACACTAAGGGCCAATTTAGCATGGCCAATCCACCTAATCTACACATCTGTGGAGACTAATGGGTCAATTTAGCATGGCCAATCCACCCTAACCTACACTTCTTTGGACACTAAGGGACAATTTATCATGGCCAATCCACCTTAACCTGCACATCTTTGGGACACTAAGGGACAATTTAGCATGGCCAATCCACCCTAACCTACATATCTTTGGACACTAAGGGTCAATTTAACATGGCCAATCCACCTAACCTACACATCTTTGGACACTAAGGGTCAATTTAGCATGGCCAATCCACCCTAACCTACAGATCTTTGGACACTAAGGGTCAATTTAGCATGGCCTATCCACCCTAACCTACAGATCTTTGGACACTAAGGGTCAATTTAGCATGGCCAATCCACCCTAATCTATACATCTTTGGACACTAAGGGTCAATTTAGCATGGCCAATCCACCCTAACCTACACATCTTTGGACACTAAGGGTCAATTTAGCATTGCCAATCCACCTAACCTACACATCTTAGGACACTAAGGATCAATTTAGCATGGCCAATCCACCTAACCTACACATCTTTGGACTGTTGGAGGAAACCAGAGTACCTGGAGGAAACCCACGCAGACACGGGGAGAATGTGCCACACAGACAGTGACCCAAGGCCAGAATTGAACCTGGGTCCCTGGTGCTGTGAGGAGTTACATTGTAATTGAAGAGTGAGAGACACTTAATTGTTTACTGGAGTAGATTTCTGATAAAGTGAACTAAAATGTTCAAATCATCATCACAACATAATTTCATCGCTGATTGGTGGTAGCTCAAAATGTTATTATGAACTAGGATCTTTGCTCATTCTCCTCTTAATCCATAGGAGCAAACTAATATCAGTAACCTTTCCACTTTCAACAAAAACTTCATCTTTAATCTCTTACCTACCCCAGGTAAATACAAGCTCTGTCTCCATGGGTTCATGGGGGGTACCTGGCACCCATTGGCATGATCTCAATTGGAGGTTCTAGTGAATTATCCATCAGCCTGGCTCCACCACTCTGTCCAGCTCTGTTTAAACTTCCAACCTTCATCCAGGGCGGCACGGTAGCACAGTGGGTTAGCACTGCTGCTTCACAGCTCCAGGGTCCTGGGTTCGATTCCCGGCTCGGGTCACTGCCTGTGTGGAGTTTGCACATTCTCCTCGTGTCTGCGTGGGTTTTCTCCGGGTGCTCCGGTTTCCTCCCACAGTCCAAAGATGTGCGGGTTAGGTTCATTGGCTATGCTAAAATTGCCCCTTAGTGTCCTGGGATGTGTAGGTTAGAGGGATTAGCAGGTAAATGTGTAGGGATATGGGGATAGGGTCTGGGTGGGATTGTGTTCGGTACAGACTCGATGGGCCGAAGGGCCTGTTTCTGCACTGTAGGGTTCTATGTTCTATGTAGGACATATCAACGGGATGGAGGATCCAAGACTCAGTTGTCTGGGCTTTGGGAATTGGATTGGCAAGTTTGGGATGGTCAGAAGTATGTGACTCTGGGGTAATAGGACAGGTACCCTGATAGACACCTCTCACCCTCATTCTCATTTAAAACACCAGCCCGTACCTGCACTGCATTCACTTAAAGCTGCCAGTCACAACATTCCCCATACTGTCTCAGGAGGGTGTTGGATCAGTAGATTAATTGAAGCTTTAGACTTCTTTTAAGAAAAGTTAGAACAGTTCTTACAGACCGAAGAGAAGTGTGAACTGAAGTAGTGATTCTGCCCAAGAGCTGTAAGATCTTAGCTAGCCCAGTATAGGAAAAATACATTTAACAGGTTATTCCTCTAATATTGGGTAATATGTGTAAGCAAATGAATGTCTTAGGTGGCTTTTAACCAATATAAGTTAACATTTAAAAAGCCTGGTACATACATATGCAGATAGTTTAAACTTTATTTAGTAGCGTCACAAGTAGGCTTACATTAACACTGCAATGAAGTTACTATGAAAATCCCCCAGTCGCCACACTCCGGCGCCTGTTTGGGTACACTGAGGGAGAATTTAGCACGGCCAATGCACCCTAACCAGCACGTACAAAACCACAGAAAATTACAGCTCAGAAACAGGCCTTTTGGTCCCTGTGCCGAACCATTTTTTGCCGAGTCCCACTGACCTGCACTCGGACCATATCCCTCCCCACCCCTCTCATCCATAAGAACATAAGAAATAGGAGCGGGAGTAGAGTTTTTCTTACATGTTAAAAGTGACCCCGCATTTTTCCGGCAGCTCATTCCACACTCCCACCACTCTCTGCGTGAAGAATCCCCCCTAATATTCCCTTTAAACTTTTCCCCCTTTCACCCCTAACCCATGCCCTCTGGTTTTTTTTCTCCCCTAGCCTCAGGGGAAAAAACCCTGCTTGCATTCACTCTATCTATACCCATCAAAATCTTATACACCTCTATCAAATCTCCCCTCATTCTCCTACGCTCCAGGGAGTAAAGTCCTTGCATTCACTCTATCTATACCCATCAAAATCTTATACACCTCTATCAAATCTCCCCTCATTCTTCGGACTGTGGGAGGAAACCAGAGCACCCGGAGAAATCCCACGCAGACACGGGGAGAACATGCAGACTCCACACAGACAGTGACCCAAGTGGGGAATCGAACCTGCTCCCTGGTGCTCTGAGGCGGCAGCACGAACCACTGTGCCACCCACAGAATGTGAACCTGTCTTACGATTAAAATACGGTTGCCAACTCTGCCTGGACAACTTCCTGGAGGCGTTATCACATGACTTGCCGCCCTCCGGTTGCCCCACATTCAGGCCCCTGCCATTGGTTAAACACGAGAACATAAGAACGTAAGAAATAGGAGCAGGAGTAGGCCAGCTAGCCCTTCGAGCCTGCCCCGCCATTCAATAAGATCATGGCTGATCTGTCGTGGCTCAGCTCCACCTTCCCGCCCTCTCCCCATAACCCTTAATCCCTTCTCTTATCAAAAACCCATCAACCCGCTTCTTAAAAATATTTAGCGAGGCAGCCTCCACCACTTCAACGGGCAGAGAATTCCAGAGATTCACCACCCTTTGAGTGAAGAGGTTCCTCCTCAACTCCGTTCTAAAACGTCCCCCCTTTATCTTGAGGCTGTGCCCCCTAGTCCTACTGTCCTTTCTGAGCGGGAAGAGTCTCTCCACCTCTATCCTATCCATCCCATTCATCATTTTATACGTCTCAATGAGACGTATTAGCCCCTCATTCTTCTAAACTCTAACGAGTACAAGCCTAGTTTATTCAGCCTCTCCTCATAGCTCAACCCCCTCATCTCCGGTATCAGCCTAGTAAACCTCCTCTGCACTCCCTCCAAGGCCAAAATATCCTTGCGCAGGTGTGGCGCCCAAAACTGCACACAGTACTCCAGCTGCGGCCTCACCAATGCCCTATACAGCTGCAGCAAGACCTCCCTACTTTTATATTCAATCCCCCTCGCTATGAAGGCCAGCATCCCATTCGCCTTCCTGACCACCTGCTGCACCTGCAAGCTGGGTTTTTGCGACTCATGCACAAGGACCCCGAGGTCCCTCTGCACCATCGCCTGCTGCAGTTTTTTGCCACGTTGGTTGGCCGACCCATGGGTCCTCAAGACTCACCACCTTCCTCACCAATCAGAAAGCGGTTCAGTCTCTTTGCTATCCAACTGGAGTATTCCTGAATGTCCAACACAGGCGAACGGGACCGCATTTAAACAGGAACACTTCTTAATTCCCCTCTGAGTGAACTTTCTCCTAGGTTTTGCTCACAAAGTGTCCTGGAGATTAATCTTTAATTCCTGGAGACTTCAGCAAGGGTTCAGCAACCTGAAACCCAAACCATACTTTTACCATAGATCATAGATCATAGAACCCTACAGTGCAGAAAGAGGCCCTTCGGCCCATCGAGTCTGCCCCGAACACTATCCCACCCAGGCCCTACCCCCCATATCCCTACATATTATACCCACTAATCCCTCTGACCTACACATCCCTGGACACTAAGGGCCAATTTCTTAGCACGGCCAATCAACCTAACCCGCACATCTTTGGGCTGTGGGAGGAAACCGGAGCACCCGGAGGAAACCCACGCAGACACGAGGAGAATGTGCAAACTCCACACAGGCGGTGACCCCCGAGCCGGGAATCGAACCCAGGACCCTGGAGCTGTGAAGCAGCGGCGCTAACCCCATTGGCCTCAGTGCTAACCACATACCACTGGCCTCAAAGTGTCAGAAATGTAGCCTGCTCACTCCGGGCTCTCATTACGGTCGGTGATAAATGTAAGTGTGTAAAACTGGGTAAATAATGCTTCATCATTTTCACAATATCATCCTCGCTCTCGCCTGCATGGCACTGGTGCTGTCTACGGCGTATACCCACAGCTGCAGTAATGATACCATCTGCTTTCACTCCAGGATGCCAGGGACTGTGGTGTCAATTATCCCACTTAATGGCAACTGGGTTAAGCGTTTAACAGTTAGAGTGGTAACTTTGCACTGACAGCGCTGTTACAAAATGCAATTAAGCGCTCCACACGAGAGATTCACGCATTTAGCATCCCGCAGGAGCACTTACACATCTCAGTGAGACTCTGGGGCTCGATGCGCAACCAAGCCCATTTACAGGGATCTGCTAACAACCTGCTTCTGATCCCCTTTCATCCAGGTAGGGATTCACACTTCTGGCGCTCCATCCATCTTGTCCTCCTCCCCAAGCACTGCGCCCCCCCTCGCCAATTAGCCCAGGCAACTCAATAATATTCACACCCACAATTCATACTTGTTCAGTGCGAGATTTGAGAGACGGGGACTCAGACATAGCTGTCCTTGGTGCTAATTTGTAGATAAAGGTTAAACCCGAACGCCGAGGTGTTGGTAAATAACTGGGCACTGTCTGGTGGTTTCGATTTTTCACGTCTGCGCTCCACATCCTCATTTTGCTTCTAATGGTTAGCTGTGCAGGATTGCCAGGTCCTGGGGGTCTATATTTGTAATCCATGGCAAAACAAGGCAGCTGTTCCTTCTTGTAAATTCACTCAGCCACACTGGAAGTCCTGCAAGCACTGTGGGTCTAAATGTTCACTTAATCACAGGTTTCAAAGTTAAAATACCAGCCAGTTAAAATTCCAACGAGGGGCGTACACGCGATGGGTCGTACGAGGGCTGCTCTTGGATGTTGCTTCGAGAGTTGCCTAGTGCTTCACGTGCGTTAGTGTACGCTTAAACTGGACCGACTGACGGGCAACACGACAGCTCAGTGACTATCACTGTTTGCTGTGCAGACACATGGATTTGGGCCGGTGTCTGTGAGGAGTTTGCGCATTCTCCCCGTGCTTGCGTGGGTTTTCTCCGGGTGCTCCGGTTTCCTCCCACACCCCCAAAGATGTGCTCTTAGGCTGATTGGTGTTAACAAATTGTCCCTAAATTAGTCTCCCCTCAATCTGGTTTCCAATGTGGAGTGCCATAAGTGTAGACCAGGGTCATGGGTGGAAGAGGGAACTCACAATGTTAAGATGGCGGCGCGGGCTCGTTGGGCCGAAGGGCCTGTTTCCCGTGCTGGGTTGTTCTTTGTTCTAAGACACCTAAGTAAAGTTTTACAGAAGGAAGGTTTCGAGGATACATTTTCTATAGTACAAAGTGTGCACCGTACACGGTTTGACTGTGGATGTTCCTTGCTGCTGTGATATAATTCCTGATGACAGTCCATTCTCAAGCACCATACTGTAAATGTGACAAATTTTAAACCTTTTTACGTTTTATTAAATAATTTTGATTTTTTAAGTCGATTTCTCTCTACATTTATCAAAGCAGAGGGTAGAATTTTACGAGATTTTTATCTGTGTCCGGCTAGTCTTAAAATGGGAGAGTTCCAGTTCCGTTTTTTGGGTGAGTTTTCACACCCAATCATAGAACCCTACAGTGCAGAAAGAGGCCCTTCGGCCCATCGAGTCTGCACCGAACACAATCCCACCCAGACCCTATCCCCATATCCCTACACATTTACCTGCTAATCCCTCTAACCTACACATCCCAGGACACTAAGGGGCAATTTTAGCATAGCCAATGAACCTAACCCGCACATCTTTGGGACTGTGGGAGGAAACCGGAGCACCCGGAGGAAACCCACGAAGACACGAGGAGAATGTGCAAACTCCACACAGACAGTGACCCCGAGCCGGGAATCGAACCCGGGACCCTGGAGCTGTGAAGCAGCAGTGCTAACCCACTGTGCTACTGTGCCGCCCCGATCTTATTCGCTCTGTCTCTAAAATGATGGGCTGCTCAGGTTCTAGCCAGAGGGGCTGTGGGCGGGGCTTAACTCATTGAACAGCCGGTAGAGGGAGGTATTGCGCATGTGCAGAGAGCTGTCAGGCCCCTGCTGCTGCAGACAACCTCAACTAGCTCCCCAGTTCCCCACAATCGGGGAGGTCCGCTGGCTGAGATACAGCCCCCACTGCTGGACCAATTACTGCCTCCATTCCCTCCCCCACCAATCGCAGGCAGAGCAGCTATGGGATGTTCTGCCCATAATATTTATTTCCCTCGATCTTTCATTCGGAAAATTTTCAGATGGTTGGAATGTATCAAATTGATTTCCGTTTGTGAAGGGTGTTTATGGTCTGCAATTTTGTTATTTGTGAGGTTCTACAGGAACCACTCCCCAAATGAATGATGAAAAATTACTGAAAATCTCAGCAACCCCCAGACATGAAGCCACATCTGAAATTTGGTACAATGGTATCATATCTTGGTGTCATAACTGAATGTTTCCTGTGAGTCCTACAAACCAGCAGAGAATACCGTCTATATGATGTCGTCTATATGGATTTCAGTAAGGTGTTTGACAAAGTCCCTCATGTAGGTTGGTAGAAAAGATTAAGGCTCGTGGGATACAAGGCCAGGTATCTAGATGGGTTGAGAACTGGCTTGCTAAGAGGAGACAGAGAGTAGTAGTGGAGGGGTCCTTTTCTAGCTGGAGGTCTGTCACTAGTGGTGTGCCGCAGGGCTCGGTACTGGGACCTCTTCTCTTTTTAGTGTATATAAATGACTTGGAAGAGGGAGTAAGTGGTGTGATCAGCAAATTTGCTGATGACACCAAGATGGTTGGATTGGCGGGCAGTGAGGAGCAGTGTCTGGCAATACAACGGGATATTGATAGGCTGGTTGACTGGGCAGAGTAAAAAGTCTGACAACACCAGGTTTTAGTCCAACCGATTTATTTGATAATATTCTCACAAGCAAGCAAGCTTTCGAGGTTACCCTCTTCATCAGGTGAACCTCGAAAGCTTGCTTGCTTGTGAGAATATTATCAAATAAATCGGTTGGACTAAAACCTGGTGTTGTCAGACTTTTTACTGTGTTTACGCCAGTCCAACGCCGGCATACCCACATCCTGACTGGGCAGATACATGGCAAATGGAGTTTAATCCGGATAAATGTGAGGTGATGCATTTTGGCCGGAATAATGTAGGGGGGAGTTATGTGATAAAGAGTATAGAAATGCAATGAGAGCTGGGGGTGCAAGTGCACAAGTTTGCTGTGCAGACACATGGATTTGGGTCGGTGTCTGTGGGGAGTTTGCGCATTCTCCCCGTGCTTGCGTGGGTTTTCTCCGGGCGCTCCGGTTTCCTCCCACACCCCAGGCTGACTGGAGATAATAAATTGTCCCTAAATTAGTTTTCCCTCAATGTGGAATGCCATAAGCATAGATAAGGGTCATGGGTAGAGGAGGGCACTCAATGTTAAAATGGCGGCGCGGGCTCGTTGGGCCGAAGGGCCTGTTTCTCGGGCTGGTTTTTGTTTGTTCTTTGTATATCTACCCTGTTGGTGAAACTATCCAATCCAATGGTGGGAAAGCAGGGCTATGTACAACCCATCTGGTTTCTGAGTGGGGCCCACATTGTGTTGACCGTTGCCTCTCGTAGTTTTTAATCAGTCAGTAATAAGCTCAGAATCTCGTCTTGCTGCCATTAGCTGTCCAAGAGGAAGTGTTTACTCTCTCTAGTATGGCATCCGCTTAACACAACATAGACTAACCAGTGTTGCTGATGTCACCTGTCAGAGGGTCAGTACCGAGGGAGTGCCGCACTGTCAGAGGGTCAGTGCTGAGGGAGTGCCGCACTGTCAGAGGGTCAGTGCTGAGGGAGTGCCGCAATGTTAGAGGGTCAGTGCTGAGGGAGTGCCGCACTGTCAGAAAGTCAGTGCTGAGGGAGTGCCGCACTGTCAGAGGGTCAGTGCTGAGGGAGTGCCGCACTGTCAGAAGGTCAGTGCTGAGGGAGTGCCGCACTGTCAGAGGGTCAGTGCTGAGGGAGTGCCGCACTGTCAGAGGGTCAGTGCTGAGGGAGTGCCGCACTGTCAGAGGGTCAGTACTGAGGGAGCGCCGCACTGTCAGAGGGTCAGTGCTGAGGGAGTGCCGCACTGTCAGAGGGTCAGTGCTGAGGGAGTGCCGCACTGTCAGAGGGTCAGTGCTGAGGGAGTGCCGCACTGTCAGAGGGTCAGTGCTGAGGGAGTGCTGCACTGTCAGAATGTCAGTGCAGAGGGAGTGCCGCACTGTCAGAGGGTCAGTGCTGAGGGAGTGCCGCACTGTCAGAGAGTCAGTGCAGAGGGAGTGCCGCACTGTCAGAGGGTCAGTACTGAGGGAGCGCCGCACTGTCAGAGGGTCAGTGCTGAGGGAGTGCCGCACTGTCAGAGGGTCAGTGCTGAGGGAGTGCCGCACTGTCAGAGGGTCAGTGCTGAGGGAGTGTCGCACTGTCAGAGGGTCAGTGCTGAGGGAGTGCCGCACTGTCAGAGGGTCAGTGCTGAGGGAGTGCTGCACTGTCAGAGGGTCAGTGCTGAGGGAGTGCCGCACTGTCAGAGGGTCAGTGCTGAGGGAGTGCCGCACTGACAGAGGGTCAGTGCTGAGGGAGTGCCGCACTGTCAGAGGGTCAGTGCTGAGGGAGTGCCGCACTGTCAGAGGGTCAGTGCTGAGGGAGTGCTGCACTGTCAGAGGGTCAGTGCAGAGGGAGTGCCGCACTGTCAGAGGGTCAGTGCTGAGGGAGTGCCGCACTGTCAGAGGGTCAGTGCTGAGGGAGCGCCGCACAGTCAGAGGGTCAGTGCTGAGGGAGTGCCGCACTGTCAGAGGGTCAGTGCTGAGGGAGTGTCGCACTGTCAGAGGGTCAGTGCTGAGGGAGTGCCGCACTGTCAGAGGGTCAGTGCTGAGGGGGTGCCGCACTGTCAGAAGGTCAGTGCTGAGGGAGTGCCGCACTGTCAGAGGGTCAGTGCTGAGGAAGTGCCGCACAGTCAGAGGGTCAGTGCTGAGGGAGTGCCGCACTGTCAGAGGGTCAGTACTGAGGGAGTGCCGCACTGTCAGAGGGTCAGTACTGAGGGAGTGCCGCACTGTCAGAGGGTCAGTGCTGAGGGAGTGCCGCACTGTCAGAGGGTCAGTGCTGAGGGAGTGCCGCACTGTCAGAGGGTCAGTACTGAGGGAGCGCCGCACTGTCAGAGGGTCAGTGCTGAGGGAGTGCCGCACTGTCAGGGGGTCAGTGCTGAAGGAGTGCCGCACTGTCAGAGGGTCAGTGCTGAGGGAACGCCGCACTGTCAGAGATGTCAGTGCTGAGGGAGTGCCGCACTGTCAGAGGGTCAGTGCTGAGGGAGCGCCGCACTGTCAGAGGGTCAGTGCTGAGGGAACGCCGCACTGTCAGAGGGTCAGTGCTGAGGGAGTGCCGCACTGTCAGAGGGTCAGTGCTGAGGGAGTGCCGCACTGTCAGAGGGTCAGTGCTGAGGGAGTGCCGCACTGTCAGAGGGTCAGTGCAGAGGGAGTGCCGCACTGTCAGAGGGTCAGTGCTGAGGGAGTGCCGCACTGTCAGAGGGTCAGTGCTGAGGGAGCGCCGCACTGTCAGAGGGTCAGTACTGAGGGAGTGCCGCACTGTCAGAGGGTCAGTGCTGAGGGAGTGTCGCACTGTCAGAGGGTCAGTGCTGAGGGAGTGCCGCACTGTCAGAGGGTCAGTGCTGAGGGGGTGCCGCACTGTCAGAAGGTCAGTGCTGAGGGAGTGCCGCACTGTCAGAGGGTCAGTGCTGAGGGAGTGCCGCACAGTCAGAGGGTCAGTGCTGAGGGAGTGCCGCACTGTCAGAGGGTCAGTACTGAGGGAGTGCCGCACTGTCAGAGGGTCAGTACTGAGGGAGTGCCGCACTGTCAGAGGGTCAGTGCTGAGGGAGTGCCGCACTGTCAGAGGGTCAGTGCTGATGGAGTGCCACACTGTCAGAGGGTCAGTACTGAGGGAGTGCCGCACTGTCAGAGGGTCAGTGCTGAGGGAGTGCCGCACTGTCAGAGGGTCAGTGCTGATGGAGTGCCACACTGTCAGAGGGTCAGTACTGAGGGAGTGCCGCACTGTCAGAGGGTCAGTACTGAGGGAGTGCCGCACTGTCAGAGGGTCAGTGCTGAGGGAGTGCCGCACTGTCAGAGGGTCAGTGCTGATGGAGTGCCGCACTGTCAGAGGGTCAATGCTGAGGGAGTGCCGCACTGTCAGAGGGTCAGTGCTGAGGGAGTGCTGCACTGTCAGAGAGTCAGTGCTGAGGGAGTGCCACACTGTCAGAGGGTCAGTACTGAGGGAGTGCCACACTGTCAGAGGGTCAGTGCTGAGGGAGTGCCGCACTGTCAGAGGGTCAGTGCTGAGGGAGTGCTGCACTGTCAGAGAGTCAGTGCTGAGGGAGTGCCACACTGTCAGAGGGTCAGTACTGAGGGAGTGCCGCACTGTCAGAGGGTCAGTGCTGAGGGAGTGCTGCACTGTCAGAGAGTCAGTGCTGAGGGAGTGCCGCACTGTCAGAGGGTCAGTGCTGAGGGAGTGCCGCACTGTCAGAGGGTCAGTGCTGAGGGAGTGCCGCACTGTCAGAGGGTCAGTGCTGAGGGAGTGCCGCACTGTCAGAGGGTCAGTGCTGAGGGAGTGCCGCACTGTCAGAAGGTCAGTGCTGAGGGAGTGCCGCACTGTCAGAGGGTCAGTGCTGAGGGAGTGCCGCACTGTCAGAGGGCCAATTACCCTCTCACGGTGGATGTAACAGATCTCACTCTTCCAAAGCTGTGTGGGGGGTAGGGGAGAGTGTTCTGATCAATATTATTGCTTCAACAAATAACATTAAAGTAAATGATCTAGTTATTTGTTTCAATCCAGGTTGTGGAAGCTTATTTGCTGCGCACAATTTGGCATTTCCCACATTACAACACAGTGACTGTACTTTCAAAGTACTTACTCCATTATAAGGTCTAGTGTTGCATTCTGAGGCTGTGGGTAGCCCTGTGTAAAGTGCTTTCTTGCAGAGATGGAATTGTTGCCTGAATATTTTCACTCCTTTGGAAGGAGATATATACATTATATACTTTATAAGACCCTTGTCAGGCCTCATTTGGAGTACTGTGCGCAGTTCTGGTCGCCTCACTATGGGAAAGATGTAGAAGCTATTGAGAGGGTGCAGAGGAGATTTACAAGGATGTTGCCTGGACTGGGAGGCATGCCTTAAGAAGATAGGTTGAGGGAGCTGGGACTCTTTTCCCTGGAGAGACGAAGGTTGAGAGGCGACCTGATAGAGGTTTATAAAATGTTGAGAGGAATAGATAGGGTGGGACTCTCAGAGGCTATTTCCCCGGGTTGAAATGGTCGCTACGAGAGGACACAGATTTAAGGTGCGGGGAGGGAAGTGCAGAGGTGATGTTAGGGGTAAGTTTTTCACTCAGAGGGTGGTGAGTGAATGGAATCGGCTGCCGTCAGCGGTGGTGGAGGCGAACTCACTGGGGTCTTTTAAAAGACTTCTGGATGAGTATATGGGGTTTAATGAGATTGAGGGTTATAGATAGATCTATAGGTTGGTAGGTGTTGATGGGATCGGCGCAACTCATGGGCTGAAGGGCCTGTTTGTGCTGTAGTGTTCTATATTCTATTTGGGGATCACAGCCTTGACGTAGCTGTGTCTCTTTAAGTGGGAGCTTTTGGGGGCTCCTGGCTCACCCTGGGGCAAATTTAAGCAAGGTCATGAACTCAGAGAGAGAACCCATTGCCTGACTCAAAGAACAAAGAACAACACAGCACGGGAAACAGGCCCTTCGGCCCAACGAGCCCGCGCCGCCGTCCCATGGTCAGTGACCTATTCATGATTTTAGTCTACTCCTAATGTGCGAGGAACAGGGAGGTCCAATATACTCATTGCCACTATCGAGGTAGGTCCAATATTTTAGACCCTGTCATCTTTTGACTACTCTATTATAGGAATTATCCAAACTCAGTGTTGAGAAGTAGCTTTGCTGCTCAAAATCAGCAACAGAATCATGGAAAATCGGAACAGGAGGAGGCCACTTCAAGACTGCACTGCCACTCATTACGATCATGGCTGATCATCCAACTCAATAGTCTAATCCTGCCTTCCCCCTATAACCTTTGATCCCATTCACCCCAAGCGTTACATCCAGCTGCCTCTTGAATACATTCAATGTTTTGACACCAACTGCTTCAAAGAACAACACAGCACGGGAAACAGGCCCTTCGGCCCAACGAGCCCGCGCCGCCGTCCCATGGTCAGTGACCTATTCATGATTTTAGTCTATGCCTAATGTGCGAGGATCAGGGAGGTCCAATATAGGGACAATTTGTTACCCAATCAATCAGCCTAAAAGCACATTTTTGGGATGTGGGAGGAAACCGGAGCACCCGGAGGAAACCCACGCAACCATGGGGAGAACGCGCAAACTCCCACGGACACAGGCCCAAATCCATGTGTCCGCACAGCAACAGAGATAGTCTCTGAGCTGTCATGATGCCCTCGAGATGGTCCAGTTTACGCACACCAACGACATGAAGCAGTAGGCAACTCCCGAAGCAACATCCAAGAGCAGCCCACCACAACCTGCCGCCCGCATGCCCCTTGCTGGACTTAAATGCCTGTGGATAAAAAATTCATTATTAAAAGACTCTATATCCCTGAGGCTAAAACTGAACCTGTGGGAATGAATTCCACAAACTCTGGGTGAAGAGTTCCATCATTCCCTGGGAGAAGAAATGTCTCCTCAACTCCGTCCTAAATGGTCTACCCTGAACCCTCAGACCGTGACTCCCCCCCCCCGCCATCAGGAACATCCCCCCTGCATCTACCCTGTCTGCTCCTGTTAGAATTTTATAAGTCTCTATGAGGTCCCCCTTCTTTCATCTGAACTCCAGCGAAAATAATCCTAGCCCCATCAACTCTCCTCAATAATCAGACCCACCGTCATCAGAATCAGCCTGGTAAACCTTCGCTGCACTCCCTCGAGAGCAAGGATATCCTTCCTCAGAAAAGGAGGCCAAAACTGCGCACAATACTCTAGGTGTGGCCTCACCAAGGTCCTGTATAATTGCAACAACACATCCCTGTTCCTGTACTCAAAATCTCTCGCAATAAAGGCCAGGATGCCATTTGCCTTCTATGCCACCTCTTCCTTGAGGGCGGCATGGTAGCACAGAACATAAGAACATACATAAGAACATAAGAAATAGGAGCAGGAGTAGGCCATCTAGCCCTTCGAGCCTGCCCCGCCATTCAATAAGATCATGGCTGATCTGTCGTGGCTCAGTTCCACATTCCCGCCCTCTCCCCATAACCCTTAACCCCTTCTCTTATCAAAAACCCATCAACCCGTGTCTTAAAAATATTTAGCGAGGCAGCCTCCACCACTTCAACGGTAGAGAATTCCAGAGATTCACCACCCTTTGAGTGAAGAAGTTCCTCCTCAACTCCATTCTAAACCGCCCCCCCCTTTATCTTGAGGCTGTGCCCTCTAATCCTGCTATCCTTTCTGAGCGGGAAGAGCTCTCCACCTCTATCCTATCCATCCCATTCATCATCTTATACGTCTCAATGAGATCTCCCCTCATTCTTCTAAACTCTAACGAGTACAAGCCTAGTTTATTCAGCCTCTCCTCATAGCTCAACCCCCTCAACTCCGGTATCAGCCTAGTAGACCTCCTCTGCACTCCCTCCAAGGCCAAAACATCCTTGCGTAAGTGCGGCGACCAAAACTGCACACAGTACTCCAGCTGCGGCCTCACCAATGCCCTGTACAGCTGCAGCAAGACCTCCCTACTTTTATATTCAATCCCCCTCGCTATGAAGGCCAGCATCCCATTCGCCTTCCTGACCACCTGCTGCACCTGCAAGCTGGGTTTTTGCGACTCATGCACAAGGACCCCCAGGTCCCTCTGCACCGTCGCCTGCTGCAGTTTTTCTCCACGTAAGTAATAGTCCTTCCTACCTGCTGCTTCACAGCTCCAGGGACCTGGGTTCGATTCCCGGCTCGGATCACTGTCTGCATGGAGTTTGCACATTCTCCTCGTGTCTGCGTGGGTTTCCTCCGGGTGCTCCGGTCTCCTCCCACAGTCCAAAGATGTGCCGGTTAGGTGGATTGGCCGTGCTAAATTGTCACTTAGTGTCCCAGGATGCGTAGGTTAGAGGGATTAGTGGGTATAATATGGGGATAGGTTCTGGGTGGGATTGTTGTCGGTGCAGGCTCGATGGGCCAAATGGCCTCTCTCTGCACAGCGGGGTTTCTATGGTCTCCTCCTGCACGCTTACCTTCAGTGACCGGTGTATAAGGACGCCCAGGTCCCGCTGCACACATAAGAACATAAGAACATAAGAAATAGGAGCAGGAGTAGGCCATCTGGCCCTTCGAGCCTGCCCCGCCATTCAATAAGATCATGGCTGATCTGTCGTAGCTCAGTTCCACCTTCCCGCCCTCTCCCCATAACCCTTAATCCCTTCTCTTATCAAAAACCTATCAACCCGTTTCTTAAAAATATTTAGCGAGGCAGCCTCCACCACTTCAACGGGCAGAGAATTCCAGAGATTCACCACCCTTTGAGTGAAGAAGTTCCTCCTCAACTCTGTTCTAAACCGCCCCCCCTTTATCTTGAGGCTGTGCCCCCTAGTCCTACTGTCTTTTTTGAGAGGGAACAGTCTCTCCACCTCTATCCTATCCATCCCATTCATCATCTCAATGAGATCTCCCCTCATTCTTCTAAACTCTAACGAGTACAAGCCTAGTTTATTCAGCCTCTCCTCATAGCTCAATCCCCTCAACTCCGGTATCAGCCGAGTAAACCTCCTCTGCACTCCCTCCAGGGCCAAAACATCCTTGCGCAGGTGCGGCGCCCAAAACTGCACACAGTACTCCAGCTGCGGCCTCACCAATGCCCTATACAGCTGCAGCAAGACCTCCCTACTTTTATATTCAATCCCCTTCGCTATGAAGGCCAGCATCCCACTCCCCTCTCCCAATCCACAGCCGTTCAGGTCGTAATCTGCCTCCTCATTTTTGCTTCCAAACTGAGTAACCCCACGTGCAGGAACTGC
Organism: Prionace glauca; assembly: GCA_037974335.1. Classification (NCBI taxonomy): domain Eukaryota; kingdom Metazoa; phylum Chordata; class Chondrichthyes; order Carcharhiniformes; family Carcharhinidae; genus Prionace; species Prionace glauca. The sequence goes on from CM075737.1 coordinate 58,528,002, forward strand.
CTCACTATCCCAGCTTCCGGTCGCCAGGTAGTAAAACTCAGTCAAGTTATTCAAAGAGAGCATTTTCAAAGCATCATCGGAGCCCATTTCTGGCTCCATCGCCCATTTGAAATCCATCCAATTTCCCAAACCTAAATTTAAAGCAAAAAATCACAAAACCCCATCTGCATTCCCACAGGAGTGTCAATTTGTAAAGTTTCCATTCAAATGCATTTCATTACTTACAACAAGATTGATCTGGTGATGGATTTAAACTGAAATATCTCACCATCGTTGGCCTTTAGTTGGAGGCTGTGCTATTTCTCCTACTTTAGATTCAGTCCCACATTTATTTCACTAAGCCTAATTCCCCTTTTCCCTTTGTCCCATACAATTCTCTTCAGCTTAACTCCTTTTTATCGTTGTTCCCTACTTCAGAACTGAGATCGTAGAAACCCTACGGTGCAGAAAGAGGCCATTCAGCCCATCGAGTCTGCACCGACCGCAATCCCACCCAGGCCCTACCCCCATATCTTACCCACTAATCCCTCTAACCTAAACATCACAGGACAATTTAAGCATAGTCAGTCCACCTAACTCGCACATCTTTGGACTGTGGGAGGAAACCGGAGCACCCGGAGGAAACCCACGCAGACACGAGGAGAATGTGCAAACTCCACGCAGACAGTGACCCCGAGCCGGGAATCGAACCCAGGACCCTGGAGCTGTGAAGCAGCAGCGCTAACCCCACTGTGCTACCGTGGTCAGATATCTCACTGTCCGTATGGCGGGGGAGTTTGTGCTGAGCTGGAAACGGGAAATGTGCCAAAAGAGGGTGACTTCCTTCCATGTGTTGCAAAATTTCAATTTCCCGAGGGCGGGTTAGGATGTAGGGCAGGATTCTGCTCTCCCCTACCTGCCCCTCCACCCACCGTGAGTTTTGTGGCAACAGAGGCAACTCGACATTGTTTGGTGGTAGGAATCTTCTAGTCTCGCCACTGCCAGTGGGTTTTCCGATTGTTCGCAACCCCCCAAGAACCTGTGGTGGGACATCACCATTGGCAGGACTGGAAGTTCCCACTTAAAGGATTGGCCGGAAAATCCCACTCAAAGAGGTCAGCAGGCTGGAATGTGATGCGTCTAATCTCACTACAGTCGTGTATTCTTACTTGTAGAATCCAAAGAATACCTACAATGCAGAAGGTGGCCATTCAGCCCATCGAATCTGTGCCAGAAGAGTATCTCACTCAGGCCCTAAACCCCTGCCCTACCATAGCCAATCCTCATAACCTATATATCTTGGGACACTAAGGGTTAATTAAGCGTGGCCAATCCACCTAACCTGCACATCTTTGGACTGTGGGAGGAAACCGGAGCACCCAGAGGAAACCCACGCAGACATGGCTCGGGTCACTGTCAGTGTGGAGTTTGCACATTCTCCTCGTGTCTGCGTGGGTTTCCTCCGGGCGCTCCGGTTTCGTCCCACAGTCCAAAGATGTGCAAGTTAGGTTGATTGGCCATGCTAAGAAATTGCCCCTTAGTGTCCTGAGGTGCATTGGTTCGAGGGATTAGTGGGTAAATATGTAGGGATATGGGGGTAGGGCCTGGGTGGAACTGTGGTCAGTGCAGAATCAATGGGCCTCTTTCTGCGCTGTAGGGTTTCTATGTTTCTACGTCCTTCAGGGAAGGAAATCCGCCATCCTTACCCAGCCTGGCCTCGGTGACTCCAGAGCCACAGCGATATGGTTGACTCTTAACCACTTCCTGACATGGCCAAACGAGACATTCAGGTCTAGGGCAACCTGCGATGGATGACAAATGCTAGCCTTGTCAATAATGAAGCTGGCAAGCTTTCGAGGGGACTGCCTCTTCGTCAGGTGAATGGAGAGTTCTGGCCTCAGACAGAGCATATAAAGCACAGACAGTTTACAGATTACTGATTAGAATGCGAATCCTTACACCTAACCTGCTGTTCAAGTCTTAAAGTGGCTGACAATGTGAGTGGAAGGAGCACTGATCACAGTAGCCAAGTTCCGCACACATGAGGACGGTCTCAACAGGGATCTCGGGTTCATGTCGCACTATCTGTAACCCCCGTGACCTGCCTGGGTTTGCTAAACCTCACTTACTGTACTGTCTGGAGACAATACACATCTCTTTAACCTGTGATCAGTGCTCCTTCCACTCACATTATCAGCCACTTTAAGACTTGAACAGCAGGTTAGGTGTAAGGATTCGCATTCTAATCAGCAATCTCTAAACTGTCTGTGCTTTATATGCTCTGTCTGAGGCCAGAACTCTCCATTCACCTGACGAAGAGGCAGTCCCCTCGAAAGCTTGTGAGAATATTATCAAATAAATCGGTTGGACTAAAACCTGGTGTTGTCAGACTTTTTACTGTGTTTACGCCAGTCCAATGCCGGCATTCCCACATCATAATGAAGCTGGCCAGCAAACAGGGAATGTGCCACTGCACATGCGCAGAGTTCTAGAGCTGTCGGACTCCGGCGCGAGTAAGCCCTGTGGGTTTTTAATGAGATTCACGATTGTGACCTCTGCAGTGCACAAAGTGCGGAGATTCAAGTCTGAAGCTGTGCGGAAGAAATAGTGCGATCTCCAACAGTTTTCCCACCAATTTTGGGAGAATCGCTCCAGGGTCTATACAACGTGAACTCAGACTCTTGCGATGGTCTCCAAACTTCACAGCTCCAGGGTCCTAGGTTCAATTCCTGGCTCAGGTCACTGCCTGTGTGGAGTTTGCACATTCTCCTCGTGTCTGCGTGGGTTTTCTCCGGGTGCTCCGGTTTCCTCCCACAGTCCAAAGATGTGCGGGTTAGGTTCATTGGCTATGCTAAAATTGCCCCTTGGTGTCCTGGGATGTGTAGGTTAGAGGGATTAGCAGGTAAAATGTGTAGGGATATGGGGATAGGGTCTGGGTGGGATTGTGTTCGGTGCAGACTCGATGGGCCGAAGGGCCTGTTTCTGCACTGTAGGGTTCTAAAAAAAAAACGTCAACATTTTACACCCCTTGACCCAGAATTACAACCTGAACTTTGCTTCGATCTTTACCTGGCCCTGGTCTGCTGTTGAACAAGTCACGCGAACATTTTACCCAAAATTTAGAGACGCTTGGGTGAGACTTCACAGGCCCGCTCATCCCGAAACTGTAAAATCACACCCGAGGCCAACAGACTTTCCCGTTGTCCACCACCCCCCCCCCCCACCCCCCACCCACCCACCCACCCACCCACTCCGATCCCCATGGAAGAGGGGGCGGTAATATCCCAGCGACTGTCTTGAAACATAACCTTATAAACCTCATAATTGTAGCAACTGTCACAGACACCTCGCACCCAGCTTAAACTAACTGTCAGGAAGCTCTTTATGCCAATGGCAAAATTGCACCTCTGAGCTCCCTTACTAAGGCTCTTTTCCCACATCTATCTGGCAGGTAATACTTTCGGTTTAATTACGACACAGCTGGAATGTGTGATGAATCGGGATGCCAGGTTTGACAGCTCGCCAAGAAGTATAATTCTCAGTTCACCCAGAACGCAGCTCGGGGTTCGAAATGGCAGCGATTGCAAATCCTATACTTGTTGGTTGAGCTCTCTGGAGCCTCTTTAAAGCACATTTAATAAATCGGGCGTCCCAGTGGAGTATTAACTCGCTCACGTTGATTTCCAAGCCCTCCAGCTTTCAAGGCAGTGTTCCCAGAGACACTGCTTTTCTCTCCCCCCCGCAATAAATAAGACAACATCAACTTTAGCTCTTAGTCAAATACAACCAGGATGTTACCAGGATGTTGCCTGGTATGGAGGGGAGATCCTATGAGGAGAGATTGAGGGATTTGGGGTTGTTTTCGCTGGAAAGAAGGCGGCTAAGAGGGGATCTCATTGAAACATATAAGATGATTAGAGGTTTAGACAGGGTGGACAGTGATAGCCTTTTTCCTAGGATGGAGAAAGCTAGCACGAGGGGGCACGACTTTAAATTAAGGGGGGGGTAGTTATCGGACTGATGTCAGGGGTAGGTTCTTTACCCAGAGGGTGGTGAGGGACTGGAATGCCCTGCCTGCTGCAGTTGTAAATGCACCTAGTTTGGGGGCGTTTAAGAGATGTGTGGATAGGTTTATGGATGAAAAGGGATTGGTTTAGGCTAGTGGGTCATTGTTTTGTAACTGGTCGGCGCAACATCGTGGGCCGAAGGGCCTGTTCTGCGCTGTAATGTTCTATGTTCTATGTTCTAACTCAAGAAAAGTAGGAAGTGAGGGAGGATTTGATGAAACCAGGGTGCTTTGTTCGCAAGGATCAAGAGGGTGTCATAACAATACCGAACAGGAAACAGGAATGAAAGCGAGAGTAGTACATGGAGAGGTGTGTACGTAAGGCAATGTCCCAAAAGTCACATTTTTGGCATTTATAGGTTGACTCCTTATCCAGCCATGACATCCTATACTTGCCTTAGTAATCTACCTCTAATATTCTCCTCACCAATGTCTGTTTTACATACCAGTACCTTAAAACTGGATCTAAAGCATTGAGCAGGCTGTAAATGTTCATGGGAGTTTAAGACATACCCGACATCTCGAGGGCATCATGGCAGCTCAGAGACTATCTCTGTTGCTGTGCGGACACATGGATTTGGGCCTGTGTCCGTGGGAGTTTGCGCGTTCTCCCCATGGTTGCGTGGGTTTCCTCCGGGTGCTCCGGTTTCCTCCCACATCCCAAAAATGTGCTTTTAGGCTGATTGATTGGGTAACAAATTGTCCCTATATTGGACCTCCCTGATCCTCACACATTAGGCATAGACTAAAATCATGAATAGGTCACTGAGACAATGGGACGGCGGCGCGGGCTCGTTGGGCCGAAGGGCCTGTTTCCCGTGCTGTGTTGTTCTTTTGTTCTTTGTTCATCCTTTGGACCAGATGCTGATGGCATTGCAGAATGGTGGTGGGTCATGCCAACGGTTTGCTTCCATTGGCAGAATTTTCCAGCCGCCCTCTCCCCAAAACCAGAAAAATCCCGCCCGAGATCAACAGACTATTACATGTCCCTGTCCTGTCCACTGCGATTCCCAGGGTGGGCAAGATGGGGAAATTCTACCCAGTGTGTCAAGGCAGCACAGCGGTTGGCACTGCCCTCTCACAGCACCAGGGATCCGGGTTCAATTCTGGCTTGGGTGTGTGGAGTTTGCACATTCTCCCGGGGTTGCCTCCCAATGTTCCGGTTTCCTCCCACAGTCCAAAGATGTGCGGGTTAGGTTGATGGGCCGTGATATGTTGACCCAAGTCTCAGGGGGATTAGCAGGGCAAATAAGTGGGGTTTAGGGGGATAGGGTGGGATTGTTGTGAGTGTGGGCTTAATGGGGTGAATGGCCTCCTTCTGTGCAATTGGGATTCTATGATTCAATGTCCCGCGTTTACGGAGGGATGTTTCAAAGGTCAAGTTATATGTCAACTTTCTTACCGCCGTAAAGAACTCGCAAAACTTTGAGCAAAACTTTGCTTTAGAAATTTTCTCTCACTTGGCTCAATTTATATTCCGTTTGGTCAAACTATTTCTCCTTCACCTTGGAATGGGAGCTGCCGCGTGATAATGAGCTGGAAAGCAGCACATGGACTGCTACACTGGGCCAGAAGGTGCCCCTTCAGTGAGGTACAAAGGTCGGGGCACAGCAGAATGGGCAGACAGCTGGCATCAAGCTAGAATTGGAGTTAAGGCTGATGACTCAGGGTGGTAGGAACCCGTCCCCCGTAAGGATTGGAGCTTTGGTCCGTTCACATTCACGATTTGAGCAATTACAAAAATGCAAATATCAACATATTCAAGCGCGGCTTACGCAGAGGAAAAGAAATGTAACAAAGTAGCAGAAGATTTTTATGGAGTACAATGTTAGCAAGTGTGAGGTTATCCACTTTGGCAGGAATAATAGTAGGAGGGATTATTATTTAAAGGGCGAAAAGCTACGGTGCAGAGGGACCTGGGGGTCCTTGTGCACGAGTCGCAAAAACCCAGCTTGCAGGTGCAGCAGGTGATCAGGAAGGCGAATGGGATGCTGGCCTTCATAGCGAGGGGGATTGAATATAAAAGTAGGGAGGTCTTGCTGCAACTGTACAGGGCACTGGTGAGGCCGCAGCTGGAGTACTGTGTGCAGTTTTGGTCGCTGCACTTGCGCAAGGATATTTTGGCCTTGGAGGGAGTGCAGAGGAGGTTCACTAGGCTGATACCGGAGTTGAGGGGGTTGGACTATGAAGAGAGACTAAATAGACTGGGTCTGTACTCGTTAGAGTTTAGAAGGATGAGGGGGGATCTTATAGAGATGTATAAGATAATGAAGGGGATGGATAGGGTAGAGGTAGAGAAATCTCATTGAGACATATAAGATGATGGATGGGATAGAGGTGGAGAGACTCTTCCCGCTCAGAAAGGACAACAGGACTAGAGGGCACAGCCTCAAGATAAGAGGGTGACAGTTTAGATCGGACTTGAGTAGGAACTTCTTCACTCAAAGGGTGGTGAATCTCTGGAATTCTCTGCCGTTGAAGTGGTGGAGGCTGCCTCGCTAAATATATTTAAGTCACGGGTAGATAGGTTTCTGATAGACAGGGGAATTAAGGGTTATGGGGAGAAAGCGGGAAAGTGGAACTGAGCCACGACAGATCAGCCATGATCTTATTGAATGGCAGGGCAGGTTCGAATGCTAGATGGCCTACTCCTGCTCCTATTTCTTATGTTCTTATGATTTTGATAACGTTCCACAATCCATTTCAATTAAATTTCAAGTTATTTGTGAGGTGTTGCAATCTGATGGGAGAGATTGGAGCAGATGCCATATCAAAGAGTAAGAGTGCACGCAGTAGGGTAAAGGATTGCTGAGTTAGCAGGAAGCAGCGAGGGGCTATAAATGGGGGCGGCACGGTAGCACAGTGGGTTAGCACTGCTGCTTCACAGCTCCAGGGTCCTGGGTTCGATTCCCGGCTCGGGTCACTGTCTGTGTGGAGTTTGCACATTCTCCTCGTGTCTGCGTGGGTTTCCTCCGGGTGCTCCGGTTTCCTCCCACAGTCCAAAGATGTGCGGGTTAGGTTGATTGGCCGTGCTAAGAAATTGCCCCTTAATATCCAGGGATGTGTAGGTTAGAGGGATTAGTGGGTATAATATGTAGGGATATGGGGGTAGGGCCTGGGTGGGATTGTGTTGGGTGCTGACTCGATGGGCCGAAGGGCCTCTTTCTGCACTGTAGGGTTGTATGATTCTATGGTGGACTGTGGTCCCTGCCAGACACCGGGAGAATAATGTTAATAAATTAACATCTCATCGATGAGGCCCTTAAACCAGAATCATCCCCACCACAGCAAATTCAAATCCCACAACCTTCAGACTTCAGAACAGGGTTTACACCTGCCTTTAAAAGGCGTGCGCCTGGCAACCAAAACTTAAGAGCACACAACTGAGCACAGGACTCACACGGATCCCCCAAAGGAATTCAAGGAAGTGATTGCTGCAGGTCTGGCGGGAATGTTACAGGCAAATCTCCAAAGCAACTTCTTCCTGGTTGGCTTTCGATGCAGTGCTGGGGCAAGTCCTCCGGGGGTGGGGGGGGTGGGGGGGGGGGGGGGGTGGGGGGGGGCAAGCCAGCACCGGGGATGGATAGGATAGAGGTGGAGAGACTCTTCCGCTCAAAAAAGACAGTAGGACTAGGGGGCACAGCCTCAAGATAAAGGGGGGGCGGTTTAGAATGGAGTTGAGGAGGAACTTCTTCACTCAAAGGGTGGTGAATCTCTGGAATTCTCTGCCCGTTGAAGTGGTGGAGGCTGCCTCGCTAAATATTTTTAAGACGCGGGTTGATGGGTTTTTGATAAGAGAAGGGATTAAGGGTTATGGGGAGAGGGCGGGAAGGTGGAACTGAGCCACGACAGATCAGCCATGATCTTATTGAATGGCGGGGCAGGCTCGAAGGGCCAGATGGCCTACTCCTGCTCCTATTTCTTATGTTCTTATGTTCTTATGCTCCAGTGTCCGTGTGTGCCAGTGATGGGAGGAGGCAGCACAGGCTGAAGGAAGTATACACGTACAAGGACAGGGAGAGGTGACGAAATCTCCCACACATTTACTGGAGTATACTTCCAGCAATCTTCAATAGCTGAGATTGTTCAGCATCAGCTCCATTGCCATGCTTGGAGTCTGGCTTAGATCATAAGTACTAGGAGGGGGCGTAGGCCATCTGGCCCCTCGAGCCGTAATCATCTAACCCCTTAGGATCTGTTGGGCATTGCTAGCTCTGTGTGGGGAGGCAGCTCGCCTGGAGAACGGAAGGTTTATGGCAGGGTGACGAATCAGAGAGTCGATGTGTCACCTGAGCCTCTGCTTTTTATCAATAAAACGTCGCACGATAAAATGTCAATAAAGTGGGCGGCACGGTAGCACAGTGGGGTTAGCGCTGCTGCTTCACAGCTCCAGGGACCTGGGTTCGATTCCCGGCTCGGGGTCACTGTCTGTGTGGAGTTTGCACATTCTCCTCGTGTCTGCGTGGGTTTCCTCCGGACGCTCCGGTTTCCTCCCACACCCCAAAGATGTGGTCTTAGGCTGATTGGTGTAACAAATTGTCCCTAAATTAGTCTCCCCCCAAATCTGATTTCCAATGGGGGCCATAAGCTTGGACAAGAGTCATGGGTGGAAGAGGGAACTCACAATGTTAAAATGGCGGCGCGGGCTCGTTGGGCCGAAGGGCCTGTTTCCCGTGCTGTGTTGTTCTTTGTTCTTTCAGTTAGGGGCAATTTTAGCATGGCCAATTGATCCCAGTGCCCTGAGATGCGTAGGTTAGAGGGAATGGTGGGTAAAATATGGAGGTAGGGTCTGGGTGGGATTGTGGTCAGTACAGACTCGATGGGCCAAATGGCCTCTTTCTGTACTGTAAGGTTTCTACGATTCTATCATTTCTCCGACGTGGCAGAAAAAGCCACATTGGTGTTGATGGGTCAAACATTGCCTGGGATGACTCCATCCCAGTTCAGGGAATGTTCACACAACTCATCCCTGGGATCAGGAATTGGGAGTGCAGTGAGAATACCACTGCCTTCCCGGGGGGGGGTGGCCAGTGTGTCGAGGCCTGGATGAGAGTTTCAGCAGCAGATGATCTGAAGAAAGAGTGAAGTCAGGCGAGGATATGGAGACGGGAAGAGTCAGTGTTAGTGATGATATGAATGTGAGGTTGGAAAGTCACCCTGAGGTCAAATATACCACTGAGGTTGTGAGTACCATAGAATAAATTGTCCCTAAATTAGTTTCCCTCAATGTGGAATGCCATAAGCATAGATAAGGGTCATGGGTGGAGGGGGGGACCGGTAATGTTAAAATGGCGGCGTGGGCTCGTTGGGCCGAAGGGCCTGTTTCCCGGGCTGCTTTTGTTCTTTTGAACCCTCCAGTGCAGAAAGAGGCCCTTCGGCCCATCGAGTCTCGACAGACTGGAGGGGCTGATTGTGGACACGTCCCCAGGACCGGATGGAATGCATCCGAGGGATCTGAAAGAAATGGCGGAGGTGATAGTGGATGCCTTGGTGGTTATTTTCCAGACGTCGCTGGATTCCGGGGAAGTGCCGGAAGATTGGAAAACGGCTAATGTTACGCCGTTGTTTAAGAAGGGTGCCAGGCAAAAAGCAGGGAATTATAGGCCGGTTAGTTTAACGTCTGTTGTAGGTAAAATGTTAGGATCTGTCATTAAGGAGGAAATTGCAAGGCATCTTGAGGGGAATTGCTTGATAGGGCGGACGCAGCACGGTTTCATTAAAGGGAAGTCGTGTCTGACAAATTTACTGGAGTTCTATGAGTATGTGTCTAAGGCGGTGGATAGAGGAGAGCCGGTGGATGTGGTCTTTCTAGATTTTCAGAAGACATTTGACAAGGTACCTCACAAGAGGTTATTAGAGAAGGTCAGGGGGCATGGAGTTGGGGGTAGGGTGTTAGCGTGGATAGAGGACTGGTTGTCAAATAGGAGGCAGAGAGTGGGGGTCAATGGGTGCTATTCGGATTGGCGGATGGTGACTAGTGGGGTGCCCCAGGGGTCGGTGCTGGGGCCTCAGCTATTTACCATTTATCTCGATGATCTGGAGGAGGGAACCGAGTGCAGGGTGTCGAAATTTGCTGATGACACCAAAATTGGTGGAAAGGCAAATTGTGCGGAGGGTGGGGAGAGTCTGCAGAAGGATCTAGATAGGCTGAGCGAATGGGCCAGGAAATGGCAAATGGAATTTAATGTTGGCAAGTGCGAGGTGGTCCACTTTGGTAGGAATAATGGTAGGAAGGATTATTACTTACGTGGAGAAAAACTGCAGCAGGCGACGGTGCAGAGGGACCTCGGGGTCCTTGTGCATGAGTCGCAAAAACCCAGCCTGCAGGTGCAGCAGGTGGTCAGGAAGGCGAATGGGATGCTGGCCTTCATAGCGAGGGGGATTGAATATAAAAGTAGGGAGGTCTTGCTGCAGCTGTATAGGGCATTGGTGAGGCCGCAGCTGGAGTACTGTGTGCAGTTTTGGGCGCCGCACCTGCGCAAGGATATTTTGGTCTTGGAGGGAGTGCAGAGGAGGTTTACTAGGCTGATCCCGGAGTTGAGGGGGTTGAGCTATGAGGAGAGGCTGAATAGATTAGGCTTGTACTCGTTAGAGTTTAGAAGAATGAGGGGAGATCTCATTGAGACGTATAAGATGATGAATGGGATGGATAGGATAGAGGTGGAGAGACTGTTCCCGCTCAGAAAGGACAGCAGGACTAGGGGGCACAGCCTCAAGATAAAGGGGGAGCGGTTTAGAATGGAGTTGAGGAGGAACTTCTTCACTCAAAGGGTGGTGAATCTCTGGAATTCTCTGCCCGTTGAAGTGGTGGAGGCTGCCTCGCTAAATATTTTTAAGACGCGGGTTGATGGGTTTTTGATAAGAGAAGGGATTAAGGGTTATGGGGAGAGGGCGGGAACATAGAACATAGAACATAGAACATTACAGCACAAACAGGCCCTTCGGCCCTCGAGTTGCGCCGATCACATCAACCCCACCAATCTATAGACCTATCTATAACCCCCAATCCCATTAAACCCCATATACTCATCCAGAAGTCTTTTAAAAGACCCCAGCGAGTTCGCCTCCACCACCGACGATGGCAGCCGATTCCATTCACTCACCACCCTCTGAGTGAAAAACTTACCCCTAACATCACCTCTGTACTTCCCTCCCCGCACCTTAAATCTGTGTCCTCTCGTAGCGACCATTTCAACCCGGGGAAATAGCCTCTGAGAGTCCGCCCTATCTATTCCTCTCAACATTTTATAAACTTCTATCAGGTCGCCTCTCAACCTTCGCCTCTCCAGGGAAAAGAGTCCCAGCTCCCTCAACCTATCTTCATAAGGCATGCCTCCCAGTCCAGGCAACATCCTTGTAAATCTCCTCTGCACCCTTTCAATAGCTTCTACGTCTTTCCTATAGTGAGGCGACCAGAACTGCGCACAATACTCCAAATGAGGCCTGACGAGAGTCCTGTGAAGTTGCAGCATTACCTCCCGACTCCTAAACTCAATCCCTCGATTAATGAAGGCCAGTACACCATACGCCTTCTTGACCACCTCCTCCACCTGCGAGGCCGATTTAAGAGTCCTGTGAACCCGGACCCCGAGATCCTTCTGCTCTTCAACGCTACTAAGACCCCTGCCCTTAATAGTGTACTCGTTCATCCCGTTGGTTCTGCCGAAATGGACTACTACACATTTATCCGCGTTGAAGTCCATCTGCCACTTCTCCGCCCATTCCTGCATCCTATCTATGTCCTGCTGCAACTTTTGACATCCTTCCAGACCATCCACAACACCGCCGACCTTCGTGTCATCAGCGAACTTGCTAACCCATCCCTCCACTTCCTCATCCAGGTCATTTATGAAAATGACAAACAACAAGGGTCCCAGAACAGATCCCTGGGGCACCCCACTGGTGACTGACCTCCATTCCGAAAAAGACCCATCCACAACCACTCTCTGCCTTCTGCAGGCAAGCCAGTTCTGGATCCACAAGGCCAAAGGCCCTTGGATCCCATGCCCTCTCACCTTCTCAAGAAGTCTTGCATGGGGGACCTTATCAAAAGCCTTGCTGAAGTCCATGTACACTACGTCCACGGCACTTCCTTCGTCAATGTGTTCAGTCACATTATCGAAGAACTCAACTAGGCTCGTAAGGCACGACCTGCCCTTGACAAATCCATGCTGACTATTCCTGATCATGTCAAACCTCTCCAAATGCTCGTAAATCTTGTCCCTCAGAAGCCTCTCCATCAGCTTACCAACCACTGAGGTCAGACTCACCGGGCGGTAATTTCCCGGGCTATCTCTGTTCCCTTTCTTGAAAATAGGGACTACATCCGCAATCCTCCAATCTTCCGGAACCTCTCCCGTCTCCATTAACGACGCAAAGATCATCGCCAAGGGCTCTGCAATCAATGTGGAATGTGGAACTGAGCCATGACAGATCAGCCATGATCTTATTGAATGGCGGGGCAGGCTCGAGGGCTAGATGGCCTACTCCTGCTCCTATTTCTTATGAGTCTGCACCGAACACAATCCCACCCAGGCCCTACCCCCTATGTATTATCCATACATATGTAGGGATAATATGTATCCCTACATATTATACCCACTAATCCCTCTAACCTACACATCCCTGGACACTAAGGGGCAATTTCTTAGCACGGCCAATCAACCCTAACCCGCACATCTTTGGACTGGGGTAAACACAGTAAGAAGTCTGACAACACCAGGTTTAAGTCCAACCGATTTATTTGACAGTAAACTCACAAGCTTTCGGGGTTTGCCCCTTCGTCAGGTGAATGGACTGACGAAGTGTTTAACCTTGAAAGCTTGTGAGTTTACTGTCAAATAAATAGGTTGGACTTAAACCTGGTGATGTCAGACTTCTTATTGTGTTTACCCCAGTCCAACGCCAGCATCTCCACATCTGTGGGAGGAATCCAGAGTACCCAGAGGAAACCCACGCAGACACGAGGAGAATGTGCAAACTCCAACACAGACAGTGACCCCGAGCCGGGAATCGAACTCAGGACCCTAGAGCTGTGAAGCAGCAGTGCTAACCCACTGTGCCACCGTGCCGCTGAGCTTCAGGCAGTTTTCAACTAAAAGGATGGAGTGCCTAGCTAGGGGCTACGCTCAAGAGCCGGATACTTAATTGGAGGAAATTTCTGCTCGTTGGATATGGGTTAAGCAATCTGATCAGTTAGTGGAGGAATACTTAACGGTGCTGGTGAGATCGAGCTGGGCATCGTTAGTGTACATGTTAAAAAAAACTAGCCAAAAGTGAAACGAGATTGTTGCTGATGGAATGGCATTTGAAGGAAATCATCGGAAGAATTAGAGAAGAGACAAAACAAAAGTGGGTGAAACTGGTCTCCAACAGTGGACAAAAGAACATAAGAGCATAAGAATTAGGAGGCAGCCTCCACCACTTCAATGTGCAGAGAATTCCAGAGATTCACCACCCTTTGAGTGAAGAAGTTCCTCCTCAACTCTGTTCTAAACTGCCCCCCCTTTATCTTGAGGCTGTGCCCCCTAGTCCTACTGTCTTTTTGAGCGGGAAGAGTCTCTCCACCTCTATCCTATCCATCCCTTTCATCATCTTATACGTCTCAATGAGATCTCCCCTCATTCTTCTAAACTCTAACGAGTACAAGCCTAGTTTAATCAGCCTCTCCTCATTGTTCAACCCCCTCAACTCCGGTATCAGCCTAGTGAACCTCCTCTGCACTCCCTCCAAGGCCAAAATATCCTTGCGTAAGTGCGGCGACCAAAACTGCACACAGTACTCCAGCTGCGGCCTCACCAATGCCCTGTACAGTTGCAGCAAGATCTCTCTACTTTTATATTCAATCCCCCTCGCTATGAAGGCCAGCATCCCATTCGCCTTCCTGACCACCTGCTGCACCTGCAGACTGGGTTTTTGCGACTCATGCACAAGGACCCCGAGGTCCCTCTGCACCATCGCCTGCTGCAGTTTTTCGCCCCGTAAGTAGTAGTCCTTCCTACCATTCTTCCTACCAAAGTGGACCACCTCACACTTGCCAACATTAAATTCCATTTGCCAGGTCCTCGCCCATTCGCTCAGTCTATCTGGATCCCTCTGCAGACTTTCCACACCCTCCGCACAATTTGCTTTTCCACTCATCTTTGTGTCATCGACAGATTTTGACACTTTACACTCGGTTCCCTCCTCCAGATCATCTATATAAATGGTAAATAGCTGAGGCCCCAGAACCGATCCCTGGGGCACCCCACTAGTCACCAACTGCCAATCCGAATAGCACCCATTGACAGCCACTTTCTGCCTCCTATTAGACAGCCAATCCCCTATCCACGCTAACACCCTACCCCCAACTCCATGCCCCCTAACCTTCTGTAACAACCTTTTGTGCGGCACCTTATCAAACGCCTTCTGAAAATCTAGAAAGACCACATCCACCGGTTCCCCTCTATCCACCGCACTAGACACATCCTCATAGAATTCCAATAAATTTGTCAGACACGACTTCCCCTTAACGAATCCGTGCTGCGTCTGCTCTATCAAACAATTCTCCTAAAGATGCCTCGCTATTTTCTCCTTGATTACGGATTCAAGCATTTTTCCTACAACAGATGTTAAACTAACCGACCTATAATTCCCTGCCTTTTGCCTGCTACCCTTTTTAAACAGCAGCATAACATTAGCTGTTTTCCAATCTTCTGGCACTTCCCCGGAATCTAGCGACGTCTGGAAAATAACCACCAAGGCATCCACTATCACCTCCGCCATTTCCTTCAGAACTCTTGGATGCATTAAACACTCAAAAAAGACAGTAGGACTAGGGGGCACAGCCTCAAGATAAAGGGGAGGCGGTTTAGAACAGAGTTGAGGAGGAACTTCTTCACTCAAAGGGTGGTGAATCTCTGGAATTCTCTGCCCGTTGAAGTGGTGGAGGCTGCCTCGCTAAATATTTTTAAGAAGCGGGTTGATGGGTTCTTGATAAGAGAGGGGATTAAGGTTTATGGGGAGAGGGCGGGAATGTGGAACTGAGCCACGACAGATCAGCCATGATCTTATTGAATGGCAGGGCAGGCTCGAAGGGCCAGATGGCCTACTCCTGCTCCCATTTCTTATATTCTTATGTTCTTATTCCATCCGGTCCTGGGGACTTGTCCACCATCAGTCCCTCTAATCTGTCAAGCACTGCCTCTCTAGTAACAATAATGTCATTCAGGCCCTCCAGTCCTACTATCTTTCCATCGTTAACACCTGGTAAACTATTCGCATCCTCCTCCGTGAAGACCGAAGCAAAAAAGTTATTCAAGGCCTCAGCCATTTCCTCATTCCCCACCATTAAATTCCCCCTCTCATCCTCTAAGAAGCCAACATTCACCCTAGCCAGCCTCCTCCTTTTTATATATTTATAAAAACTCTTACTATCCTTTTTTATATTTAGCGCTAGTCTAGATTCATAGTCTATCCTTCCTTTCTTTATCAACTTCTTCGTCACTCTTTGTTGATATTTAAACCTCTCCTAATCCTCTTCTCGCCCACTTCTTATAATTATCACCCCTCAATTTAAAGCCATGTCCCCTCGTGTTAGCCATCGCCATCTGTTTACCCTATCTAACCCTCTGAGCATCTTGTATGCCTCAATTAAGTCACCTCTTAACCTTCTTCTCTCTAACGAAAACAACCTCAAGTCCCCTCAGCCTTTCCTCAAAAGAGCAACCACTTTTCCATCATCACCCGATCTCCGCACCACTGAGATTTCAGTGGCAGGCAAAACTTTTTTCAGAGACCAGTTTCCTGTTCTTCGTTTTAAAAGGAATGGCTGTTGAAATTGGTGTGTGTGCGTGAGAGAAAGAGAGAGAGAGGTGGGTATGTTCGCTGCTGCATCGTTCTGCTCCTTTGACAACCGTCTCTAATGTTGAAACTTTTATAAGTCTTTGTAAAAGAGATTGTTCTCCTGAGCGCTTCTGACATTTCTGCTTTCTTTCAACTGGATTGAACATCTCTCTCTGATCTTGGAAGTTAACAGCAATGCTATCAACTGCTGCACAATTTGCATTTCTTAAGGATGCGAACCTTCAAGTTGTAACTTCTTCCACAGAAAAAAGTAATGGGATCATTTGTAGATGGTGGTTGATCTGCAGAGTATTTGGAACGGCTTAATCATTTTGTTTCCTATTTGTATGCGCAGTCTTAAATTTGTCACATTTTTCTCTGTATTTACATCTTTAGTTTTGAACTGGATTTATGGATGCTAACTAAAAATTGTCCAATTTTAAAATCAATATCTGTTGATGGCCACTACTGCGAGTACCCTACAGCACTTTCCAAACCCACAACTTCCAGCAGGGTGGCACAGTATCACAGTGGTTAGCACCGCTGCCTCACAGCACTAGGGACCCAGGTTCAATTCCAGGCTTAGAACATCGAACATTCCAGCGCAGTACAGACCATTCAGCCCTCGATGTTGCGCCGACCAGTGGAACCAATCTAATGACCCTCTAACCTAAACTATTCCAATGTTATCCATATGCCTATCCACTGACCATTTGAATGCCCTTAAAGTTGGCGAGTCCACAACTGCTGCAGGCAGGGCATTCCACGCCCTTACTACCCTCTGAGTAAAGAACCTACCTCTGACATCCATCCTATAATTACCTCCCCTTAATTTAAAGCTATGTCCCCTCGTGTTAGCCATCACCATCCGAGGAAAAAGGCTCTCACTGTCCACCCTATCCAATCCTTTGATCATCTTATATGCCTCAATTAGGTCACCTCGTAACCTTCTTCTCTCTAATGAAAATAACTTCAAGTCCCTCAGCCTTTCCTCATAAGACCTTCCCACCATACCAGGCAACATCCTGGTAAACTTCCTCTGCACCCTTTCCAATGCCTCCACATCTTTCTTATAATGCGGCGACCAGAACTGTACGCAATACTCCAAGTGCGGCCGCACCAGAGTTTTGTACAGTTGTAACATGACCTCACGGCTCTGAAATTCAATCCCTCTACCAATAAAAGCTAACACACCGTACGCCTTCTTAACAACCTTATCAACCTGGGTGCTGACTTCCAGGGATCTATGCACATGTACCCCGAGATCTCTTTGCTCATCGACACTACCTAGAGTCTTTCACTTGGGTCACTGGCTCTGTGTACATAGAACATAGAACATAGAACATTACAGCACAAACAGGCCCTTCGGCCCTCGAGTTGCACCGATCACATCAACCCCACCAATCTATAGACCTATCTATAACCCCCAATCCCATTAAACCCCATATACTCATCCAGAAGTCTTTTAAAAGACCCCAGCGAGTTCGCCTCCACCACCGACGACGGCAGCCGATTCCATTCACTCACCACCCTCTGAGTGAAAAACTTAGTGTAGTCTGCACGTTCTCCCTGTGTCTGCGTGGGTTTCCTCCGCAGACTCCAGTTTCCTCCTACACTCCAAGGACGTGCAGGTTTGATGGATTGGCCAATGCTAAATTACCCCGTAGTGTCAGGGGACTAGCTGGGGTAAATGCATTGGGTTGTGAGGATTGGGCCTGGATGGGATCAAGGTCGCTGCAAACTCGATAGGCCAAATGGCCTCCTACTGCACTGTAGGGATTTTATGATCTAGAAGGACAAGAGCAGCAAAATGCATGGGATCACCACTACCTGCAAGTTCCCCTCCAAACCCCACACACCATTGACAATATCGGCCATTCCTTCACTGTCACTGGGTTAAAATAGATAGTGCGACATGAACCCCAGATCCCGGTTAAGGCCATCCTCATGTGAGCATTCAGCCTCTGACCTTCGGGTAAGCATTCTCCAAGGCGGCCTTCATGACACACGACAGCGCAGAGTCGCTGAGCAGAGACTGATAGCCAAGTTCCGCACACATGAGGACGGTCTCAACAGGGATCTTGGGTTCATGTCGCACTATCTGTAACCCCCGTGACTTGCCTGGGTTTGCAAAACCTCACTTACTGTACTGTCTGGAGACAATACACATCTCTTTAACCTGTGATCAGTGCTCCTTCCACTCACATTATCAGCCACTTTAAGACTTGAACAGCAGGTTAGGTGTAAGGATTCGCATTCTAATCAGTAATCTGTAAACTGTGTGTGTCTTTATATGCACTTCTCTGATCAGAACATTCCACACACCCGACAAAGGGACACTGGTTCTGAAAGCTTGTGGGTTTACTATCAAATAAACTGGATGGACTCTAACCTGGTGTTGTGAGACTTCTTACCATGGTTCAAGAAGGCAGCTCACCAGCACCTTCTCAACGCCAATTAGAGATGGACAATAAATGTTGGCCAGACAGTGACACTCATATCTCATGAAAGAATGAGACCAATCGCCATAGCAATGATTAGTGTGAAGGGGTATTCGTTGAAGAATAACAGAACGCATACGTTGACCAAGGGATTGGGTTTAACTCAGTTGGCTCATGATGCAGAGAGACACCGACAGCACGAGTTCGATTCCCGTCCTGGCTGAGGTTATTTAGGAAGGCCCCATAACCTTGTCTGAGGTTATAATCAACCCCAGGCAGTTCTCCCCATCCAAAAGGGGGGATCAGCCGATGGTCATCTGAGTCTATGGGTGGGGTTTTCTGGCCTCGTTTGCCCCAAAACCAGAAAATCCCACCTGAGGCCAACAGACCTTCCCATGGTCTACCCCTCGCCTGCTCCAATTCTTATGGCAGGTAAGAACATAAGAAATAGGAGCAGGAGTAGGCCATCTGGCCCTTCGAGCCTGCCCCGCCATTCAATAAGATCATGGCTGATCTGAAGTGGCTCAGTTCCACTTTCCCGCCCTCTCCCCATAACCCTTAATTCCCCTGTCTATCAGAAACCTATCTACCCATGACTTAAATATATTTAGCGAGGTAGCCTCCACCACTTCAACAGGCAGAGAATTCCAGAAACTCACCACCCTTTGAGTGAAGAAGTTCCACCTCAACTCCAATCTAAACTGACCCCCCTTATCTTGAGGCTGTGCCCTCTACTCCTGCTATCCTTTCTAAGCGGGAAGAATCTCTCTCCCTCTACCCTATCCATCCTCTTCATTATCTTATACGTCTCTATAAGATCCCCCCTCAGCCTTCTAAACTCCAACGAGTACAGACCCAGTCTATTCAGTCTCTCTTCAAAGTCCAACCCCCTCATCTCTGGTATCAGCCTAGTGTGTTCAGCCTCTCCTCATAGCTCAACCCCCTCATCTCCAGTATCAGCCTAGTAAACCTCCTCTGCACTCCCTCCAAGGCCAATATATCCTTGCGCAAGTGCGGCGACCAAAACTGCACACAGTACTCCAGCTGTGGCCTCACCAGTGCCCTGTACAGTTGCAGCAACAGTTGTACCAGTACCCTGTATAGTAGGGGAGGGTGGTAAAATTCCAGCCTGGGGCTGTATAAACTCCTGATTAACACTGCTCCAATCCCGCATCAAACGTTAATTTACATTTCCTGCGATGGTGTGTGGAAAAGTATTTACATATTCAGCAGTGTGTTAAACTACAAAGCAATATCCCAACCATCACCACAGACAGCTGGTAATTTAAATTAGATTTCTAACCCCGGGGTATGCAGTTTGGGATGACCTTGTAAAATCTGGCATTTGCTAAGTTCACAACCCAGTTTGGGAATGAAGACATAGGAGCATGAATATGGATGTTAAAGTGAAATTACTGTCACCTACTTTACAGATGGTGCCTCAGGAATATGGGCGATTTAAAGCCACAGTGTTAGGAGAAAGCAGTGCTTAGCTTGGCACATTTTAAAGCTGTGTGTTCTGGATTGAGTAATTTGAAATATAAAACAGCTTTGGAGATTTACAAAGCGCGGATAGATATCTGACTGGAAATCTGAACGTTCCCAAAATAGTTTAATTGTCTTGGAGATGACTGTGGTTTCACTCCTCCACTTGACAGAGGATAGCACCCTGATATTAGACTGCCTCCCTGGATGTTGTACGATTCTCTTCACTGAGAAACGCGAGCCTCGATCGTTCGTCAAAACTCCCGAAGGAATCTCGAGAGCAGCTGCAAACTGGTTACCCAAGACTGAAAGGGCAATCGAGTGCTTTCCAGCTACTGTTGAGTGTGGGTCTGGTTGTGCCATGGGTAGCGTCTCTCTCTCTCCCTGAACCAGAAGCCCTGGGCTCGAGTCCCACTCAAGAACTCGATGGCCACGTTTGATTTGATTTGATATATATATATATAGTCTTTTAATTGACTCAAGGGCTTGCCTTTGGCCTTGAAAAATTCCCCATACACATTAACAATTTAAAATGATGGGATAGAGAGCCACATATCCATGTCCACCAAGGACACAAAAGTAACCAGCATTGTATAGAACTAGAACCCTAGAACCCTAGAACCCTAGAACCCTACAGTGCAGAAACAGGCCCTTCGGCCCATCGAGTCTGCACCGAACACAATCCCACCCAGACCCTATCCCCAAATCCCTACACCTTTACCTGCTAATCCCTCTAACCTACACATCCCAGGATACTAAAGGGCAATTTTAGCATAGCCAATGAACCTAACCCGCACATCTTTGGACTGTGGGAGGAAACCGGAGCACCCGGAGAAAACCCACGCAGACACGAGGAGAATGTGCAAACTCCACACAGGCAGTGACCCGAGCCGGGAATCGAACCCAGGACCCTGGAGCTGTGAAGCAGCGGTGCTAACCCACTGTGCCACCGTGCCGCCCTGATACAGAAGCATAAAATTATAAAGCGATATTAATGGAGTAAGTGAGTGCAGAGACTACAAAGGATTGTGAATGTAGCCCAGTCCATCACACAAACCAGCCTCCCATCCATTAACTCCATCTACACTTCTCGGAGAAGCAGCCAGCTTAATTAAATGCATCCAACTGGCCACAATGGAAAAAATAAAAATCAACACAAAATGAACACTCCAAAGCAAATCTATCGATGTAATCTAACCCCCCTTTGTGCATTCCCTTATCGCCTGTCCTCTGCTGGTCCTTATGCTCCTACACAGTGCAATCCCAGTGGCTGAGGCATGGCTGGTGGAAGGCAGCAGATTTCACTGGCAGATGTGGAATGAGAAGGCCAGGCTACGGGCTACTCGGTAGCACAGTGGGTTAGCACTGCTGCTTCACAGCTCCAGGGTCCTGGGTTCGATTCCCGGCTCGGGTCGCCGTCTGTGTGGAGTTTGCACATTCTCCTCGTGTCTGCGTGGGTTTCCTCCCACAGTCCAAAGATGTGCGGGTTAGGTGGATTGGCCATGTTAAGAAATTGTCCTGAGATGCATTGGTTAGAGGGATTGGTGGGTATGTTATGTAGGGATATGGGGGGTAGGGCCTGGGTGGGATTGTGGTCGGTGCAGACTCGATGGGCCGAAGGGCCTCTTTCTGCACTGCAGGGTTCTCCGATAACATGGGTGGCAACAGCTTTTGGATTGGTCAGCTGGCAAACAGCAAGATTGAAGAGTTGGGAGGTGTATTGGTGTTACCTTGAAAGGGATGGTAGGCTTCATGTTCCGTGGAATCAAGGCCACTCTTCCAGGTTTCTCAGCAATCCTAGAGTTTGAGATCCCGCAAGCCCCTCTGAACAACGTAGGCATGGCAACAGCAGTCTGGGCTTGCAAATTATATGAGCTCAGTCTAAACTGCCAGATGCAACTGTACACAACTCTGGTGCGGCCACACTTGGAGTACTGTGTGCAGTTCTGGTCCCCACATTACAGGAAGGATGTGGAGGCTTTGGAGAGGGTGCAGAGGAGGTTTACCAGGATGTTGCCTGGTATGGAGGGGAGATCCTATGAGAGAGACTGAGGGATTTGGGGTTGTTTTCGCTGGAAAGAAGGCGGCTAAGAGGGGACCTTATTGAAACATATAAGATGATTAGAGGTTTAGATAGGGTGGGTAGTGATAGCCTTTTTCCTAGGATGGAGAAAGCTAGCACGAGGGGGCATGGCTTTAAATTAAGGGGGGGGTAGTTATAGGACGGATGTCAGGGGTAGGTTCTTTACCCAGAGGGTGGTGAGGGACTGGAATGCCCTGCCAGCTGCAGTTGTAAATGCACCTAGTTTGGGGGCGTTTAAGAGATCTGTGGATAGGTTTATGGATGAAAAGGGATTGGTTTAGGTTAGTGGGTCATTGTTTTGTAACTGGTCGGTGCAACATCGTGGGCCGAAGGGCCTGTTCTGCGCTGTAATGTTCTATGTTCTATGTAGGGTGGCTTTTGACCGTTGCGCATTGAAAGCAGTGACATTAGTCATCAGACACTGCATTATGGTGTTTTGGTGAGTTGGCACTTATGCTATACTTCCTCCCTTCAACACACACATGCCAGCTCACTCACTGCAGACAGATTTCATCCCTGACATTGAACATCTTGCCCCACTATATCCAGGTTTGACCCCTGGCTTTCTCCATAACTTCAACTCCAACTCCTTCTGAGGATGTAACTGGAGAGACTCCACCGATTCAGAACATCTCTCCTCTCCCCCACCAGCATTGCTTCTTGGCTCCTGGAGTCTCCCCATGCTGTGACAATACTTGTCACCGTCCTAGATCAGACCCACTTTGTGTACAAAGTTGGCATGCTGTCTACATTTCAATGAATGAGTTAATCACTATTCGTGACCCCCCCAAACACCCATTTTTGGGATCTATTGAGTTTAGTATGCCCCTGTCTCACACCCCATGTTTTAGTTGAGTCTATAAGTTGTGAAATGTGACCTTCAGTTCTGTATTGCCATGCAGGACAATTATTACTGCCGTGGCTTGTTATTTTCACTCAAAGGAATCAGGGAATAATGGGTGCAGAAGGATTGGGTGGTGTCAGTGGTAATTTCACAGTGTCCCCTGTCTCTGCAGGACGGTCATCTGCAAACACAGATATACACTAACCTCCCACTGACACAGATATACACTAACCCCCCAGTGACACAGATATACACTAACCTCCCACTGACACAGATATACACTAACCCCCCAGTGACACAGATATACACTAACCCCCCAGTGACACAGATATACACTAACCTCCCACTGACACAGATATACACTAACCTCCCACTGACACAGATATACACTAACCCCCCAGTGACACAGATATACACTAACCCCCCACTGACACAGATATACACTAACCCCCCCACTGACACAGATATACACTAACCACCCACTGACACAGATATACACTAACCCCCCAGTGACACAGATATACACTAACCTCCCACTGACACAGATATACACTAACCCCCCAGTGACACAGATATACACTAACCTCCCACTGACACAGATATACACTAACCCCCCCACTGACACAGATATACACTAACCCCCCCACTGACACAGATATACACTAACCTCCCACTGACACAGATATACACTAACCTCCCACTGACACAGATATACACTAACCCCCCCACTGACACAGATATACACTAACCTCCCACTGACACAGATATACACTAACCTCCCACTGACACAGATATACACTAACCCCCTCTGACACAGATATACACTAACCCCCCACTGACACAGATATACACTAACCCCCCACTGACACAGATATACACTAACCCCCCACTGACACAAAACACTAACCTCCCAGTGACACAGATATACACTAACCTCCCACTGACACAGATATACACTAACCTCCCACTGACACAGATATACACTAACCCCCCAGTGACACAGATATACACTAACCTCCCACTGACACAGACATCCACTAACCTCCCACTGACACAGACATCCACTAACCTCCCACTGACACAGATA
This sequence comes from Prionace glauca, assembly GCA_037974335.1. Lineage (NCBI taxonomy): Eukaryota > Metazoa > Chordata > Chondrichthyes > Carcharhiniformes > Carcharhinidae > Prionace > Prionace glauca. Next base: position 58,551,810 of record CM075737.1, read on the forward strand.
TACACTAACCTCCCACTGACACAGATATACACTAACCTCCCACTGACACAGATATACACTAACCCTCCACTGACACAGATATACACTAACCTCCCACTGACACAGATATACACTAACCCCCCACTGACACAGATATACACTAACCCCCAGTAACACAGATATACACTAACCCCCAGTGACACAGATATACACTAACCCCCACTGACACAGATATACACTAACCTCCCACTGACACAGATATACACTAACCTCCCACTGACACAGATATACACTAACCCCCAGTAACACAGATATACACTAACCTCCCACTGACACAGATATACACTAACCCCCTCTGACACAGATATACACTAACCTCCCACTGACACAGATATACACTAACCTCCCACTGACACAGATATACACTAACCGCCCACTGACACAGATATACACTAACCCCCTCTGACACAGATATACACTAACCTCCCACTGACACAGATATACACTAACCCCCCACTGACACAGATATACACTAACCTCCCACTGACACAGATATACACTAACCCCCCAGTGACACAGATATACACTAACCTCCCACTGACACAGAAATCCACTAACCTCCCACTGACACAGATATACACTAACCTCCCACTGACACAGATATACACTAACCCCCCAGTGACACAGATATAAACTAACCCCCCAGTGACACAGATATACACTAACCCCCCAGTGACACAGATAAACACTAACCCCCCAGTGACACAGATATACACTAACCTCCCACTGACACAGATATACACTAACCTCCCACTGACACAGATATACACTAACCCCCCAGTGATACAGATATACACTAACCTCCCACTGACACAGAAATCCACTAACCTCCCACTGACACAGATATACACTAACCCCCCAGTGACACAGATATACACTAACCCCCAGTGACACAGATATACACTAACCCCCCAGTGACACAGATATACACTAACCCCCAGTGACACAGATATACACTAACCTCCAACTGACACAGATATACACTAACCCCCCACTGACACAGATATACACTAACCCCCCACTGACACAGATATACACTAACCCCCCACTGACACAGATATACACTAACCTCCAACTGACACAGATATACACTAACCCCCTCTGACACAGATATACACTAACCTCCCACTGACACAGATATACACTAACCTCCCACCGACACAGATATACACTAACCTCCCACTGACACAGATATACACTAACCCCCCAGTGACACAGATATACACTAACCTCCCACTGACACAGATATACACTAACCCCCCAGTGACACAGATATACACTAACCTCCCACTGACACAGAAATCCACTAACCTCCCACTGACACAGATATACACTAACCTCCCACTGACACAGATATACACTAACCCCCCAGTGACACAGATATAAACTAACCCCCCAGTGACACAGATATACACTAACCCCCCAGTGACACAGATAAACACTAACCCCCCAGTGACACAGATATACACTAACCTCCCACTGACACAGATATACACTAACCTCCCACTGACACAGATATACACTAACCCCCCAGTGATACAGATATACACTAACCTCCCACTGACACAGAAATCCACTAACCTCCCACTGACACAGATATACACTAACCCCCCAGTGACACAGATATACACTAACCCCCAGTGACACAGATATACACTAACCCCCCAGTGACACAGATATACACTAACCCCCAGTGACACAGATATACACTAACCTCCAACTGACACAGATATACACTAACCCCCTCTGACACAGATATACACTAACCTCCCACTGACACAGATATACACTAACCTCCCACCGACACAGATATACACTAACCTCCCACTGACACAGATATACACTAACCCCCCAGTGACACAGATATACACTAACCTCCCACTGACACAGATATACACTAACCCCCCCAGTGACACAGATATACACTAACCTCCCACTGACACAGATATACACTAACCCCCCAGTGAAACAGATATACACTAACCCCCCAGTGACACAAAACACTAACCCCCCAGTGACACAGATATACACTAACCTCCCACTGACACAGATATACACTAACCTCCCACTGACACAGATATACACTAACCCCCAGTGACACAGATATACACTAACCCCCAGTGACACAGATATACACTAACCTCCAACTGACACAGATATACACTAACCCCCTCTGACACAGATATACACTAACCTCCCACTGACACAGATATACACTAACCTCCCACCGACACAGATATACACTAACCTCCCACTGACACAGATATACACTAACCCCCCAGTGACACAGATATACACTAACCTCCCACTGACACAGATATACACTAACCCCCCCAGTGACACAGATATACACTAACCTCCCACTGACACAGATATACACTAACCCCCCAGTGAAACAGATATACACTAACCCCCCAGTGACACAAAACACTAACCCCCCAGTGACACAGATATACACTAACCTCCCACTGACACAGATATACACTAACCTCCCACTGACACAGATATACACTAACCCCCAGTGACACAGATATACACTAACCTCCCACTGACACAGATATACACTAACCCCCCACTGACACAGATATACGCTAACCTCCCACTGACACAGATATACACTAACCTCCCACTGACACTGATATACACTAACCTCCCAGTGACACAGATATACACCAACCCCCCACTGACACAGATATACACTAACCTCCCACTGACACAGATATACGCTAACCCCCTCTGACACAGATATACACTAACCTCCCACTGACACAGATATACACTAACCTCCCACTGACACAGATATACACTAACCCCCCACTGACACAGATATACGCTAACCTCCCACTGACACAGATATACACTAACCCCCCGCTGACACAGATATACGCTAACCTCCCACTGACACAGATATACACTAACCCCCCACTGACACAGATATACGCTAACCTCCCACTGACACAGATATACACTAACCCCTCACTGACACAGATATACACTAACCTCCCACTGACACAGATATACACTAACTCCCATTGACACAGATATACACTAACCCCCCACTGACACAGATATACACTAACCTCCCACTGACACAGATATACGCTAACCCCCTCTGACACAGATATACACTAACCTCCCACTGACACAGATATACACTAACCTCCCCACTGACACAGATATACACTAACCTCCCACTGACACAGATATACACTAACCACCCACTGACACAGATATACACTAACCTCCCATTGACACAGATATACACTAACCCCCCCACTGACACAGATATACACTAACCACCCACTGACACAGATATACACTAATCTCCCACTGACACAGATATACACTAACCTCCCACTGACACAGATATACACTAACCCCCCAGTGAAACAGATATACACTAACCCCCCACTAACACAGATATACACTAACCCCCCACTGACACAGATATACACTAACCTCCCACTGACACAGATATACACTAACCTCCCACTGACACAGATATACACTAACCCCCACTGACACAGATATACACTAACCTCCCACTGACACAAATATACACTAACCTCCCATTGACACAGATATACACTAACCCCCCAGTGACACAGATATACACTAACCCCCCACTGATACAGATATACACTAACCCCCCAGTGACACAGATATACACTAACCCCCCACTGACACAGATATACACTAACCCCCCACTGACACAGATATACACTAACCTCCCACTGACACAGATATACACTAACCTCCCATTGAGAATTATTTTTGCACAAAAGACCCCCCTCCCCCCACCCCCAGAGACGTATAAGATAATGAAGGGGATGGATAGGGTAGAGGTAGAGAGATTCTTCCCGCTTAGAACATAAGAACATAAGAAATAGGAGCAGGAGTAGGCCATCTAGCCCTTCGAGCCTGCCCCGCCATTCAATAAGATCATGGCTGATCTGTAATGGCTCAGTTCCACCTTCCCGCCCTCTCCCCATAACCCTTAATCCCCTCTCTTATCAATAACCGATCAACCCGCTTCTTAAAAATATTTAGCGAGGCAGCCTCCACCACTTCAACGGGCAGAGAATTCCAGAGATTCACCACCCTTTGAGTGAAGAAGTTCCTCCTCAACTCCGTTCTAAACCGCCCCCCCCCTTTATCTTGAGGTTGTGCCCCCGAGTCCTAAGGATAGCAGGACTAGGGGGCACAGCCTCAAGATAAGGGAGGGGCAGTTTAGATCGGAGTTGAGGAGGAACTTCTTCACTCAAAGGGTGGTGAATCTCTGGAATTCTCTGCCCGTTGAAGTGGTGGAGGCTGCCTCGCTGAATATTCTCGCTGAATTGTCTTCATTCCACAGGTGGAGGTCCACCTCGTGTCAAACGAGGGGCATTCACACGGCGGGTCGTGCGTGGGCTGCTCTTGGAAGTTCCAGGAGTGGCCTAGTACTTCATGTCGGTGTGTGTGCTTGATCCTGGACCGGTAGACGGGCGCCGCAACAGCTCAGTGACTAGCACTGCTGGCTGTGCAGGCACATGGATTTGGGCCTGTGTCTGTGGGAGTTTGCGCATTCTCCCTGTGGTTGCGTGGGTTTCCTCCGGGCGCTCCGGTTTCCTCCCACACCCCAAAGATGTGCTCTTAGGCTAATCGGTTTTTACCAAATTGACACTATTTCTTCCCTGAATCTGACTGAGTAGGGTTCCATTCGTAGACACGCAGGGTAGAATAGGTGTAGGGTGATGCGGCGGCGCGAGCTCGTTGGGCCGAAGGGCCTGTTTCCCGTGCTGGATTGTTCTTTGTTCTTTGTTCTTTGTAATATATTTAATTCACGGGTAGATAGGTTTCTGATAGACAGGGGAATTAAGGGGAGAGAGCGGGAAAGTGGAACTGATCCACTTCGGATCAGCCATGATCTTATTGAATGGCGGGGCAGGCTCGAAGGGCTAGATGGCCGACTCCTGCTCCTATTTCTTATGTTCTCCACACCCCTACATTCCACCCCCCAGTTCCTCAATTGCCAATGAAAAAACCTACTATCAGCAGTGGGACTAGAAGATCCCACAGCCATTCAAAGACAAGCCTCATCTGTCACCATGAGGCCACAGGGGAAAAGGAAAATCATAGAATCCCCACAGGGCAGAAGAAAGCCATTTGGCCCATCATGCCTGTACCGACTCTCCAAACGAGTGTACTACCCGGGACCACACCAACCCACATCCCTGTAACCCCCATTTACCACGGCTAATCCACCCAACCTGCACATCTTTGGATCCTGTTCTTGGGGTCAGCTTGGTTCAGCTGCTTACAGGGCGGCACGGTAGCACAGTGGGTTAGCACTGCTGCTTCACAGCTCCAGGGTCCTGGGTTCGATTCCCGGCTCGGGGTCACTGCCTGTGTGGAGTTTGCACATTCTCCTCGTGTCTGCGTGGGTTTTCTCCGGGTGCTCCGGTTTCCTCCCACAGTCCAAAGATGTGCGGGTTAGGTTCATTGGCTGTGCTAAAATTGCCCCTTAGTGTCCTGGGATGTGTAGGTTAGAGGGATTAGCAGGTAAATGTGTAGGGATATGGGGATAGGGTCTGGGTGGGATTGTGTTCGGTGCAGACTCGATGTGCCGAAGGGCCTGTTTCTGCACTGTAGGGTTCTATGGTTCACTCTCTTCATAGGGCCAGCGTTCATGTCTTGTTCCAGGATTTTTCCAAAGGGCAGATTTTCAAGCCGTGTGCAAATGGGGAAGCTTGTCAGCTAAAGGGACTTCCTGCTCACCATCTCACTCACTGCTAATCTTCCTGTAATGTCCTGCTGCAAATCCTATCCATACCTCCCCACCAGCTCCTGATACTGCGACACGCTTCAACTAAAAGTGTCTGGAAAGGCTACGGTGGGAACTACTGCTTTAGATGGAGTGACCCCCACCAAGCTCTGTGCCAGAGTGGAAAGGTGGAGGAGGGTCCCCATTCCCAATGTGCAGCTCACAGAGACCCCGACTCAAAATGGAACGTGATTCCCAAGAGCAGGAATATTCCTGACCCAGCTGCCTCTTCCATAGACCTGGAATGGAAATCTCTCCCCGATTAATCACAGGTTCGTGGGAGCTGGCTTTGAATTCTACAGTGTGACAAAAATGTTCTACTGGCTGTAAAGTTCTTTAGGACGTCTTGAGGTTGTGAAGGAGATGGCGTGTAAATACATTGCCTTAGTTTTGATTCATCTTCATGTCATGTTAGGAGGGTAGGAGCTGGATTAGTCTGGATATCTTGATTAGAAAGGCTGGGAACACTTCCAAGATTGCTCACCCAAACTCAGGAAAGCTGAGGAAAGGATTGGATGAAGCAGTTAGTTGTTGTTGCGGGACGTTGAATGTTGATCCAACTGAGATAACGCTCTACGTTCTGAGTCAGATCCTCTGGATTTAACTCCATTAGGATTTTAGTAGTCTCGGCTAGTGCATTATGTAGAGAGTGCTACATTGGGGGAGGTCCCATATTTTGTCTGAGGCATTATATTACAGCTCAACGTGCATCTTTAGACGTTTGCAAAAGATCATATGATAATATTGGGTTCACGCAAACAGACCATTCAGCCCTGTGCTTCTGTACTAGCTCCCTGCAACTCAGTTACTCCCATTCCTCCAACCTAGAGCCCGACAGTGCAGAAAGAGGCCCTTCGGCCCATCGAGTATGCACAACCACCCAGCTCCTACTCCCATATCCCTACACCCACTAATCCCTCTATCCTACACATCCCTGGACACTAAGGGCCAATTTCTTAGCATGGCCAATCAACCTAACCCGCACATCTTTGGACTGTGGGAGGAAACCGGAGCACCTGGAGGAAACCCACGCAGACACGAGGAGAATGTGCAAACTCCGCACCCAAACTTCTCCCCAAAGCCCTGCAAATCTTTTCTCTTCAGGTTTTTTTTTCCAATTCCCTTTTGAAAGCCTCAATTAAATCCACCTCCACCATACGCTTAGGCAGTGCATTCAGACCCCAGTCACTCGCCGTATAAAAATGTCCTTCCTCGAGTCACCTCTGGTTCTTTTGCAAATTATTATTTACCTGTGCCCCCTCTGGTTTGTGATTCTTCCACCAATGGAAAAAGTTTCTCCTTGCTTACTCAGTCCGAACCACTCAAGATGTTGAACATATCGATCAAATTTCCTCTCATCCTCACTTCCCCAATTTGGCTGAATTCACTCATTCCTGAATCCATTTGTATCAATACCTTCTCCAACACCTTGCAATCCATCCTAGAGTGTGATGTCAAGAACAGGATATAATATTCATAGAATCATAGAACCCTACAGCACAGAAAGAGGCCCTTGGGCCCATCGAGTCTGCACCGAACACAATCCCACCCAGGCCCTACCCCCATATCCCTACATTTTCTTTGAGAAAGTGACCAAAGAGGTGGATAGGGGTAAGGCAGTTGATGTGGTGTATATGGATTTTAGCAAGGCGTTTGATAAGGTTCACCATGGTAGGCTTCTGCAGAAAATGCAGATGTATGGGATTGGGGGTGATCTAGGTAATTGGATCAGGAATTGGCTAGCAGATAGGAGACAGAGAGTGGTGGTTGATGGTAAATATTCGTCATGGAGTTCGGTTACAAGTGGTGTGCCTCAGGGATCTGTTTGGGGGCCACTGCTGTTTGTAATTTTTATTAATGATCTGGATGAGGGTATAGTTGGGTGGATTAGTAAGTTTGCTGATGACACCAAAGTCGGAGGTGTGGCAGATTGTGAGGAAGGGTGTCATAGTTTGCAGGGTGACTTAGAAAGGTTGCAGAGCTGGGCTGAGAGGTGGCGGATGGAGTTTAATGTGGAGAAGTGTGAGGTAATTCATTTCGGTAGGAATGACAGATGTGTTGAGTATAGGGCTAACGGGAGGACTTTGAATAGTGTGGAGGAGCAGAGGGATCTTATTGAAAGGCGGGGCAGGCTCGAAGGGCTCGATGGCCTACTCCTGCTCCTATTTCTTATGATCTTATGTGTGTGCCCACTCCGCCAGCCTGTGTGTGTGCCCTTCGAAATCACTACCCTGGCACCTCACAATAATTCCAAGCTTTGTGTCATCTGCAAATGTGCCCTTCCACTGCATCATCACTCTCCGGCACTCTAATGTTCTCCTTCACCAGTCCTGCCATCCTGCTCCTCCTTTCTTTCCTGGGGACCTTGAGCTGAATAATAGTCCTAGACTTTGCTGGAGAAGCGTTTTGGTCGGAAAAAACATGGAGAGATAATACAAAGTGAGGGATAAAACTCTAAAGGGGTGCAGGAGCAAGGGGAGAAGTGTGTGCACGTGCATAGATCATTAAAGTTGGCGGCACAAGTGGAGAAGGCTTCTTTTTACGCATATGTGGGGCAAGGGTGTCATTGGCTGGCCAATATTTATTATGATGTGGGTATGCCGGCGTTGGACTGGTGTAAACACAGTAAAAAGTCTGACAACCTGGTGTTGTCAGACTTTTTACAATATTTATTATCCATCCCTATCTACCCCAGAATAGTTGAGAGTCAATCACATTGCTGTGGCTCTGGAATCACATGTAAACCAGACCAGGAAAGGACAGCAGATTTCCTTCTCTAAAGGAGAGGGAGGTTTTTCCAACAATGGTTTCATGGTCACCAGTGAATTCTTAACTCCAGTTTTTTTCATTGAATCATAGAACCCTACAGTGCAGAAACAGGCCCTTCGGCCCATCGAGTCTGCACCGAACACAATCCCACCCAGACCCTACCCCCCATATCCCTACATATTATACCCACTAATCCCTCTAACCTACACATCCCAGGACACTAAGGGCCAATTTCTTAGCATGGCCAATCAACCTAACCCGCACATCTTTGGACTGTGGGAGGAAACCGGAGCACCCGGAAGAAACCCACGCAGACACGGGGAGAATGTGCAAACTCCACCCAGACAGTGACCCGAGCCAGGAATCGAACCCAAGATCCTGGAGTATGTGAAGCAGCAGTGCTAACCCACTGTGCTACTGTGCCGCCCATTCAAAGCCCATCTCCTGTTGTGGTGGGATTCGAACCCAGGTCCCCAGAACATTAGCTGAGTTTCTGGATGAATACTCTAGTCACTGCACCATAACCTCTCCCAAAATAAGAACATAAGAAATAGGAGCAGGAGTGGGCCATCTAGCCCTTCGAGCCTGCCCCGCCATTCAATAAGATCATGGCTGATCTGAAGTGGATCAGTTCCACTTTCCCGCTCTCTCCCCATAACCCTTAATTCCCCTGTCTATCAGAAATCTATCTACCCGTGACTTAAATATATTCAGCGAGGCAGCCTCCACCACTTCAACGGGCAGAGAATTCCAGAGATTCACCACCCTTTGAGTGAAGAAGTTCCTCCTCAACTCCGATCTAAACTGCCCCCCCCCCTTATCCTGAGGCTGTGCCCTCTAGTCCTAATACAGTGTATCATACCCTGTGCTTTATTAATGAGGCATAGAGTACAAGAACTTGTATAAGTTCTTGCAGATAAAATGAACAAATATTCTGCTTCTGTCTTCACTATAGAAGAGACAAAAAATAGTCTAGAACAGCTGTAAATCAGGAACTGGAAGGGAGAGGGGAACTTGGTAGTTTTACAATGGTTAGGGAAGTGGTGATGAGGAAATTGATGGACTTTGGGTAGATAACTTGCATAGAGTATGCTGAACTTATACAAGACACTAATTAGAGCTCAGCTGGAGTAGTATATAAGGCTCTGGGAACCACATTACAGGAAGGATGTGAATGCATTGGACAGAGTGCAAAAGAGGTTTACAAGAATGGTTCCAGGGATGAGGTCCAAGATGGAAGTGCCCCAAAATATCTGCAACCCCCAAAAACCCTGGAACTAATCGAGGATGGCATTGGTGCAATAGCTAGAAATGACTTTGATTCGGGAGAATGGGATGTAAAATCGGTTTGGGTGGAAAGGAGTCACAAATGGAAATGTTCTAACACTAACAGGAACCACAATGTCGAAATATTGAGTGCTTCTGATAAAGAGACAGCAATAATCATGGGTGATTTTAGTATACACATAAACTAGAAATATCAGATTGGCAATAGTAGCCTGGATAAGGAGATCACAGCATGTTTACAGTGCACTCACAGCATGAGTATAGTAGATAAAATAGGATGGCAGATAAAATGAACAAATATTCTGCTTCTGTCTTCACTATAGGAGAGACAAAAAATATTCTAGAACAGCTGTAAATCAGGAACTGGAAGGGAGAGGGGAACTTGGTAGTTTTACAATGGTTAGGGATGTGGTGATGAGGAAATTGATGGACTTTGGGTAGATAACTTGCATAGAGTATGCTGAACTTATACAAGACACTAATTAGAGCTCAGCTGGAGTAGTATATAAGGCTCTGGGAACCACACTACAGGAAGGATGTGAATGCATTGGACAGAGTGCAAAAGAGGTTTACAAGAATGGTTCCAGGGATGAGGTCCAAGATGGAAGCTCCAAATTCTGATGGACTTCATCTTAAAAGAGGTAATAGATGTGTTTGGGGTAGGGCTTAGTTGGGTCGGGCCGATGGGGTGGGAGGCAGCCCAACTGATGTGGGGAGGGAGGGAGGCCTGCTCTGCACTGCGATGATTGGACTGGCATGATCAGTCTGGGTGGCGGGGAGGTAGCAGAGGCTGCATTTTGGGAGGTGTGAGGTTTGTGATCGACCAGTTGCTCCCATGATTGCGAGGGAGGGGGGACTTTGATGAGGCTGTCTGCAGCAGCAGAGGCCTGACAGCTGTCTCCCTGTCTGTCAGACCTCTGCTGCTGTTATTGTGCGTGTGCAAAATGAATTATCAGCACATGCGCAATAGCTCTCTCTGCTGGTGAATTAAATGCCGCCCACTGCCTGTAGCAGCTAGAAACAGTCGGGACCATTTTACCATCTACTGTGTGCACAAGATTGGACGTGAAAACTCACCCAAAAAACAGATCTGCAATTCTCCCATTTTCATACTAGCTGAACACTTAGAATCATTCTCATAAAATTCTGCCATATGTTTCCAAAAATGAAAAGCAGGGTTTTTGAGACAACACCTGACCTGGAAGATGAGGATACTGACCAATCAGAAGGAATAGTACTGGTTCCAGCATCTTCAGTCCACTAATGAGTATCTGAGTCACAGATTTGTTCAATTTTGAGGTTCTAGATAGTGGATGTACATCCATGGTATGTGGAGTGGATTAGTTAAACTGCCTCACTACAGGAAGGATGTGGAAGCTATTGAGAGGGTGCAGAGGAGATTTACAAGGATGTTGCCTGGATTGGGAGGCATGCCTTATGAGGATAGGTTGAGGGAGCTGGGACTCTTCTCCCTGGAGAGACGAAGGTTGAGAGGCGACCTGATAGAGGTTTATAAAATGTTGAGCGGTATAGATAGGGTGGATTCTCGGAGGCTATTTCCCAGGGTTGAAATGGTAGCTACGAGAGGACACAGATTTAAGGTGCTGGGGAGCAGGTACAGAGGAGATTAAACATAGAACCCTACAGTGCAGAAACAGGCCCTTCGGCCCATCGAGTCTGCACCGAACACAATCCCACCCAGACCCTATCCCCATATCCCTACACATTTACCTGCTAATCCCTCTAACCTACACATCCCAGGACACTAAGGGGCAATTTTAGCATAGCCAATGAACCTAACCCACACATCTTTGGACTGTGGGAGGAAACCGGAGCACCCGGAGAAAACCCACACAGACACGAGGAGAATGTGCAAACTCCACACAGGCAGTGACCCGAGCCGGGAATCAAACCCAGGACCCTGGAGCTGTGAAGCAGCAGCGCTAACCACTGTGCTACAGATGTCAGGGGTAAGTTTTTCACTCAGAGGGTGGTGAGTGAGTGGAATCAGCTGCCGTCAGTGGTGGTGGAGGCGAACTCGCTGGGGTCTTTTAAAGGACTTCTGGATGAGTACACGGGATTTAATGGGATTGGGAGTTATGGATAGGCCTGGTAGGTTGGGATAGGATCAGCGCAACTCGTGGGCCGAAGGGCCTGTTTGTGCTGTAATGTTCTACGTTCTATGTTCTATGTTCTACGTTACGTGGATTCTTTAAGTAAGGAAGCGCGAAGTAAAGTGAAAGAATAGAACAGTTCTATCTGTTTCAGATTTGTTGTTGGTAACATGTTGAAAACACTAAAATTAAATAGTAATTCCATGCACAATAGCAGGGGTGATTCAATTTATCAAGAAATGGCTTACTCTTCAGTAAATCTTCCATGAAAAAGGCCCCATTGAAAAAACATTTGGAGAAGACATTAATTAATTGGAGGATGGGGGATGGAGGCGAATTTCAAGAGAACATTAAAAATAAACCTGATTATACAGATGTGAATTCTGCTCACAGGGTAAATTACAAGCCTGCTTTTAGGATGAATTTTGTAAGTTTTAATTTTTCAGTCATTACTTTTCACTGTACTCATTACCAAAGCATACAGATCTCTTTTTTTTAATTAAATCTTCCTTTGAAAATGAGAATTAACTGGACAATAAAATGTAACAATCTGAGCAAAATTGAGTTAGGGCTATGTACAAATTATTTTGAATGTTACTGAAAAGGGAGATTTTATTTGTTTTCCTTTTGACTCAAGTGGATTTGATAAGTGGGGCTTGCAGTTGAACAAATGCATTTAACCAGATATAAATCGGTTGGACTAAAACCTGATGTTGTCAGACTTTTTACTGTGTTTAACTAGAACACAGTGAAAAGTCTGACAACACCAGGTTTTAGTCCAACCTATTTATTTGATAGTAAACTCACAAGCTTTCGGGGTTAGCCCCTTCGTCAGGTGAATGGAGAGTTCTGGCCTCAGACAGAGCATATAAAGCACAGACAGTTTAGAGATTACTGATTAGAATGTGATTAGAATCTCTAAACTGTCTGTGCTTTATATGCTCTGTCTGTCTGAGGCCAGAACTCTCCATTCACCTGACGAAGAGGCAGTCCCCTCGAAAGCTTGTGAGAATATTATCAAATAAATCGGTTGGACTAAAACCTGGTGTTGTCAGACTTTTTACTGTGTTTACGCCAGCCCAACGCCGGCACACCCACATCATTTTAACCAGAACACCAGAGGGTGAGAGGTTACTTGTACTGGGAGAGGGGGGGGGAGGAGATATCCCCCAGAGAATTCAGCTTGGCCACAATAAGCCATGATCTTATTGAATGGCGGGGCAGGCTCGAGGGGCTAGATGGCCTACTCCTGCTCCTATTTCTTATGTTCTTATTTGATTATATAAAAAAGGTGGGGGAAGGGGGTAGACCGGTCCTCCTGTTGTGGTTAAGAGAGTTGGAGGGGTGGTGAGCGGAATGGTTAGCATTCCTGGGGAAAGTTACCAATTACTGCACTGCCTCTAATCAGGGACCTCTCCAACCTCACTGTCCCCAAAGTGGCCTCCAGGTACGGACAAGTTAAACGTTGGGCAATTTTCCTGCTCAGTTATCGGGTTAGAGAGGAATTTGACGTGGTTAGCACTGCTGCCTCACAATGCCAGGGAACCGGGTCCGATTCCGGCCTCCGAACACTGTCCGTGGGGAGTCTTCACATTCTCCCACTCTCCGGTTTCCTCCCACAGTCCAAAAAGAGAGGTTGGGTAGATTGGCCGTGCTAAATTCTCCCTCAGTGTACCCGAACAGGCGCTAGAGTGCGGTGTTGGGAATTTTCACAGTAACTTCATTGCAGCGTTAATATAAACCTACTTGTGACACTAATAAATAAACTTTAAAACACGTATTTCTACCATATTTTCATAGAAACTAGGAGGAGGCCATTCAGCCCTTCAAGCCTGCGTTGCCATCCATTCTGATCACAGCTGATCATTGAATTCAATATCCTGATCCCTCGTTCTCTCCAAATCCCTTGATCACTTTAGTCCCAACAGCTATATCTAATTTCTTCTTGAAATCCGGCAATGTTTTGGCCTCAACTATTTTCTGTGGGCGTAAGTTCATAAGAACATAAGAAATAGGAGCAGGAGTAGGCCATCTGGCCCTTCGAGCCTGCCCCGCCATTCAATAAGATCATGGCTGATCTGTCGTGGATCAGTTCCACCTTCCCGCCCTCTCCCCATAACCCTTAATCCCCTCTCTTATCAAAAACCCATCAACCCGCGTCTTAAAAATATTTAGCGAGGCAGCCTCCACCACTTCAACGGGCAGAGAATTCCAGAGATTCACCTCCCTTTGAGTGAAGAAGTTCCTCCTCAACTCCGTTCTAAATCACCCCCCCTTTATCTTGAGGCTGTGCCCCCTAGTCCTACTGTCCTTTCTGAGCGGGAAGAGTCTCTCCACCTCTATCCTATCCATCCCATTCATCATCTTATACGTCTCAGTGAGATCTCCCCTCATTCTTCTAAACTCTAACAAGTACAAATCTAGTTTATTCAGCCTCTCCTCATAGCTCAACCCCCTCAACTCCGGTATCAGCCTAGTAAACCTCCTCTGCACTCCCTCCAAGGCCAAAATATCCTTGCGTAAGTACGGCGACCAAAACTGCACACAGTACTCCAGCTGCGGCCTCACCAATGCCCTATAAAGCTGCAGCAAGACCTCCCTACTTTTATATTCAATCCCCCTTGCTATGAAGGCCAGCATCCCATTCGCCTTCCTGACCACCTGCTGCACCTGCAAGCTGGGTTTTTGCGACTCATGCACAAGGACCCCGAGGTCCCTCTGCACCGTCGCCTGCTGCAGTTTTTCGTCACGTAAGTAATAGTCCTTCCTACCATTATTCCTACCAAAGTGGACCACCTCGCACTTGCCAACATTGAATTCCATTTGCCATTTCCTGGCCCATTCGCCCAGCCTATCTAGATCCTTCTGTAGACTTTCCACACCCTCTGCATAATATGCTGTTCCCCGAATCTATGTGTCATCCGCAAATTTCGACACCCTACACTCGGTTCCCTCCTCCAGATCATTGATATAAATGGTAAAAAGCTGAGGCCCCAGCACCGACCCCTGGGGCACTCCATTAGTCACCATCCGCCAATCCGAATAGCACCCATTGACCCCCACTCTCCACACATTCCATACATTCACCACCCCCTGGGTGAAGAAATTTCTCCTCACCTCAGTTCTAAAAGGCTTACCCCCTTACCCTCCAACTATGGCCCCTAGTTTTGGAAGTCCCCCACCATTGGGAACATTCGTTCTGAATCTACTCCGTTAGAGCGTTATAAGTTTCTACGAGATCCCCTCTCGCTCTTCTAAATGCCAGTGAATATAATCGTAAGCGACTTAGTCTCTCTTCATGTGATGGACCTGCCATCCCAGGAATCAAAGAACAAAGAATAGTACAGCACAGGAATAGTACGGCCCCTCCAAGTCTGTGCCGATCATGATGTCTGCCTAAACTGAAACCGTATGCACTTACAGAGTCCATATCTCCCATTCCCATCCCCTTCATGTATTTGTCCACTTGCCCCTTAAGTGCTGCATTCATACCTGCTCCCATCACCTCCCCAGGCAACGCATATTACATTTGTTGTTTGTAATATATAATAGGGTGGCACAGTGGGTTAGCACTGCTGCTTCACACAGCAAAAAGTCTGACAACACCAGGTTTTAGTCCAACCTATTTATTTGATAATATTCTCACAAGCTTTCGAGGGGGCTGCCTCTTCGTCAGGTGAATGGAGAGTCCAACGCCAGTCCAACGCCGGCATACCCACATCATGGCTTCACACAGCTCCTGGGACCCGGGTTCGATTCCCGGCTCGGGTCACTGTCTGTGTGGAGTTTGCACATTCTCTCCGTGTCTGTGCGGGTTTCCTCTAAAGATGTGCGGGTTAGGTTGATTGGCCGTGTTAAAATTGCCCCTTAATGTGCTGAGATGCGTAGGTTAGAGGGATTAGCGGGTAAATACGTAGGGGTAGGGTCTGGTTGGGATTGTGGTGGGTGCAGACTCGATGGGCTGAATGGCCTCTTTCTGCATTGTAGGGTTCCTATGATTTCTAATCTATTGCATGCCAGGAATCAGCCTGGTAAACCTTCGCTGCATTCCCTGTATAGCAAGGACATCCTTCCTCAGATAAGGAGGCCACAATACTCCAAGTGTGACCTCACCAATGCTCTATACAACTGCAGCTAAACATCCCAATCCCTATACTCAAATCCTCTCACTATGAAGGCCAACATACCACTTGCCTTCTCTACTGTATTATCTAAGGATCAGTTTTTAGCTCTTTAGTTATTTGAAGGTCCGTTGGAGCCTTGGCGCAAAACTGTGTTGAAGAGGAGGCCAGAATAACACCAATCTTTCTGGCAATGTTCCTACCTTGAATACAATGCCTGGGAGAATCGACACCACCAGCAGCAGCAGAGGGCAGGCAGAATAACACCCGACGGGGAAAGAAATAGAAGGATAAGCTGGGTTGGGCCAGAAAAACGGCAGCAAAAGACTCACGTGTGGGAGAACGTAACTGGTGATAACATTGGGTCTGTTGTAATGTGACCAATGGTGAAAAGCTGTACGGATCAGCTGACCCAGTAACCAATGACAGATGGTCATAAGATCATAAGAAATAGGAGCAGGAGTAGGCCATCTGGCCCTTCGAGCCTGCCCCACGATTCAATAAGATCATGGCTGATCTGTCATGGCTCTTCCCGCCCTCTCCCCATAACCCTTAATCCCCTCTCTTATCAAAAACCCATCAACCCGCGTCTTAAATATATTTAGCGAGGCAGCCTCCACCACTTCAACGGGCAGAGAATTCCAGAGATTCACCACCCTTTGAGTGAAGAAGTTCCTCCTCAACTCTGTTCTAAACCGCCCCCCCCCTTTATCTTGAGGCTGTGCCCCCTAGTCCTACTGTCCTTTCTGAGCGGGAAGAGTCTCTCCACCTCTATCCTATCCATCCCATTCATCATCTTATACGTCTCAATGAGATCTCCCCTCATTCTTCTAAACTCTAACGAGTACATAGAACATAGAACATTACAGCACAGAACAGGCCCTTCAGCCCACGATGTTGCGCCGACCAGTTACAAAACAATGACCCACTAGCCTAAACCAATCCCTTTTCATCCATAAACCTATCTACAGATCTCTTAAATTCCCCCAAACTAGGTGCATTTACAACTGCAGCTGGCAGGGCATTCCAATCCCTCACCACCCTCTGGGTAAAGAACCTACCCCTGACATCAGTCCTATAACTACCCCCCCTTAATTTAAAGTCGTGCCCCCTCGTGCTAGCTTTCTCCATCCTAGGAAAAAGGCTATCACTGTCCACCCTATCTAAACCTCTAATCATCTTATATGTTTCAATGAGATCCCCTCTTAGCCGCCTTTACAAGCCGAGTTTATTCAGCCTCTCCTCATAGCTCAACCCCCTCAACTCCAGTATCAGTCTAGTAAACCTCCTCTGCACTCCCTCCAAGGCCAAAATATCCTTGCGCAGGTGCGGCGCCCAAAACTGCACACAGTACTCCAGCTGCGGCCTCACCAATGCCCTATACAGCTGCAGCAAGACCTCCCTACTTTTATATTCAATCCCCCTCGCTATGAAGGCCAGCATCCCATTCGCCTTCCTGACCACCTGCTGCACCTGCAAGCTGGGTTTTTGCGACTCATGCACAAGGACCCCGAGGTCCCTCTGCACCGTCGCCTGCTGCAGTTTTTCGCCCCGTAAGTGATAGTATAATGTGTGGGGTTGTGGGACTAGAGCTTGGGTGGGATTGTGGTCGGTGCAGGCTCGATGGGCTGAATGGCCTCCTGTACTGTGGGGATTCTATTCTATCATTCAATAATGCAAGAACCAGACTCTCTTGCTGCTGGTGTGCTGTCTGTGTTCAACAGCCCAGGCGTGTATATGTTATGAATTAAGTGCCTCTCACTCTCCTCCTGATGCAAGGTGTAGAGTACATGGGGAGGGAGGGTGCTTGGAGAGAGAGAGAGACACACACACACACACACACACACACAAGAGAGAGAGAGGAGGTTTCTGCACATGCTCATAATAGCTTTCTCCAGCGGGGGCAGTTTGCATAAGACTTTGACTCGGTGTATTGTGAAAAAGCAACAGTGGGAACAGCTTGTGGAGTGAGTGAGCCTCAGGAGCTTTATCACTGTCTATATTTATACTGAATCAAATGCCTTCCTTGTGGAGTTGGGAGCTGGGAATGTAGCCAGGCGCCTGAGCTGCATCTTTGGGCTGTGGACAGGAAGGGGCAGCACAGTGGGTTCGCACTGCTGCCTCACGGCGCCAGGGACCCGGGTTCGATTCTCGATCATAGAACCCTACAAGTGCAGAAAGAGGCCCTTCGGCCCATCGAGTCTGCACCGAACACCATCCCCCCAGATCCCTACATATTATACCCACTAATCTCTCTGACCTCCACATAGAACACAGAACATAGAACATAGAACATTACAGCACAAACAGGCCCTTCGGCCCTCGAGTTGCGCCGATCACATCAACCCCACCAATCTATAGACCTATCTATAACCCCCAATTGGGGGTTATAGATAGGTCTATATACTCATCCAGAAGTCTTTTAAAAGACCCCAGCGAGTTCGCCTCCACCACCGATGACGGCAGCCGATTCCATTCACTCACCACCCTCTGAGTGAAAAACTTACCCCTAACATCACCTCTGTACTTCCCTCCCCGCACCTTAAATCTGTGTCCTCTCATGGCGACCATTTCAACCCGGGGAAATAGCCTCTGAGAGTCCACCCTATCTATTCCTCTCAACATTTTATAAACCTCTATCAGGTCGCCTCTCAACCTTCGCCTCTCTAGGGAAAAGAGTCCCAGCTCCCTCAACCTATCTTCATAAGTCATGCCTCCCAGTCCAGGCAACATCCTTGTAAATCTCCTCTGTACCCTTTCAATAGCTTCTATGTCTTTCCTATAGTGAGGCGACCAGAACTGCGCACAGTACTCCAAATGAGGCCTGACGAGGGTCCTGTAAAGTTGCAGCATTACCTCCCGACTCCTAAACTCAATCCCTCGATTAATGAAGGCGCTAATGGGCAATTTCTTAGCACGGCCAATCAACCTAACCCGCACATCTTTGGACTGTGGGAGGAAACCAGAGCACCCGGAGGAAACCCACGCAGACCCGAGGAGAATGTGCAAACTCCACACAGACAGTGACCCCGAGCCGGGAATCGAACCCAGGACCCTGGAGCTGTGAAACAGCAGTGTTAACTCACTGTGCTACCGTGTCGCCCTTTGGGTACTAGTACTAGCGACTCTGAGCTTGGGTCACTGCCTGTGTGGAATTTGTACGTTCTTCCCACGTCTGCTCCAGTTTCCTCCCAAAAACGTGCTTTTTAGGCTGATTGGTGTCAATAAATTGTCCCTGAATTGGATCTCCCTTAATCTGGCGCATATATAATTCCCTAAATTTGCACCCCCTTTATTGTGGAGTTCCACTCGTGGTTTCCTCCCACAGGTGTGCGGGTTAGGTGGATCGGCCGTGCTAAAATTGCCTCTTAGCGTCAGGGGGAGTAGCTAGGATAAATGCATGGGATAGGACCTGGGTGGCATTGTGAGCAGGGCAGATTCGACGGGCTGATTGGCATCCTTCTGCTCTGTAGGGACCCTCTGTTTAAACTTCACTCCAATGCCAGCATCTGGATTTATGCAAACCACATCAAAACAAGAGGTCACTAAATGAAATGCAAATGCCTCAAACATATCCATTTCTGTGGGGAGACGTTCATTATTTCATATTGTTTTACGATCATCCTGTTTGTTATGAGGGAATTCATTTCACTCAAGTTACAGCTGGGTGGAATTTGCACTGACCCAACTTACCGAGCATTATATATCCCTTCTAAACCATTGGGTCATTATGCTAATGTATTTGTCTCTCAAAATCCAGCAGTCGTTTGATAAGCTCCAAACAACAGCGAGCTAATGTGCTTGCTGTGTCTTCACTTTGTATCTAACGAGCTGTCCTATTTTCGGAATAACAAGTTGCGGATTAGAATGCAGCAGGCGCGCAGCAGAAGTGTAATCGAAACGCGGCCAAGTTTCATAACAATATTCGTTACAGCTGAAATAATTGGCTCCTGAGGCATGTTCCAGGCCTTATACTTGACTGCCAGGAGTTTGGGAATCTCAACTCCAACAAGAGTTATATATTTTCCACAACGTTCCTTCTCCCCAAATTTCTGGTTCTCCCTTTTAAATTCCACCAGGATCCAAGATATCCACCGGTAATCTGGAGAATCTTTGCGATCTACATTCAAAGGATCTATTCAGATGATTCAAGATGGCACTGACAAGATGACTTCTTGCAAGCTGTGCCAGGCATACTTTCTAATTCTATCTTTTACTCTCTCGTTCTACGCCTCTAAAACTTTATCCTAACTCTTCTAAAGTCTCTAACGACGCTCCAGTCCAATCTTTTGCAGGTTTTGGCCATCCTTTGTACAGGTGAGCCCACACCTGGAGTATTGCGTTCAGTTTTGATCACTTTGTCGCAGGAAAGATCTCATGAGATTGGAGAGAGTGTAGAAGAGATGTACAAGAACGTTGCCAGGGATTTCCGGCTGGGATCAACTCCTGTGGGAGTTTGCACCTTCTCCCCGTGTCTGCCTGGGTTTTCTCTGGGTGCTCCCGTTTCCTCCCAAAATCGGGCTTTTTAGGCTGATTGGTGTCAATAAATCGTCCCTGAATTGGATCTCCCTTAATCTGGCGCACATATAATTCCCTAAATTTGCACCCCCTTTATTATGGAGTCCACTAGAGGTAGACAAAAATATATATAATAATGAGGCACTCACTGAGTGTTAAAATGGGCAGCACGGGCTTGTAGGACCAAAGGGCCTGTTTCCTGTGCTGTGTTATTCTTTATTTTTGTTGACTCAAGGGATTGAGTTATAAAGGAGGGATTGGATGGCTTGGGACTTTTGTCTTTGGAGTGTAGGAGACTGAGGGTTGATCTTATAGAGGATCTTATAGAGGGGTGATCTTATAGAGGATCTTATAGAGGGGTGATCTTATAGAGGATCTTATAGAGGGGTGATCTTATAAGACCATGAGGGGCAAGGATAGGGTGAATGCACTCAGTCTTTTTCCCACCATTGGAGAACCGAGAACTAGAGGGCACAGGTTTAAGTTAAGAGGGGGAAAACATTAATGGGAACCTGAGGAGTAACTTTTTTACACAGAGGGTGCTACGAGTGTGGAATGAGCTGCTGGAGGAAGGGACATTGACAACATTTAGCAGGCGTTTGCACAGATACATGGATAGGAAAGGTTTAGAGGGAGGCAATTAAGTTAGCTTAGGTGGGCATTTTGGTTGGCATGGACCAGTTTGGGCCCAAGGCCCTTTCTCCATGCCATAGACCTCGCATCATCATAGAATCCCTAACAGTGCCAAAGGAGGCCATTTGGCCCATCCACTCTGCGCTGACCACAATCCTACCCAATCCTGTAACTCCACATAGTTACCCTGTTATAAGGTGATCTTTCGCTACACCCTAACTATGAATGTAACCCTACATTCTGCACTCTCTCCTTTCCTTGCCACTGTACTTTATCTGTATAGAAACAATTCTTTTCGTTGTATCCTAAGACATGTGACAATAATAAATCAGATCTAATAAATCTAATAAATCAGGACTAGAGGGCACAGCCTCAAGATAAGGGGGGGTGCAGTTTAGATCGGAGTTGAGGAGGAACTTCTTCACTCAAAGGGTGGTGAATCTCTGGAATTCTCTGCCCGTTGAAGTGGTGGAGGCTGCCTCGCTCAATATATTTAAGTCACGGGTAGATAGGTTTCTGATAGACAGGGGAATTAAGGGTTATGGGGAGAAAGTGGGAAAGTGGAACTGATCCACTTCAGATCAGCCATGATCTTATTGAATGGCGGGGCAGGCTCGAAGGGCTAGATGGCCTACTCCTGGTCCTATTTCTTATGTTCTTAGATCACAGTTGCAGCTCTGTCCTTTGAGAGGGAGAGCTGGTATTTGGTCCTGAAGGTCACCTGAGGTGAGGGGGCAAGTTTGAGAAGGTGGGGCCTTCAGCAGGTACAGGAATTGAACCCACACTGTTGGCATCTCTCCATGACACAAACCAGCCATTAAACCAACTGCGCCAAACCCACACTCACTAATGACCATTAAGTTGGTACATGTTTGACTTTCAAACCTCAGTTAAAACATACTCTCTGACAGGGACTTAAGGTGAGGGGGGAGAGGCACAACACTGATATTAGAGGGAGGTTTTTCACACAGAGGGTAGTGGGGGTATGGAATGCTCTGCCAAGTAAGGTGGTGGAGGCAAACACGCTAGAGTCATTTAAGAGTAACTTAGACAGGCACATGAGTGGGTTGGAGATGGGTGGATATAGGAGATTGTTTTAAATAAGGGTCATTAGCATTGGGGCGTCCCTAGTAAGGTAAATGGATATGATACAATAATAATGTTTTTTTTTCTTTTCACTCACAGGTTTTAAGTCGGTCCACCTCGTGTCCAACGAGGGGCATACACACGCGATGGGTCGTACTGGGGCTGCTCTTGGTTGTTCGAGATTGGCCTAGTGCTTCATGTCGTTAGTGTGTGCCTAAACTGGACCAGATACTGGGCAAGACGACAGCTCAGTGACTATCACTGTTTGCTGTGCAGACACATGGATTTGGGTCGGTGTCTGTGGGGAGTTTGCGCATTCTCCCCGTGCTTGCGTGGGTTTTCTCCGGGTGCTCCGGTTTCCTCCCACACCCCCAAAGATGTGCTGTTAGGCTGATTGGCAGGAATAAATTGTCCCTAAATCAGTTTCCCTCAATGTGGATGGCCATAAAACATTAGACAGGGGTCATGGGTAGAGAGGGGGAAACTGGTGGTGTTGAGATGGCGGCGTGGGCTCGTTGGGCCGAAGGGCCTGTTTCCCCGGGCTGGTTTTTGTTCTTGTTCTTTGTTTACATTGCGAAGAAGACTCACATTGACTCGAAGAGTTAACTCTGGCTGGGATTTTACAACCCCACCCAGGTGGGGATCTTAAAATCCCACCGAGGTCAGTGGAGAATTCTGTTCTGTGAGCCTCGCCCCGCCCCAGTTCTAAGGGGTGGTGAGGCAGTAAACTTCTCCGTTTCTCTCTCCACAGAAGCTGGCAGAACTGGGGAACACGTGATTTCCATCATCCTCAGAGCGTTGCTCTGTCTTTCAGAGGATAAGTTTTGCAGCTCGAGGAAGCCTCGGGGAAATTACGTAGGAACTGCGCTTAAAATAGACCGGGGAAGATAAAAAAAAATACATATCTCGAGCTATTTTGCTGGAAAAGGAGTGAACTCACACAATAACGAGACCAGGAGCACACTGTAATAGCAAGGACGCAGAGCTGCAGCGAGATGTGAGATACAAGGTTAGGGAAGAGTGGGATAGAGACAGAAAGCAACTTTGATCAAGGGAAGACATCTAGAGAGGGCAGAAGTCTTTTCACAAATATTCAGGGTTTTTTCAAAATAAAAATGCTTCATTGTGCAAAGGTGGGAAACAAGCTAAGACTCCCAGCTAAGCTTAAAGGTACTTTTGGACGTTTCATAAGAACATAAGAAATAGGAGCAGGAGTAGGCCATCTGGCCCTTCGAGCCTGCCCCGCCATTCAATAAGATCATGGCTGATCTGTCGTGGCTCAGTTCCACTTTCCCGCCCTCTCCCCATAACCCTTAATCCCCTCTCTTATCAAAAACCCATCAACCCGCGTCTTAAAAATATTTAGCGAGGCAGCCTCCACCACTTCAACGGGCAGAGAATTCCAGAGATTCACCACCCTTTGGGTGAAGAAGTTCCTCCTCAACTCCGTTCTAAAACGCCCCCCCTTTATCTTGAGGCTGTGCCCCCTAGTCCTACTGTCTTTTCTGAGCGGGAAGAGTCTCTCCACCTCTATCCTATCCATCCCATTCATCATCTTATACGTCTCAATGAGATCTCCCCTTATTCTTCTAAACTCCAACGAGTACAAGCCTAGTTCATTCAGCCTCTCCTCATAGCTCAACCCCCTCAACTCCGGTATCAGCCTAGTAAACCTCCTCTGCACTCCCTCCAAGGCCAAAATATCTTTGCGCAGGTGCAGCGCCCAAAACTGCACACAGTACTCCAGCTGCGGCCTCACCAATGCCCTATACAGCTGCAGCAAGACCTCCCTACTTTTATATTCAATCCCCCTCGCTATGAAGGCCAGCATCCCCATTCGCCTTCCTGACCACCTGCTGCACCTGCAAGCTGGGTTTTTGCGACTCATGCACAAGGACCCCGAGGTCCCTCTGCACCGT
Organism: Prionace glauca; assembly: GCA_037974335.1. Classification (NCBI taxonomy): domain Eukaryota; kingdom Metazoa; phylum Chordata; class Chondrichthyes; order Carcharhiniformes; family Carcharhinidae; genus Prionace; species Prionace glauca. Next base: position 58,576,099 of record CM075737.1, read on the forward strand.
CGCCTGTTGCAGTTTTTCGCCACGTAAGTAATAGTCCTTCCTACCATTATTCCTACCAAAGTGGACCACCTCGCACTTGCCAACATTAAATTCCATTTGCCATTTCCTGGCCCATTCGCCCAGCCTATCTAGATCCTTCTGCAGACTCTCCACACCCTCCGCACAATTTGCCGTTCCCCCAATCTTGGTGTCATCAGCTAATTTCGACACCCTACACTCGGTTCCCTCCTCCAGATCATCTATATAAATGGTAAAAAGTTGAGGCCCCAGCACCGACCCCTGGGGCACTCCACTAGTCACCATCCGCCAATCCGAATAGCACCCGTTGACCCCCACTCTCTGCCTCCTATTTAACAACCAATCCTCTATCCACGCTAACACCCTACCCACAACTCCAAGTCCCCTGACCTTCTGCAATAACCTCTTGTGAGGTACCTTGTCAAACGCCTTCTGAAAATCCAGAAAGACCACATCCACCGGCTCTCCTCTATCCACCGCCCTAGACACATCCTCAAAGAACTCCAGTAAATTTGTCAGACACGACTTCCCTTTAATGAAACCGTGCTGCGTCTGCTCTATCAAGCAATTCCCTTCAAGATGCCTCGCAATTTCCTCTTTAATGACGGATTCTAACATTTTACCTACCACAGACGTTAAACTAACTGGCCTATAATTCCCTGCCTTTTGCCTGGCACCCTTCTTAAACAATGGCGTAACATTAGCCGTTTTCCAATCTTCCGGCACTTCCCTGGAATCCAGCGACGTCTGGAAAATAACCACCAATGCATCCACTATCACCGCCGCCATTTCTTTCAGAACCCTCTGATGCATTCCATCCGGTCCTGGGGACTTGTCCACAATCAGCCCCTCCAGTCTGTCGAGCACCACCTCTCTAGTAACAGTAATGTCATTAAGACCCTCCAGTCCTACTACCTTTCCATCGCTAACACCCGGCAAATTATTCACATCCTCCTCCGTGAAGACGGAAACAAAAAAGTTATTCAATACCTGAGCCATATCCCTATCCCCTACCACTAGGTCCCCTTTCTCATTCTCTAAAGGACCAACGTTCACCCTAGCCAGCCTCTTCCTTTTTATATATTTATAAAAATTCTTGCTATCCTTTTTTATATTAAGCGCTAGCCCAGCTTCATAGTTTCTCCTACCCTCCTTTATCAACTTCTTTGTCAATCTTTGTTGACATTTAAATCTCTCCCAATCCTCTTCTTGCCCACTCCTCTTCGCTACTCTAAACTCCTCCGCTTTTAATTTAACACTTTCCTTCACCTCCTTCGTTATCCACGGCTTATTACCTCTCCTCCTACAGTCCTTTTTGACCATCGGAATAAATTTCTGCTGAGCACCAAGAAAGATCTCCTTAAAGATCCTCCACTGCTCCTCAACAGACCTTCCCTCCAACGCATTCCCCCAGTCCACGTTCGCCAATTCTTCTCTCATCCTACCGTACTCCCCTCTATTCAAACAAAGGATGTGTGTCCGGGAACCCACTTTCTCCTCCTCCATCTGCACCAGAAACTCCACCATACAATGATCACTCTCTCCAAGAGGATCCTTCACCTCAAGGTCCCTAATTCTACCTGCCTCATTACATAGCACCAGATCCAAGATAGCTCGCTCCCTCGTCAGCTCCAACACACATTGTTCCAGGAAATTATCCCGGCAGCATTCCAAGAACTCTTCCTCGAGCCCACCATGTCCAACATGGGTCGACCAATCAATATGCAGATTGAAATCCCCCATAACTACGGCCGTCCCATTCCTGCACGCCGCACTTATTTGCGCGTTAACAGCCCGCCCCACCTCCAGATCATTATTCGGGGGCCTGTAGACAACACCCACCAGCGTCTTCCTCCCTTTGCTGTTCCTAATCTCTACCCACAACGATTCCACGTTCTGCTCCTTGGCTCCAATATCATCCATTGCTACCACCTCATCTCATGGCTCATGCTCACATTCCAATTATTAGTTGGCCAAGATGATGCATTACCTCCCTGCACCGTTGGAAAGCAAAAAGACTCCTAACAACAGCCTTCCTATTCTCTATTTTCAATATGTTTATACCTGGCAAAGAGAAACATTCAAAGAAAAATGAGAATATCTTCCAACGTCCCAATGTTATTTCTCCGGAATTCTACACCGCAGTGTCCTGGAGACAAGGCCAATCCCTGAGATTTGGCAACCCATAACTCCAGCTCTGCCTTGGAACTTTATTAGCACCAACCACCACCCCCCCCCACACCTCCTCTCCCCTCCCCTACACCCCTCCCCTCTCCTTCCCCTCCCCCACCCCCCCCACCCCATGTGGTCACGTGAGAATGTGCTGATGCAGCAACAAAATAAGTCACCGGAGTTATCCCTTGGAGTGCAGGAGCTATTTCCGGGAACGCTGGAGATATCCCCGGGAGTGAGGGAGATATGTGAGTGAGGGAGGACGTAAGTAAGGTTGGGAGAGTGCAGAGAAGGTTCACAAGGAAGTTGCCGGGATTTGAGAAGCTGAGTTACAGAGAGAGATTGAATAGGTTAGGATTTTATTCCCTGGAGAATGAGGGGAGATTTGATAGAGGTGTATAAGATTTTGATGGGTACGGATAGAGTGAATACAAGCAGGCTTTTTCCCCTGAGGCTAGGGGAGAAAAAAAACCAGAGGGCATGGGTTAAGGGTGAAAGGAGGAAAAGTTTAAAGGGAATATTAGGGGGGGTTCTTCACACAGAGAGTGGTGGGAGTGTGGAATGAGCTGCCGGATAAATGTGGGGTCACTTTAAGAAAATCTTGGACAGGTTCATGGATGAGAGGGGTGGGGAGGGATATGGTCCGAGTGCAGGTCAGTGGGACTCGGCAAAAAATGGTTCGGCACAGGGGCCAAAAGGCCTGTTTCTGAGCTGTAATTTTCTATGGTTCTATATCCCCAGGAGTGCACTGTCCCTGGGAGCACAGAAGTTACCCCTGGGAATGTGAGGCATTCTGATTATTATCTGATTATTTAGGGTGGCACGGTAGGTAGCACAGTGGGTTAGCACTGCTGCTTCACAGCTCCAGAGTCCTGGGTTCGATTCCCGGTTCGGGTCACTGCCTGTGTGGAGTTTGCACATTCTCCTCGTGTCTGCGTGGGTTTCCTCCGGGTGCTCCGGTTTCCTCCCACAGTCCAAAGATGTGCGGGTTAGGTTCATTGGCTATGCTAAAATTGCCCCTTAGTGTCCTGGGATGTGTAGGTTAGAGGGATTAGCAGGTAAAATGTGTAGGGATATGGGGATAGGGTCTGGGTGGGATTGTGTTCGGTGCAGACTCATAGATCATTACAGCACAAACAGGCCCTTTGGCCCTTGAGTTGCGCCGATCACATCAACCCCACCAATCTATAGACCTATCTATAACCCCCAATCCCATTAAACCCCATATACTCATCCAGAAGTCTTTTAAAAGACCCCAGCGAGTTCGCCTCCACCACCGATTGCGGCAGCCGATTCCATTCACTCACCACCCTCTGAGTGAAAAACTTACCCCTAACATCACCTCCGACTTGATGAGCCGAAGGGCCTGTTTCTGCACTGTAGGGATTCTATGGTTCTATTGTCCTGTCTACGTTGTGTCGTTTGCCACGAGTATCAACCAAATGATGGTTGATAATCGAAGATGTGCGGGTTAGGTTGATTGGCCATGCTGAAATTGCCCCTTAGTGTCCTGAGATGCGAAGGTTAGAGGGATTAGTGGGTAAAATGTGTAGGGATTTGGGGGACAGGGCCAGGGCGGGATTGTGGTCGGAGCAGACTCGATGGGCCGAAGGGCCGCTTTCTGCGCTGTAGGGATTCTATCCTGTTCAAATGGAGAAAGGAAGTAGCAGCTGTGAGGTTTAAAGGAACTGCAGTGGCAGGGAAGGGGAGGTTGAAGTGAAGCCTGAAGAAAGTCCCTGTGGAGGAAAAAGAATGTGTTCCTTCAAGAGATGTCGTCCTCTGAGGAAGGAATCACGTGCCCCGCTAGTCCAATTAGGGATGGAGTTAGGGATTCACTGGGACGTGTTGGGGATTGGCCCAGCTGTTGGACCCGAGACCCGAGCATGGAAAAACGGTTTAAAGCACCCGATAAATAGTTGTTCTTGGCTGTAATAAACTGTTGTGTTTTATAAGTTAACTTGTGGAGCCCATCCCTGAAGCTATTACAGACTGTAACACTCAACATTGTGGCGGCACGGTAGCACAGTGGGTTAGCGCTGCTGCTTCACAGCTCCAGGGTCCTGAGTTCGATTCCCGGCTCGGGGTCACTGCCTGTGTGGAGTTTGCACATTCTCCTCGTGTCTGCGTGGGTTTTCTCCGGGTGCTCCGGTTTCCTCCCACAGTCCAAAGATGTGCGGGTTAGGTTCGTTGGCTATGCTAAAATTGCCCCTTAGTGTCCTGGGATGTGTAGGTTAGAGGGATTAGCAGGTAAAATGTGTAGGGATATGGGGATAGGGTCTGGGTGGGATTGTGTTCGGTGCAGACTCGATGGGCCGAAGGGCCTGTTTCTGCACTGTAGGGTTCTATGATGGTTCTATATGCAGGGTAGAATAGGTGTGGGGTGATGTGGCGGCACGGGCTCGTTGGGCCGAAGGGCCTGTTTCCCGTGCTGGGTTGTTCTTTGTTCTTTGTTCTTATTATCGGGATTAAATCCGAAACCATTTGTCTTATTGATCGTTCTCTAGCTGCGATTGGAACACTGCCTTCTGCTACCCTCTCCTTTCCATCTCCCTTATCTGCTCTATGAATGGTATGCTTTGCCTGTACAGCACACAGGAAACAGTGCTTTCCACTGTATCCCAATACATGTGACAATAATAAATCAAACCAAATCTCAGGCCAGGACGCTACGACTCCCCCCCCCATAGCAGGTTTCCCAGTGGTGGAGGTGGTTCGTCATTGACCATCGATAGAATCTTCCAATCCACGGCCTTCTGTGGTGGCTCGTTGCTGGGGAACCTGCGGCTTGGGATCGTCTTCAGCGGGTACTGAAGATCCCACCTGTGGGAAGGGTTGGAAAATCCCGCCCTCAATTAAATACCCCATCTATTACTTTCTCTCCTGCTGTCTTTAAAACGTTCAGTCACGCCGTGCAGTTGTAAAATCAATGAACTGTCATGGCTTTTAATGAAAATTTGTGGTTTAGATTATGAGGGAAAACTTTGCTTCATCTAATTCTTAAAAATTCATTCCTGGGATGTGGGCATCGCTGGCTGAACCAACGTTTACTGCCCATCCCGAACTGCCCTCCATTTCCAAGGGCACTTGAGGGTCAACCACATCGCTGTGGCTCTGGAGTCACAGTAAGGATGGCAGATTTCCTTCACTAAAGGACATTAGTGAACCAGGTGGAACTGGGCAGCAGGGTAGCACAGTGGGTTAGCACTGCTGCTTCACAGCCTCAGGGTCCTGGGTTCGATTCCCGGCTCGGTGTGGAGTTTGCACATTGTCCTCGTGTCTGCGTGGGTTTCCTCCCACAGCCTAAAGATGTGCAGGTTAGGTAGATTGGCCGTGCTAAAATTGCCCCTTAGTGTCCTGAGATGCGGAGGTTAGGGAGAGTGTAGTCGTCCATTTCGGCAGAACCAACGGGATGAACGAGTACACTATCAAGGGCAGGAGTCTTAGTAGCGTTGAAGAGCAGAAGGATCTCGGGGTCCGGGTCCACAGGACTCTTAAATCGGCCTCGCAGGTGGAGGAGGTGGTCAAGAAGGCGTATGGTGTACTGGCCTTCATTAATCGAGGGATTGAGTTTAGGAGTCGGGAGGTAATGCTGCAACTTTACAGGACCCTTGTCAGGCCTCATTTGGAGTACTGTGCGCAGTTCTGGTCGCCTCACTATAGGAAAGACGTAGAAGCTATTGAAAGGGTGCAGAGGAGATTTACAAGGATGTTGCCTGGACTGGGAGGCATGCCTTATGAAGATAGGTTGAGGGAGCTGGGACTCTTTTCCCTAGAGAGGCGAAGGTTGAGAGGCGACCTGATAGAAGTTTATAAAATGTTGAGAGGAATAGATAGGGTGGACTCTCAGAGGATATTTCCCCGGGTTGAAATGGGATTGGGGGTTATAGATAGGTCTATAGATTGGTGGGGTTGATGTGATCGGCGCAACTCGAGGGCCAAAGGGCCTGTTTGTGCTGTAATGTTCTATGTTCTATTAGTGGGTAAATATGCAGGGATATGGGGGTAGGGCCTGGGTGGGATTGTGGTCGGTGCAGACTCGATGGGCCAAAGGGCCTCGTTCTGCACTGTAGGATTTCTAGGATATTCCAGAAGAGCGAAAATGGTATTGGCAGGAGAACCATCGGGTTGTGTTTAGCAAGATTCATCAAGGAGGAAATTGCGAGGCATCTTGAGGGGAATTGCTTGATAGGGCGGACGCAACACGGTTTCATTAAAGGGAAGTCGTGTCTGACAAATTTACTGGAGTTCTATGAGGATGTGTCTAGGACAGTGGATAGAGGAGAGCCGGTGGATGTGGTCTTTCTGGATTTTCAGAAGGCGTTTGACAAGGTACCTCACAAGAGGTTATTGCAGAAGGTCGAGGGACATGGAGTTGGGGGTAGGGTGTTAGCGTGGATAGAGGATTGGTTGTCAAATAGGAGGCAGAGAGTGGGGGTCAATGGATGCTATTCGGATTGGCGGATGGTGACTAGTGGGGTGCCCCAGGGGTCGGTGCTGGGGCCTCAGCTATTTACCATTTATATAGATGATCTGGAGGAGGGAACCGAGTGTAGGGTGTCGAAATTTGCTGATGACACCAAGATTGGTGGAAAGGCAAATTGTGCGGAGGGTATGGAGAGTCTGCAGAAGGATCTAGATAGGCTGGGCGAATGGGCCAGGAAATGGCAAATGGAATTTAATGTTGGCAAGTGTGAGGTGGTCCACTTTGGTAGGAAGAATGGTAGGAAGGATTATGACTTACATGGCGAAAAACTGCAGCAGGCGACGGTGCAGAGGGACCTCGGGGTCCTTGTGCATGAGTCGCAAAAACCCAGCTTGCAGGTGCAGCAGGTGGTCAGGAAGGCGAATGGGATGCTGGCCTTCATAGCGAGGGGGATTGAATATAAAAGTAGGGAGGTCTTGCTGCAGCTGTATAGGGCATTGGTGAGGCCGCAGCTGGAGTACTGTGTGCAGTTTTGGTCGCCGCACTTACGCAAGGATATTTTGGCCTTGGAGGGAGTGCAGAGGAGGTTTACTAGGCTGATACCGGAGTTGAGGGGGTTGAGCTATGAGGAGAGGCTGAATAAACTAGGTTTGTACTTGTTAGAGTTTAGAAGAATGAGGGGAGATCTCATTGAGACGTATAAGATGATGAATGGGATGGATAGGATAGAGGTGGAGAGACTCTTCCCACTCAGAGTGGATAGTAGGACTAGGGGGACACAGCCTCAAGATAAAGGGGAGGCGGTTTAGAACAGAGTTGAGGAGGAACTTCTTCACTCAAAGGGTGGTGAATCTCTGGAATTCTCTGCCCGTTGAAGTGGTGGAGGCTGCCTCGCTAAATATTTTTAAGAAGCGGGTTGATGGGTTTTTGATAAGCGAGGGGATTAAGGGTTATGGGGAGAGGGCGGGAAGGTGGAACTGAGCCACAACAGATCAGCCATGATCTTATTGAATGGCGGGGCAGGCTCGAAGGGCTAGATGGCCGACTCCTGCTCCTATTTCTTATGTTCTTGTGTCCTGTGACTGATCTCCAGTCACTATCTTTGAAGCCACTGCACACTGCGTCTGCACGGCCGCAATGCAAGATGCTCGAGTTGCTAAAAACTCAATGTTACCTACAAACGTGGCGAGGAGCTATATCTCACTGGTGCTTTTTCCAGAGACCCACCACTGAGCAGGCAGGAGGACATTGACATCATGGCTACTTCGGTACTCGTTGGATTAAGGAACTCTGGGATGCCGTACAGGAAGCTCTCTCATACAGGTCACTCTGTAATATCATTATAAAGGCTAGTGTCCGAGGGTGTGGAATATAACCCTGTAAAATTCAGCCTCAGTGATGACCTGTAGCAAGACTTTCCCACTTTTATTCTCCGTTCCCGTTGCCACAAAGGTCAACGTTCCGTTTGCCTTCCTAATTACTTGCTCTCGCTGCAATTTGATGACAGAGAGATTATACCGGGCCTTCAGAAAGCTGGCAGGCAAATTAACAGTGCTTGCGTAAAGCAATAGACCTGTCAGCTAAAAGGATTTGGGAAGAAGATGGAATCATAGAATCCCTACAGTGCAGAAGAAGGCCATTCGGCCCATCGAGTCTGTACTGACCACAATCCCACCCAGGCCCATAACCCCACCACCTCACACATTTACCCCAGCTAGTCCTCCGGACACTAAGGGGCGATTTAATGTGGCCAATCTACTGTGGGAGGAAACCGGAGCATCCAGAGGAAACCCACGCAGATACAGGGAGAATGTGCAGACTCCACGCAGACAGTGACCCGAGCCAGGAATCGAGGCAGCAGCGCTAACTACTGTGCCACAGAGATTGTGAGAAATTGTTTCAAACAGTTAAGCAACTGTTTTCATAGGGGTCTCTTGAAGATAACTTATCACTTGTTGAACAAGTTAAGGAACTAGTTTCTCCTTGCATAACTTTATTAAGCAGTTTTGGTTTCTCACAGCTTCTGTTTCCACTGGACCCTGAGCTGTATGTTCTGTAGTTGTATTTTTATTTGTACAGGTACTTTGCTTGATCTTTTTCATAGTGCTGGCTACATTTATTCACAGGAAGAACTCTCACAACTCCAACCCGGTGTTGTGAGACTTCTCACTGTGTTTACCCCAGTCTAACGCCGGCATCTCCACATCACGACTAACATTTATTCAGCCACAGGAAGTGTTTCACTGAAACGAGGATGACACGAGCAGCTACAATTTTAAAACAGTGAGAAAGCCTAACAAGTGGCTCATTTCTCAGGAAGCTAACTTTGTGCACCAAGCAATCTACTGTCGGAAAGTCTTCCCTCCGCCTCGCAATGTTTCTTAAGAACATAAGAAATAGGAGCAGGAGTCGGCCATCTAGCCCTTCGAGCCTGCCCCGTCATTCAATAAGATCATGGCTGATCTGAAGTGAATCAGTTCCACTTTCCCGCTTTCTCCCCATAACCTTTAATTCCCCTGTCTATCAGAAACCTATCTACCCGTCACTCAAATATATTTAGCGAGGCAGCCTCCACCACTTCAACGGGCAGAGAATTCCAGAGATTCACCACCCTTTGAGTGAAGAAGTTCCTCCTCAACTCTGATCTAAACTGCCCCCCCTCCTTATCTTGAGGCTGTGCCCTCTAGTCCTGCTATCCTTTCTAAGCGGGAAGAATCTCTCTACCTCTACCTTATCCATCCCCTTCATTATCTTATAAGAACATAAGAAATAGGAGCAGGAGTAGGCCATCTAGCCCCTCGAGCCTGCCCCGCCATTCAATAAGATCATGGCTGATCTGTCGTGGCTCAGTTCCACCTTCCCGCCCTCTCCCCATAACCCTTAATCCCCTTGCCAATCAAAAACCTATCAACCCGTGTCTTAAATATGTTTAGCGAGGCAGCCTCCACCACTTCAATGGGCAGAGAATTCCAGAGATTCACCACCCTTTGAGTGAAGAAGTTCCTCCTCAACTCCGATCTAAACTGCACCCCCCTTTATCTTGAAGCTGTGCCCTCTAGTCCTACTGTCCTTTCTGAGTGGGAAGAGTCTCTCCACCTCTATCCTATCCATCCCATTCATCATCTTATACGTCTCAATGAGATCTCCCCTCATTCTTCTAAACTCTAACGAGTACAAGCCTAGTTTATTCAGCCTCTCCTCATAGTTCAACCCCCTCAACTCCGGTATCAGCCTAGTAAACCTCCTCTGCACCCCCTCCAAGGCCAAAATATCCAAAGTATACGTCTCTATAAGATCCCCCCTCAGCCTTCTAAACTCCAACGAGTACAGACCCAGTCTATTCAATCTCTCCTCATAGACTAACCCCCTCATCTCCGGTATCAGCCTAGTGAACCTCCTCTGCACTCCCTCCAAGGCCAATATATCCTTTCGCAAGTGCGGTGCCCAAAACTGCACACAGTACTCCAGCTGCGGCCTCACCAATGCCCTATACAGCTGCAGCAAGACCTCCCTACTTTTATACTTCCCGTGACAGTCATCACTGTACAATTCCAGCGGAGCTTCTGTGATGCGTGTGTTTGATTGGCATGCTGTTTGCAGTCATTGACAACAGGAAGTGACAAACCAATCCAAACATGTTGCGGGAACCAATTAGCAGTCTTAAAACGGTGTCTTCCTAAAATATGGTGTAGACTCAGGAAGGAGCAGGTGAACCAACGGAAGGCAAGTCAAATAACTAGCAGTCAATATTCTGATTTCTCCATTAAGCTGAGGTGATATTATCAGAAATAAAGTTTGTGACATAATAAAGGCAGCGATTTAAAATGCACAAGGCAATTTGTGTGGGGCGAAGGAAACAGAAATGTGATGAATAAATAAAATTAAGTTACAGATTTACCATCATCTGACTAAATAGCACAGCATCTTTGATGGACTGTATAATCTATTTCTATTCCAATGTTCCTATTCCAATATCTTCAATACTCTGAGTAAAGGTTTACCTTCAGTTTAGCGCCTTCCCCACAACACACAGAGAAAAGGATTCAGGATTTGAAACATCAAGATCAGACATACACTGAATGGCCACGTTAAAAGCCACACTCTGGGAGTTACTGTCTGTTGGGAGTTAATGTGGGACTCACATCAACTCTAAACCTTTGACTTCTAACAGAACTTGATGATACATAAGAACATAAGAAATAGGAGCAGGAGTAGGCCATCTAGCCCTTCGAGCCTGCCCCGCCATTCAATAAGATCATGGCTGATCTGTCGTGACTCAGCTCCACCTTCCCGCCCTCTCCCCATAACCCTTAATCCCTTCTCTTATCAAAAACCCATCAACCCGTTTCTTAAAAATATTTAGCGAGGCAGCCTCCACCACTTCAACGGGCAGAGAATTCCAGAGATTCACCACCCTTTGAGTGAAGAAGTTCCTCCTCAACTCTGTTCTAAACCGCCTCCCCTTTACCTTGAGGCTGTGCCCCCTAGTCCTACTGTCTTTTTTGAGCGGGAAGAGTCTCTCCACCTCTATCCTATCCATCCCATTCATCATCTTATACATCTCAATGAGATCTCCCCTCATTCTTCTAAACTCTAACGAGTACAAGCCTAGTTTATTCAGCCTCTCCTCATAGCTCAATCCCCTCAACTCCGGTATCAGCCTAGTAAACCTCCTCTGCACTCCCTCCAAGGCCAAAATATCTTTGCGCAGGTGCGGCGCCCAAAACTGCACACAGTACTCCAGCTGCGGCCTCACCAATGCCCTATACAGCTGCAGCAAGACCTCCCTACTTTTATATTCAATCCCCCTCGCTATGAAGGCCAGCATCCCATTCACCTTCCTGACCACCTGCTGCACCTGCAAGCTGGGTTTTTGCGACTCATGCACAGAAATGTTTAAAACAGATGAATAATATTCTTGTTGCTGCCACATCCTCCAGGGCCAAGGACATCTTCCTGTTTCTTGTCCGATTTTCTTCCACCCTCTCTCAATCATAGCATCCCTACAGTGCAAAAGGAAGCCATTCAGCCCATCGAGTCTGCACTCACCACTATCCCACCCAAGCCCTATTCTCGTAACCCCATATTTTTGCCCTGCTAATTCCCCTGACACTGCGGCGCAATTTAGCACGGCCAATCAACCTAACCCACAAATCTTTGGACTGCGGGAGGGAACCGGAGCACCCGGAGGAAACCCACGCAGACACTGGGAGAATGTGCAAACTCCACATAGGCAGTGATCTGAGGCGCTCCCTCAGTACTGACACTCTGACAGTGTGGCACTCCCTCAGCACTGACCCTCTGACAGTGCAGCACTTACTCAGCACTGACCCTCTGACAGTGCAGCACTAACTCAGCACTGACCCTCTGACAGTGCGGCACTCCCTCAGCACTGACCCTCTGACAGTGCGGCACTCCCTCAGCACTGACCCTCTGACAGTGCGGCACTCCCTCAGCACTGACCCTCTGACAGTGCGGCACTCCCTCAGCACTGACCCTCTGACAGTGCGGAACTCCCTCAGCACTGACCCTCTGACAATGTGGCACTCACTCAGTACTGACCCTCTGACAGTGCGGAACTCCCTCAGCATTGACCCTCCGACAGTGCAGCACTCTCTCAGCATTGACCCTCCGACAGTGCAGCACTCCCTCAGCACTGACCCTCTGACAGTGCAGCACTCTCTCAGCATTGACCCTCCAACAGTACAGCACTCCCTCAGCACTGACCCTCTGACTGTGCGGCACTCCCTCAGCACTGACCCTCTGACAGTGCGGCACTCACTCAGCACTGACCCTCTGACAGTGCAGCACTCACTCAGCACTGACCCTCTGACAGTGCAGCACTCCCTCAGCACTGACCCTCTGACAGTGCAGCACTCTCTCAGCACTGACCCTCCGACAGTGCGGCACTCCCTCAGCACTGACCCTCTGACAGTGCAGCGCTCCCTCAGCACTGACCCTCTGACAGTGCGGCACTCCCTCAGCACTGACCCTCTGACAGTGCAGCGCTCCCTCAGCACTGACCCTCTGACAGTGCAGCACTCCCTCAGCACTGACCCTCTGACAGTGCGGCACTCCCTCAGTACTGACCCTCTGACAATGTGGCAATCCCTCAGTACTGACCCTCTGACAGTGCCAAACTCCCTCAGCACTGACCCTCTGACAGTGCAGCGCTCCCTCAGCACTGACCCTCTGACAGTGCAGCACTCTCTCAGCACTGACCCTCCGACAGTGCGGCACACCCTCAGCACTGACCCTCTGACAGCGCAGCGCTCCCTCAGCACTGACCCTCTGACAGTGCAGCACTCCCTCAGCACTGACCCTCTGACAGTGCGGCACTCCCTCAGCACTGACCCTCTGACCATGTGGCACTCACTCAGTACTGACCCTCTGACCATGTGGCACTCCCTCAGCACCGACCCTCTGACAGTGCGGCACTCACTCAGCATTGACCCTCCGACAGTGCGGCGCTCCCTCAGCACTGACCCTCTGACAGTGCGGCACTCACTCAGCACTGACCCTCTGACAGTGCGGCACTCCCTCAGCACTGACCCTCTGACAGTGCGGCACTCACTTAGCACTGACCCTCTGACAGTGTGGCACTCCCTCAGCACTGACCCTCTGACAGTGCGGCACTCCCTCAGCACCGACCCTCTGACAGTGCAGCACTCACTCAGCACTGACCCTCTGACAGTGCGGCACTCCCTCAGTACTGACCCTCTGACAGTGTGGCACTCCCTCAGTACTGACCCTCTGACAGTGCGGCACTCCCTCAGCACCGACCCTCTGACAGTGCAGCACTCCCTCAGCACTGACCCTCTGACAGTGCAGCACTCACTCAGCACCGACCCTCTGACAGTGCGGCACTCCCTCAGCACTGACCCTCTGACAGTGCGGCACTCACTTAGCACTGACCCTCTGACAGTGTGGCACTCCCTCAGCACTGACCCTCTGACAGTGCGGCACTCACTTAGCACTGACCCTCTGACAGTGTGGCACTCCCTCAGCACTGACCCTCTGACAGTGTGGCACTCCCTCAGCACTGACCCTCTGACAGTGCAGCACTCCCTCAGAACTGACCCTCTGACAGTGCGGCACTCCCTCAGTATTGACCCTCTGACAGTGCGGCACTCACTCAGCACTGACCCTCTGACAGTGCGGCACTCCCTCAGTACTGACCCTCTGACAGTGCGGCAGTCACTCAGTACTGACCCTCTGACAGTGCGGCACTCCGTCAGCACCGACCCTCTGACAGTGCGGCACTCCCTCAGCACTGACCCTCTGACAGTGCGGCACTCCCTCAACACTGACCCTCTGACAGTGCGGCACTCCCTCAGCACTGACCCTCTGACAGTGCAGCACTCCCTCAGCACTGACCCTCTGACAGTGCGGCACTTCCTCAGCACTGACCCTCTAACAGTGCGGCACTCACTCAGCACTGACCCTCTGACAGTGCAGCACTCACTCAGCACTGACCCTCTGACAGTGCGGCACTCACTCAGCACTGACAGTAGGACTAGGGGGCACAGCCTCAAGATAAAGGGGGGGCGGTTTAGAACAGAGTTGAGGAGGAACTTCTTCACTCAAAGGGTGGTGAATCTCTGGAATTCTCTGCCCGTTGAAGTGGTGGAGGCTGCCTCGCTAAATATTTTTAAGAAACGGGTTGATGGGTTTTTGATAAGAGAAGGGATTAAGGGTTATGGGGAGAGGGCGGGAAGGTGGAACTGAGCCACGACAGATCAGCCATGATCTTATTGAATGGCGGGGCAGGCTCGAAGGGCCAGATGGCCTACTCCTGCTCCTATTTCTTATGTTCTTATGTTCTTATGACCCTCTGACAGTGCGACACTCACTCAGCACTGACCCTCTGACAGTGCGGCACTCTCTCAGCACTGACCCTCTGACAGTGCAGCACTCACTCAGCACTGACCCTCTGACAGTGCGGCGCTCCCTCAGCACTGACCCTCTGACAGTGCGGCACTCACTCAGCACTGACCCTCTGACAGTGCAGCACTCACTCAGCACTGACCCTCTGACAGTGCGGCGCTCCCTCAGCACTGACCCTCTGACAGTGCGGCATTCCCTCAGCACTGACCCTCTGACAGTGCGGCACTTCCTCAGCACTGACCCTCTGACAGTGCGGCACTTCCTCAGCACTGACCCTCTAACAGTGCAGCACTCCCTCAGCACTGACCCTCTGACAGTGCAGCACTCCCTCAGTACTGACCCTCTGACAGTGCGGCACTTCCTCAGCACTGACCCTCTGACAGTGCGGCACTTCCTCAGCACTGACCCTCTGACAGTGCAGCACTTCCTCAGCACTGACCCTCTAACAGTGCAGCACTCACTCAGCACTGACCCTCTGACAGTGCAGCACTCCCTCAGTACTGACCCTCTGACAGTGCGGCACTCCCTCAGCACTGACCCTCTGACAGGGCGGCACTCCCTCAGCACTGACCCTCTGACAGTGCGGCACTCCCTCAGCACTGACCCTCTGACAGTGCGGCACTCCCTCAGCACTGACCCTCTGACAGTGCGGCACTCACTCAGCACTGACCCTCTGACAGTGCGGCACTCCCTCAGCACTGACCCTCTGACAGTGCGGCACTCACTCAGCACTGACCCTCTGACAGTGCGGCACTCACTCAGTACTGACCCTCTGACAGTGCCGCACTCCCTCAGCGCTGACCCTCTGACAGTGCGGCACTCCCTCAGCACTGACCCTCTGACAGTGCCGCACTCCCTCAGCACTGACCCTCTGACAGTGCGGCACTCCCTCAGCACTGACCCTCTGACAGTGCGGCACTCCCTCAGCACTGACCCTCTGACAGTGCGGCACTCCCTCAGCACTGACCCTCTGACAGTGCGGCACTCCCTCAGTACTGACCCTCTGACAGTGCGGCGCTCCCTCAGCACTGACCCTCTGACAGTGCGGCACTCCCTCAGCACTGACCCTCTGACAGTGCGGCACTCCCTCAGCACTGACCCTCTGACAGTACGGCACTCACTCAGCACTGACCTCACTTTGAAAGGCTAATGTTGCTTTGAGCTTTTGGACATACAGCTGAAAAAGGCTAGCAGTTGGAGTCATTAATTCCAAGAAGCAGCTTTGGTCTGGAAAGACAAATTAATTGATTGGAGGATGAGTGCATTTAAGGGAAATGAACTGATCATGAGCGACATTTAAATTCAGTGTGCTAATAGCATGAAAAATCTGTTCCAATCTTCAGTCATTATTTTTCACTGGACCCGTTTATACAAACACTGTTACATTTCTATTTTTATTGTGTTGCCCTCTGAAACAAATATTAACGGTTCTATAAAAGATAATGATCAGAATCAAAATAGCTTTTAATGTCAATGGAACAAAGATTTCTTTCCTGCCTCAATTATTTCCGTAAGTAGTGGCTACGGAATCCTAAAAATAAGCTTTTCGTGGGAGGGAAAATTGTATGGTAAAATACCAGTGTAATTTCTGCCTCAGAATATAACATAGGTCCAATGGGATGAAGGATTACAATATCAAGGGTAGGAGCCTTAGTAGTGTTGAAGAGCAGAAGGATCTTGGGGTCTGGGTCCACAGGACTCTTAAATTGGCCTCGCAGGTGGAGGAGGTGGTCAAGAAGGCGTATGGTGTACTGGCCTTCATTAATCGAGGGATTGAGTTTAGGAGTCGGGAGGTAATGCTGCAACTTTACAGGACCCTCGTCAGACCTCATTTGGAGTACTGTGTGCAGTTCTGGTCGCCTCACTATAGGAAAGACGTAGAAGCTATTGAAAGGGTGCAGAGGAGATTTACAAGGATGTTGCCTGGACTGGGAGGCATGCCTTATGAGGATAGGTTGAGGGAGCTGGGACTCTTCTCCCTAGAGAGGCGAAGGTTGAGAGGTGACCTGATAGAAGTTTATAAAATGTTGAGAGGAATAGATAGGGTGGACTCTCAGAGGCTATTTCCCCGGGTTGAAATGGTCGCTACGAGAGGACACAGATTTAAGGTGCGGGGAGGGAAGTACAGAGGAGATGTCAGGGGTAAGTTTTTCACTCAGAGGGTGGTGAGTGAGTGGAATCGGCTGCCGTCGGTGGTGGTGGAGGCGAACTCGCTGGGGTCTTTTAAGAGACTTCTGGATGAGTACATGGGATTGGGAGTTACAGATAGTTCTATGGCTTGGTAGGTATGGATGTGATCGGTGCAACTTGTGGGCCGAAGGGCCTGTTTGTGGTGTAGTGTTCTATGTTCTATGTAAAATCCAACAACAGGTCTGGTGTACACTGCTGAAACGTCAGGTTAAAGTCCAACAGGTTTATTTGGGATCAGGAGTGTTCGGGACACTGCTCCTTCATCAGGTAAGTGGGGTGGTCGGGTTCACTGACACAGTATCTAAGGTCAAAGACACAACTGCATTATAATGGTTGGGATGTGAATCTTAACAGCAAATCAAGTCTTTATAGGTCTGTGAGTGGAGAGAGCATTAAAGGGGTGTGAATTGTCTGAAGCCAGGACAGTCAGTGAGATGTTGAAAGCCCAGACAAGTCATGGGGGGTGACAGATAGTGTGACATGAACCCAAGATCCTGGTTGAGGACATCCTCGTGTGTGCGGAACTTGGCTATCAGTCTCTGTTCAGCGACTCTGCGCTGTCGTGTGTCGTGAAGGCCGCCTTGGAGAACGCTTACCCGAAGATCAGAGGCTGAATGCCCGTGACCGCTGAAACGTTAGGAAGGGGAACACTGCCAATTCTTGGGACAAGTGGGGGGTGTAGGAAGGGCAATCTTGTGGGTTCAGTGGTAGCGTCCATGCCTCTGAACAAGAAAGGCTGGGTCCGTATCCCACTCCAAGGCCTAATGGCCGTGGAAGGTGTGTTATTTGCATAGCCAATCTGGTTAATTGTCAGTCTGTAAATTGCGGGAAGGCAGGCAGAAAGAGTGCGAGAGTTTCCTGGTCAGGCACCTCCAAGAAGCCAACGGAAAACCACTTTGCCAGGAATATCCTGGACTAATCCAAACGGAGTCTGTGGTTGCCAATGCCCCTCTGGTACCTGAGGGAAGGGGAGAGATAATGAGGAAGTTGGAAGGGACAAGAACATTGATGGAGATAGAACCCAGAACATTACAGCACAGTACAGGCCCTTCGGCCCTCAATGTTGTGCCGAGCTACGTCCAATCCCAAGATCAAGCTATCCCACTCCCTATCATTCTGGAGTGCTCCATGTGCCTATCCAATAACCGCCTAAAGTGTCTGACTCCATCATTCCACACCCCAACCACTCTCTGAGTGAAGAGCCTACCTCGGACATTCCTCCTATATCTCCCACCATGAACCTTATAGTTACACCCCCTAGAAACAGCTACATCCACCAAGGAAATAGTCTCTGCACATCCACTCTATCAATCCCTCTCATCATCTTATAAATCTCTATTAAGTCGCCTCTCATCCTCCTCCACTCCAAAGAGAAAAGCCCCAGCTCCCTCAACCTTTCTTCATAAGACCTACCCTCCAAACCAGGCAGCATCCTGGTAAATCTCCTCTGCACTCTCTCCAATGCTTCCACATCCTTCTTATAGTGAGGTGACCAGAACTGAACACAATATTCCAAATGTGGTCTCACCAAGGTCTGGTATAGTTGCAGCATCACCCCATGGCTCTTAAACTCAAACCCCCTGTTAATAAACGCTAACGCACTATAAGCCTTCTTCACAGCTCTATCCACTTGAATGGCAACCTTCAGAGATCTGTGGATATGAACCCCAAGATCTCTCTGTTCCTCCACATTCCTCAGAACCCTACCGTTGACCCTGTAATCCGCATTCAAGTTTGTCCGACCAAAATGAATCACTTTGCACTGTGGAACTGAGTCACGACAGATCAGCCATGATCTTATTGAATGGCGGGGCAGGCTTGAAGGGCTGGATGGCCTACTCCTGCTCCTATTTCTTATGTTCTTATCAGTCATCACATAAGATGTAGGAGAGGCGATAGACAATATGCCAGAAACACCAATGTTACCATGTTTTTTTCCCTTTATTATTTCATCGGATGCAGGCATCACTGACAAGGCCAGTATTTAATGCCCTTGACCTGACTGTCTTGCTCAGCTATTTCAAAATACAGTCAAGAGTCAACCACATTGCTGTGGCTCTGCAGTCACAAGTAGGCCAGACCAAGTAAGGATGGCAGATTTCCTTCCCTAAAGGATTTTAGTGGACCAATTGGGATTCTACAATTATCAACGATAGTTATCACCATTACTGGTGTCATCACCATTACTGAAATCATTCAGATTAACTAATTGAATTAAAATTCCACCAGTTGCCATGGAGGGATTTGAACCCATGTCCCCCAGGGCCTGTGCCTCTGGATTTCTAATCCAGTAATATTACCAATGCACCACCATCTAGAACCGAAGAACCATAGAAAATTACAGCTCAGAAACAGGCCTTTTGACCCCTGTGCCGAACTATTTTTTGCCTAGTCCCACTGACCTGCACTCGGACCATATCCCTCCCCACCCCTCTCATCCATGAACCCGTCCAAGTTTTTCTTAAATGTTAAAAGTGACCCCACATTTATCCGGCAGCTCATTCCACACTCCCACCACTCTCTGCGTGAAGAATCCCCCCTAATATTCCCTTTAAACTTTTCCCCCTTTCACCCTTAACCCATGCCCTCTGGTTTTTTTCTCCCCTAGCCTCAGTGGAAAAAGCCTGCTTGCATTTGGAGTACTGTGCGCAGTTCTGGTCGCCTCACTATAGGAAAGACGTAGAAGCTATTGAAAGGGTGCAGAGGAGATTTACAAGGATGTTGCCTGGACTGGGAGGCATGCCTTATGAAGATAGGTTGAGGGAGCTGGGACTCTTTTCCCTGGAGAGGCGAAGGTTGAGAGGTGACCTGATAGAGGTTTATAAAATGTTGAGAGGAATAGATAGGGTGGACTCTCAGAGGCTATTTCCCCGGGTTGAAATGGTCGCTACGAGGGGACACAGATTTAAGGTGCAGGGAGGGAAGTACAGAGGTGATGTTAGGGGTAAGTTTTTCACTCAGAGGGTGGTGAGTGAATGGAATCGGCTGCCGTCGTCGGTGGTGGAGGCGAACTCGCTGGGGTCTTTTAAAAGACTTCTGGATGAGTATATGGGGTTTAATGGGATTGGGGGTTATAGATAGGTCTATAGATTGGTGGGGTTGATGCGATCGGCGCAACTCGAGGGCCGAAGGGCCTGTTTGTGCTGTAATGTTCTATGTTCTATGTTCATTCACTCTATCCGTACCCATCAAAATCTTATGCACCTCTATCAAATCTCCCCTCATTCTTCTACGCTCCAGGGAATAAAGTCCTAACCTATTCAATCTCTCTCTGTAACTCAGTTTCTCAATTCCCGGCAACATCCTTGTGAACCTTCTCTGCACTTTTTCAACTTTATTTACATCCTTCCTGTGGCGAGGTGACCAAAACTGTACACAATACTCTAAATTCAGCCTCACCAATGTCTTATATTTTGATAGGCAAGGGGATTAAGGGTTATGGGGAGAGGGCGGGAATGTGGAACTGAGACACAACAGATCAGCCATGATCTTATTGAATGGCGGGGCAGGCTCGAAGGGCTAGATGGCCTACTCCTGCTCCTATTTCTTATGTTCTTATGCAACCTCACCATAACAATCCAATTCTTATACTCAATACTTTGATTTATAAAGGCCAATGTACCAAAAGCACTCTTTACGACCCTATCTATCTGTGATGCCACTTTTAGGGAATTATGTATCTTTTTTTTGTATGATTCTCTCTAATATTGTTGACTGAGGGATAAATATTCTCCCAGAATATTGGAGAGATGACCCTGTGATATCTTTGAAATAGCGCCATGAATCATTTCCACTTGGCATGGCAGGTGGGGACATTAGTTTCACATTTTTATGACAACACTATACTTTCATGCTATATATGATACTTTTGTGGTCAAGATAACAAATTAGTCTGATGTTATAGATAGGATCAACAGCATCTAGACACAGAACTATGCATCATTAATCATGATATACAGTAAGAAAGGTGATCAGGAGGATATCTATTCTTCTTTGGTTGTATATGACATTCTGGAATTTGACGAGGGGGCATGGCTTTAAATTAAGGGGGGGGTAGCTACAGGACGGATGTCAGGGGTAGGTTCTTTACCCAGAGGGTGGTGAGGGATTGGAATGCCCTGCCAGCTGCAGTTGTAAATGCACCTAGTTTGGGGGCGTTTAAGAGATCTGTGGATAGGTTTATGGACGAAAAGGGATTGGTATAGGCTAGTGGGTCATTGTTTTTGTAACTGGTCGGCGCAACATCGTGGGCCAAAGGGCCTGTTCTGCGCTGTAATGTTCTATGTTCTATGTTCTATCTTTGACCCTAGAAGTATGATTTAGAACCTCAGTGGACATTCCTGCTCTTTCTGTACCATTCTAACTTGGTATAGCAGCCCAGACACAATCATGAGGCAATTCAAGTTCAACTAAGTCTCCTGTTGTAGTACTGGCAACAATAGGGACTAAAGAAGTTGGTACTTTTAAAGATAGTTTGATATCTAAACCAGGTTGTTAAGAAGGCTTACGGTGTGTTAGCTTTTATTGGTAGAGGGATTGAATTTCGGAGCCGTGAGGTCATGTTACAACTGTACAAAACTCTGATGCGGCCGCACTTGGAGTATTGCGCACAGTTCTGGTCGCCGCATTATAAGAAAGATGTGGAGGCATTGGAAAGGGTGTAGAGGAGGTTTACCAGGATGTCGTCTGGTATGGTGGGAAGGTCTTACGAGAAAAGGCTGAGGGACTGAGGGGTGGCACGGTGGTTAGCAGTGCTGCTTCAGAGCTCCAGGGTCCTGGGTTCGATTCCCGGCTCGGGTCACTGTCTGTGTGGAGTTTGCACATTCTCCTCGTGTCTGCGTGGGTTTCGTCCGGGTGCTCCGGTTTCCTCCCACAGTCCAAAGATGTGCGGGTTAGGTTGATTGGCCATGCTAAGAAATTACCTCTTAGTGTCCAGGGATGTGTAGGTTAGAGGGATTAGTGGGAGTAATATATGGGGGTAGAGATTGTGTTTGGTGCAGACTCAAAGAGCTTCTTTCTGCACTGTAGGATTTCTAAGACTTGAGGTTGTTTTCGTTAGAGAGAAGAAGGTTACGAGGTGACCTAATTGAGGCATACAAGATGATCAGAGGGTTAGATAGGGTGGACAGTGAGAGCCTTTTTCCTGGGATGGTGATGGCTAGCACGAGGGGGCATGGCTTTAAATTAAGGGGTGGTAATTATAGGACGGATGTCAGAGGTAGGTTCTTTACTCAGAGGGTAGTAAGGGTGTGGAATGCCCTGCCTGCAGCAGTTGTGGACTCGCCAACTTTAAGGGCGTTCAAATGGTCAGTGGATAGGCATATGGATAACATTGGAATAGTTTAGGTTAGAGGGTCATTAGATTGGTTCCACTGGTCGGCGCAACATGGAGGGCCGAAGGGCCTGTACTGCGCTGGAATGTTCTATGTTCCAAATCATTTCAAGGTGTCAACAGTTAGTTAGCACAGCATAGCCAAACTAGTTCATCTTTGGTTTAAACCGTGATAGTCTCTTTAGCAGTTAGTTCCATCGACACTGATTTCTACAGCTGCCTTTAAAGTGAAAGCATATCCAATAAACAATCTTCTTTGAATAGCTTCATATTGGAGACTACATACTAAATTACCTTGAAAAGAATCTTCTAATGATTCACCAAACCCACAGTGTTGTGCCAACCTTTTTAAAATTGCCACAAACTGAGCGTTGCTTTCCATAGAGTAGAATCCTAACAGTGTAAGAGGGAGCCATTCAACCCATCAGGTCTGTACTGGCAACAATCCCACCCAGGCTCTATCCCATATATATATACACATTCTGCGACACTAAGGGACCAATCAACCTAACCCGCACATCTTTGGACTGAGAGAGGAAACTGGAACGCCCAGAGGAAACCCACGCAGACACGAGGAGAATGTGCAAACTCCACACAGACAGTGAACATAGAACATTACAGCGTAGAACAGGCCCTTCGGCCCACGATGTTGCGCCGACCAATTAAGAAAAAAGCAATGACCCTCTAACCTAAACCAATTCCTTTCCATCCATAAACCTATCCACGGATCTCTTAAACCCCCCCAAACTAGGCTCATTTACAACTGCAGCAGGCAGGGCATTCCATTCCCCCACCACCCTCTGGGTAAAGAACCTATCCTTGACATCCGTCCTTTAACTACCACCCCTTAATTTAAAGCTATGTCCCCTCGTGCTAGCTTTCTCCATCCAAGGAAAAAGGCTATCACTGTCCACCCTATCTAAACCTCTAATCATCTTATATGTTTCAATAAGGTCCCCTCTTGGCCACCTTCTTTCAAACGAAAACAACCCCAAATCCCTCAGTCTCTCCTCGTAGGACCTTCCCTCCATACCAGGCAACATCCTGGTAAACCTCCTCTGCACCCTCTCCAAAGCCTCCACATCCTTCCTGTAATGTGGGGACCAGAACTGCACACAGTACTCCAAGTGCGGCCGCACCAGAGATGTGTACAGTTGCATCATGACGCTGCGACTCCTAAATTCAATCCCCCTACTAATAAACGCCAAGACACCGTATACCTTCCTAACAACCTTATCGACTTGACTCCCAACTTTCAGGGATCTATGTACACATACACCTAGATCGAGGTCGGAATTGAACCTGGGATCCTGGGGCTGCGAGGCAGCAATGCTAACCCACTATGTCACTTTCGCCTTCAACTTGATTCCTCTGGAAGTACCTGAACTTTCTGCGATGATCAATGGCTTTAGAGAGTAATAGTCTTCAAGGGTCTTTGTCAAGTCAGTGTAAATTTTGGTTCTTGGCTTTGCTGAATGATCTAAGTTCCAGGGCAAACTGATAGTTTTACTTCTTATTATTTGAGAAAAGCTGGTATGGGCACTCATCTGCAATTTTATTCATTTGTACTAAGTATGGAAAACGCTGACCATAGGAACTCTGAGATTCATTTCCTTCAATGAATGGCCCCATGGATCTTAACTGACCCATCATTTCCCTCGCGGGCAGAAGCAACTGGAGACAGTTCAGTCTCCTTTTGTTTTCACAGTAACTTCATTGCAGTGTTAATCTAAGCCTAAACTAAAAAAAAAACTTTTTAAAAAGTTAAACTTTGTTACTGTCTTCCCAGGGTGTCCCTCATCACTCTGCAGACCATGAAAATCACAGAAAGAGGCCCTTCGGCCCATCGAGTCTGAGCCAACCACAAACCCACCCAGGCCCCTACATATTAACCCCCACTCATCTAAGGGGCAATTTTAGCACGGCCAATCAACTTAAACCCCACACATCTTTGGACTGTGGGAGGAAACCCACGCAGACACGAGGAGGATGTGCAAACTCCGCACAGACAGTGACCCCCGAGCCGGGAATCGAACCCAGGACCCTGGAGCTGAGAAGCAGCAGTGCTAACCGTGCACTGCATTTGCAGAGTCATGGGTGGAGAGGGGACTCAATGTTAAAATGGTGGCGTGGGCTCGTTGGGCCGAAGGGCCTGTTTCCTGTGCTGTTTTGTTCTTTGCTTGATGCATTTTTTTCCCTTCTTTTCAAATATGCCAGATACCGGCTGGAATCTCACTCTTCTCTGATTAGGTTAAAAAAAAACTCTTTTAAAACCACACAAAACCTGGGGCCTTCCTGCACCAACACTTCAATCTTTAATCCTCTTGTTGCTGAGTGTTCAAAGAGTGAGGACTTACATGTTTGCTTTCCTGACTTGGGATCTTTTCTTGATGTTGCCGATGAAACAAAATCTCTCTCGTTGCCAATATTCTTTTTGTAATGTCCTTATTATGGGCGGCACGGTAGCACAGTGGTTAGCACTGCTGCTTCACAGCTCCAGGGTCCTGGGTTCGATTCCCGGCTCGGGTCACTGCCTGTGTGGAGTTTGCACATTCTCCCCGTGTCTGCGTGGGTTTCCTCCGGGTGCTCCGGTTTCCTCCCACAGTCCAAAGATGTGCGGGTTAGGTTCATTGGCTATGCTAAAATTGCCCCTTAGTGTCCTGGGATGTGTAGGTTAGAGGGATTAGCAGGTGGAATGTGTAGGGATATGGGGATAGGGTCTGGGTGGGATTGTGTTCGGTGCAGACTCGATGGGCCGAAGGGCCTCTTTTCGCACTGTAGGGTTCTATGTTCTATGTTCAGAGTCACGGGCTTTAACAAAAAAAAAATGAGATTTGTGCACATAGATTCAAACAAACAACAACAGAGTTACCCGAGGAGCTTTTCCTGCACAGGGTACAAACTGAAACCAAAAGCAGGAACAACCCAATGACATCACCATCCAATCATGTGATCAGCTCTTAAAGCAATCATGTAACCATTTAAATATATAACAATAGTCTACTCGTTTCTTATCACACAAATTACTCTTGTGCCCTTCAGATTCAGAGGGGAGAGTGCTATCAAAGAACAAGAACAAAGAAGTAAAATCAGCCCAGGAAACAGGCCCTTCGGCCCAACGAGCCCGTGCCGCCATCTCAACACCACCAGTCCCCCTCTCCACCCACGACCCCTGTCTAATGTTTTATGGCCATCCAGATTGAGGGAAACTGATTTAGGGACAATTTGTTCCTGCTAATCAGCCATCTTTGGGGTGTGGGAGGAAACCGGAGCATCCTGGGGGGGGGGGGGGGGGGGACCAGGTTAGCAAGGCTGAGTGTGGTTAAAGGGGGGGGAAGCTTACAAAAGGTTCCCCCTCTGATGGGTAGGGGGGAACCTCCCCAAAGAAGGAACTTTGGGGAGAGTCTCCCCCTGCACATCAGAGGCAACTGTCAGAGGCTCCCCTCCTTTAACCACACTCAGCCTTGCTAAGCTAGTTTCCCCACCCCCCCCCCCCCCACCCCACAACCACACTCCCATCACACATTCCCCCCCCCACCATTTCTTTGGTCTGCGTGTCAGACCTGTCCATAGTTTCTTACTTGCTGACGGCTTATAACCCCAGCATTGGCCACTATTCAGACCTGGAACGCCCTCACAGATAGTGAGGGGGAGGATAGGGAGGGAGGGTGTACAATGAAGGAGGCTCCCGTGTGTAATATCCAAGGGCAGTGTGTTGGGTGATTGGGCTGATGGCTGACTATTCGGGCGGTTGGGTTGGGGAGGGGGGAGTTGCGGCTGGGAAAACTCCATCCATCGTCTATGGGATGGGAAGTGACTGTGGAGGATAATTAATCAGGTCAGGAACTGGATGGAAACAAAGCAGTGATGAGCGTATCAACTCCACATCTTTATTGAGTGTAAAATACTCTTTGTCTCTTCTGGCCTTTAGTAAGTTATGGATTTTGTCTTGGTGACAGAGAGTATAGTTAACAACTGTATAATTAAAGCTTCTCACAAACAATAAGTTTGGGGAATTTTTGACAGAAGGAAGTATAGGTGCTGTAATTATTCTGTCTCCCAGATGTAGAAAAGATAATAGTTCATTGACAAAACATTAAAAGAAAACTTGCATTAGAAAAACACCTTACGCGGTTCTGCACCATTTAGTCAGATCACAACTGAGACTATCCAACAAAATAGGAACCAGAGGAGACCACTCAGCCCATCTAGCCTGTACCAGCTTCCAATCAGATTGTGGATGATGAGTATCGTAGCTCCACTTATTCGCTTTTTCTTCAAATCCCTCAGTATCTTCAGGTAATACAAATCTCTCCAGGCAGGATTTTCCACCCCAAGAGTGGAAAATCCCACCCATGGTCAACAGGCGGCTCGGTAGCACAGTGGTTAGCACTGCTGCTTCACAGCTCCTGGGTTCGATTCCCGGCTCGGGTCACTGCCTGTGTGGAGTTTGCACATTCTCCTCGTGTCTGCGTGGGTTTCCTCCGGGGACTCCGGTTTCCTCCCACAGTCCAAAGACGTGCAGGTTAGGTTGATTGGCCGTTCTAAGAAATTGCATCTTAGTGTCCAGGGATGTGTAGCTTAGTGGGTGTAATATATGGGGGGTAGGGCCTGGGTGGGATTGCGTTTAGTGCAGACTTGATGGGCCGAAGGGCCTCTTTCTGCGCTGTAGGGTTTCTATGGATCTTTACATGGTCCTGTCCGTCCACTATAACTCCTATGGCAGTAAGGAGGACAAAACTCCACCCTCAGGATTTTGGATCTTCCAATAGACCAGCTTCAACAGTTTTTTGAGGGATAAGGTTCTAGTACGGTAGCACAGTGGTGGCGGCACGGTAGCACAGTGGTTAGCACTGCTGCTTCACAGCTCCAGGGTCCTGGGTTCGATTCCCGGCTCAGGTCACTGCCTGTGTGGAGTTTGCACATTCTCCTCGTGTCTGCGTGGGTTTTCTCCGGGTGCTCCGGTTTCCTCCCACACTCCAAAGATGTGCGGGTTAGGTTCATTGGCTATGCTAAAATTGCCCCTTAGTATCCTGGGATGTGTAGGTTAGAGGGATTAGCAGGTAAATGTGTAGGGATATGGGGATAGGGTCTGGGTGGGATTGTGTTCGGTGCAGACTCGATGGGCCGAAGGGCCTGTTTCTGCACTGTAGGGTTCTAGGGTTCTATGGAAATATTTCATTGCGTGAAAACGAGCTTCTCTGATTGGCCTTATTCCAATTTTAAGATGGCATCACTTTCCTAGGCACCCTCACCAGAGGAAATATCTTCTCTCTCTCTCCCGTCAAATTCAAATCAATTAAAACCTGCCTCAATGTCTCAATGAGATCAGAAGGAAGAAGCTTTAATCTTCTACATTCAAGGGAATGCAAGGTGCTCACAATTTAATTCTTATCCCTGGCATTGGTGTGGCCAGGTTTGAACAAGTTTTACAGGTACCCTTCATTCCACACTTCACAGCAAGAACATTCTTCCTAAGATAAGGAGACCAAATCTGCACACAATATTTCATGGCCAAACAAACAAGAAGTATCCACAATTGTGTATGCATACTGTACAGAGTATGAAACTCTGGTCTATATAGTGTTGTGTATGTATATGAGAGAGTGAATAGACTGGGTCTGTACTCGTTGGAGTTTAGAAGGATGAGGGGGGATCTTACAGAGACATATAAGATAATGAAGGGGATGGATAGGGTAGAAGTAGAGAGATTCTTCCCGCTTAGAAAGGATAGTAGGACTAGAGGGCACAGCCTCAAGATAAGGGGGGGGGGGCAGTTTAGATTGGAGTTGAGGAGGAACTTCTTCACTCAAAGGGTGGTGAATCTCTGGAATTCTCTGCCCGTTGAAGTGGTGGAGGCTGCCTCGCTAAATATATTTAAGTCACGAGTAGATAGGTTTCTGATAGACAGGGGAATTAAGGGTTATGGGGAGAAAGTGGGAAAGTGGAACTGATCCACTTCAGATCAGCCGTGATCTTATTGAATGGCGGGGCAGGCTCGAAGGGCTAGATGACCGACTCCTGCTTCTATTTAGAACATAGAACACTACAGCACAAACAGGCCCTTCGGCCCACGAGTTGTGCCGATCACATCAACACCTACCAACCTACAGACCTATCTATAATCCTCAATCCCATTAAACCCCATATACTCATCCAGAAGTCTTTTAAAAGACCCCAGCGAGTTCGCCTCCACCACCACTGACGGCAGCCGATTCCATTCACTCACCACCCTCTGAGTGAAAAACTTACCCCTAACATCACTTCTGTACTTTCCTCCCTGCACCTTAAATCTGTGTCCTCTCGTAGCGACCATTTCAACCCGGGGAAATAGCCTCTGAGAGTCCACCCTATCTATTCCTCTCAACATTTTATAAACTTCTATCAGGTCGCCTCTCAACCTTCGCCTCTCCAGGGAAAAGAGTCCCAGCTCCCTCAACCTATCTTCATAAGGCATGCCTCCCAGTCCAGGCAACATCCTTGTAAATTTCTTACTTCTTATGTATTTCTTATGTTCTTACGTTCTTACACTATACAGAGTATATACACTATTGTATATATATACTGTGCAGAGTATACACTGTTGCGCATGTACACTGGACGAAGTGTGCACTGTTGTGTATGCGTACTGTCCACAGTATACATATTGTGTATGCTTACTGCCCAGAGTGTACACTGTTGTGTATGCATATGGTACAGAGCATATACTATTGTGTATATTTACTATGTAGAATATGTATTTGTGCATGCGTACTATCAGAGTATACAACATTGTGCATGCACTCTGAAGAGAGTATTAATGTAAATTACTGAGGAGGCTGGAATCTGAAAAAGAAAACAGAAAATGCTGGAAAATATAAGCTGGCCTCTGTGGAGAGAGAATGCAGCCAATGTATAGAGTATACACTGTTTTGTATGTATACTATCGAGAGTATACACTTTTGTGTACGAATACCACACAGAGTATACACTTTTGTGTATGAATACCACACAAGGTATACACTTTTGTGTATGAATACCACTCAGAGTATACACTTTTGTGTACGAATACCACACAGAGTATACACTTTTGTGTACGAATACCACTCAGAGTATACACTTTTGTGTATGAATACCACTCAGAGTATACACTTTTGTGTATGAATACCACTCAGAGTATACACTTTTGTGTACGAATACCGCACAGAGTATACACTTTTGTGTATATACCACACAGAGTATACACTTTTGTGTATGAATACCACTCAGAGTATACACTTTTGTGTACGAATACCACACAGAGTATACACTTTTGTGTATGAATACCACTCAGAGTATACACTTTTGTGTATGAATACCACACAGAGTATACACTTTTGTGTATGAATACCACACAGAGTATACACTTTTGTGTATGAATACCACACAGAGTATACACTTTTGTGTACAAATACCACACAGAGTATACACTTTTGTGTACGAATACCACACAGAGTATACACTTTTGTGTACGAATACCACACAGAGTATACACTTTTGTGTATGAATACCACACAGAGTATACACTTTTGTGTATGAATACCACTCAGAGTATACACTTTTGTGTATGAATACCACACAGAGTATACACTTTTGTGTATGAATACTGTACTGAGTATTCTCTGTTGTGTATGCGGATTGTACACACACCTATCAAAGAACAAAGAACAAAGAACAACACAGCACGGGAAACAGGCCCTTCGGCCCAACGAACCCGCACCGCCGTCCCATGGTCAGTGACCTATTCATGATTTTAGTCTATGCCTAATGTGCGAGGATCAGGGAGGTCCAATATAGGGACAATTTGTTACCCAATCAATCAGCCGAAAAGCACATTTTTGGGATGTGGGAGGAAACCGGAGCACCCGGAGAAAACCCATGCAACCACGGGGAGAACGCGCAAACTCCCACGGACACAGGCCCAACTCCATGTGTCCGCACAGCAACAGAGATAGTCTCTGAGCTGTCATGATGCCCTCGAGATGGTCCAGTTTACGCACACCAACGACATGAAGCAGTAGGCAACTCCCGAAGCAACATCCAAGAGCAGCCCACCACAACCTGCCGCCCGCATGCCCCTTGCTGGACTTAAATGCCTGTGGATAAAAAATTCATTATTAAAAGACTCTATATCCCTGAGGCTAAAACTGAACCCCAAGCCTACAATGTTTAGTAAGGCCTGCTATATCCCCCTATATGTAGACTGCTCATCGGGTATACCCATTCCATTCCCCACCTTTCTTAATTGTCAGATGCATCCGAAACCATCTCAGCTGTAAATTCATTTTTACTCACACTCTTCTTTTTTTCATAGCAAACCTAAGCTTTAATTCTTAACCTTTGCATGAATTTTGAAGAGATTTGGCTGCTGAGTATCAGAGTGAGTTGACTGAAGGCAGGATTGAGAGTAGTTAGAACATAGAACATAGAACATTACAGCGCAGAACAGGCCCTTCGGCCCACGATGTTGCGCCGACCAGTTACAAAACAATGACCCACTAGCCTAAACCAATCCCTTTTCGTCCATAAACCTATCCACAGATCTCTTAAATGTCCCCAAACTAGGCACATTTACAACTGCAGCAGGCAGGGCATTCCAGTCCCTCACCACCCTCTGGGTAAAGAACCTACCCCTGACATCAGTCCTATAACTACCCCCCCTTAATTTAAAGCCATGCCCCCTCGTGCTAGCTTTCTCCATCCGAGGAAAAAGGCTATCACTGTCCACCCTATCTAAACCTCTAATCATCTTATATGTTTCAATAAGGTCCCCTCTTAGCCGCCTTCTTTCCAGCGAAAACAACCCCAAATCTCTCAGTCTCTCCTCATAGGATCTCCCCTCCATACCAGGCAACATCCTGGTAAACCTCCTCTGCACCCTCTCCAAAGCCTCCACATCCTTCCTGTAATGTGGGGACCAGAACTGCACACAGTACTCCAAGTGCGGCCGCACCAGAGTTGTGTACAGTTGCAACATGACGCTGCGACTCCTAAATTCAATCCCCCTACCAATAAACGCCAAGACACTGTATGCCTTCTTAACAACCTTATCTACTTGATTCCCAACTTTCAGGGATCTATGTACACATACACCTAGATCCCTCTGCTCCTCCACACTATTCAAAGTCCTCCCGTTAGCCCTATACTCAACACATCTGTTATTCCTACCAAAGTGAATTACCTCACACTTCTCCACATTAAACTCCATCCGCCACCTCTCAGCCCAGCTCTGCAACCTGTCTAAGTCTCCCTGCTTGTGAGACTGCTTGCTCAGGAAGATGAACAGACATGACAGGCAGAGTCCGTAGAACAGTCAGTTCTGTACGTGGAACTAGAGCAGGAGCACATTGTCTCCCTGCAAACTATGACACCCTTCCTCACAATCTACCACACCTCCGACTTTGGTGTCATCAGCAAACTTACTAATCCACCCAACTATACCCTCATCCAGATCATTAATAAAAATTACAAACAGCAGTGGCCCCAAAACAGATCCCTGAGGCACACCACTTGTAACCGAACTCCATGACGAATATTTACCATCAACCACCACTCTCTGTCTCCTATCTGCTAGCCAATTCCTGATCCAATTACCTAGATCACCCCCAATCCCATACATCTTGACACCCTATTGGGGCAAAGGACAGGATGTTAGAGTTTTCCCCTCCTGATGCTGAGTGGAGCCCTGTCGGGGGGAGGGGGGGGGGGGAGTCCTGAACTGGAGGCGTAGGGGGGCTACAACCTTAAACATAACAGCCACTTCACCACTGGTGGGAAATGTGGAAGGTCAAAATCTGACGTTCAAATGGAGATGGCTATTCACTCTCTGCAGCCAGTACAGCTTGCTCTGATATTGGTAACTTCATCAGGGTTCCTGACACCGCTGTACAAACTTCCAAATAAATCCATTTGTGAATTGTGGGTGAAAGCTGCGATCAATAACCTTTGACCTTTAAGTCTGAAAACCCTTGCCAGCTATGGATGGCGTAATCTAATTGTGACCTGCTTACTTAAACATGTCTTCAGTGCAATAACAAATTGTAGTGGGGCAGAGTGGTTGGCGCTGCTGCCTCACAGCTCCCAGGATTCGATTCCCAGCTTGGGCCTGTGCAGAGTCTGCATGTTCTCCCCGTGTCTGCATGGGTTTCCTCCGGGCTGCTCCGGTTTCCTCTCTCAGTCTGAAATACACGCTGATTAGATGCTAAATTCTCCCTCAGTGTACCCGAACGGGCGCCAGACTGTGACGACTCACCGTCACTTCATTGCAGTGTTAATGTAAGCATGATAGTGAAGCAGTGGCATGATGGGAAAAATGGTCAAATGTCTAGGATGAGATAAGGACAGCAGACCGAGCCATTTCAAAATGCCAGACCCCTGTAAAACTGACCGACTCTGAACAAAAAAGAAATGACTACAACCAGAGAAGGTCAATTGCTTGGCCTCTGTCTGTCTTGATAAAGTTGACTTTGCCCATGATTATCACCAGGAAAGCTGTCTTAACAAGGTTGGCTCCATATACCGTGAGGTAACACACAAGACATTAGATAAGGTCGGGGTTGGAGGGAGTCACAGAATTTGTTTTGTTCAAAGAACAAAGAACAACCCAGCACGGGAAACAGGCCCTTCGGCCCAACGAGCCCGTGCTGCCATTTTGACATTGAGTCCCCTCTCCACCCATGACCCTTATCTATGGTTATGGCACTCCACATTGAGGGGAATCACATTCATGATGCAACTGTACACATCTCTGGTGCGGCCGCACTTGGAGTTTTGTGTGCAGTTCTGGTCCCCACATTACAGGAAGGATGTGGAGGCTTTGGAGAGGGTGCAGAGGAGGTTTACCAGGATGTTGCCTGGTATGAAGGGGAGGTCCTATGAGGAGAGACTGAGAGATTTGGGGTTGTTTTCGCTGGAAAGAAGGCGGCTAAGAGGGGATCTCATTGAAACATATAAGATGATTAGAGGTTTAGACAGGGTAGATAGTGATAGCCTTTTTCCTAGGATGGAGAAAGCTAGCACGAGGGGGCACGATTTTAAATTAAGGGGGGGTAGTTATAGGACAGATGTCAGGGGTAGGTTCTTTACCCAGAGGGTGGTGAGGGACTGGAATGCCCTGCCAGCTGCAGTTGTAAATGCACCTAGTTTGGGGGCGTTTAAAAGATCTGTGGATAGGTTTATGGATGAAAAGGGATTGGTTTAGGCTAGTGGGTCATTGTTTTGTAACTGGTCGGCGCAACATCGTGGGCCGAAGGGCCTGTTCTGCGCTGTAATGTTCTATGTTCTATGTTCTATGAAACTAATTTAGGGTTCGATGTACCACTGCTTGTATTACTAACATCACATAAGGTGATAAGAAAAGGTATAATTATTGAATTGATCCTTGCAATGGGCGCAGTCTTGGAGTAGAATCAGCCGATTAGTCTCTGTGTCCAAGATAAGTTTTGTGATAATGAAAGCTAGTTGTTTTTAAAGCAAACTTTGTTAAGTTTTACTGTCACAGCTCGGGAAACAAGAAACTCTCCAGTGCAACGTAAGCAGACTTGTGACACTAATAAATAAATATTAAGACGTTACTCTGCTTCAATTGTGGGTGAGAATCTTACATGGGGGCTGAGGCATGCCCCTGTATCAGACCCAGGGTAGGGTATTTATCAAAAAGGTGTCAATGACTCTGGTGCCACAGAAAACCAGGTCTCGTTTGCTCAACTCAAAATCATGCAAGAGCTGCAGCAAGACACAGCTTGAGATCTGGGACACTCAATCCCTCGCACAGCACCGGAGATCAGAGTTAAAGCATCTTGCATTTCATTGCGAAATCGCTGCCTGCCAGTCTGGAGAGAGGCAATATCAGGAAAAATCAGGGCACGCCGTGGAGGTAGAGTAATACAGGGCAGAGGTCTGCTTCAAGCAAGCACGGGGCATCCTCACGCCATTTGAGTGACTTCAGATCCTCCCAAAACAGAGAAAATAATACCAGTAAAGACTTATTTCAAATATAGCTACAAGAAGAAACTGAAATGAAAATTCTTTACAAAAGACCTTTAACTGGTGCACAAACGGCTACTGAATTCATTCACGATGTGGGTATGCCAGCGTTGGACTGGCGTTAACACAGTAAAAAGTCTGACAACACCAGGTTTTAGTCCAACCGATTTATTTGATAATATCCTCACAAGCTTTCGAGGGGACTGCCTCTTCGTCAGGTGAATGGAGAGTTCTGACCTCAGACAGAGCATATAAAGCACAGACAGTTGCTGATTAGAATGTGAATCCTTACACCTAACCTGCTGTTCAAGTCTTAAAGTGGCTGATAATGTGAGTGGAAGGAGCACTGATCACAGTTTAAAGAGATGTGTATTGTCTCCAGACAGGGCAGTAAGTGAGGTTTTGCAAACCCAGGCAAGTCACGGGGGTTACAGATAGTGCGACATGAACCCAAGATCCCTGTTGAGACCGTCCTCATGTGTGTGGAACTTGGCTATCAGTCTCTGTTCAGCGACTCTGCGCTGTCGTGTGTCGTGAAGGCCACCTTGGAGAATGCTTACCCGAAGGTCAGAGGCTGAATGCCCGTGACCACTGAAGTGTTTGCCAACAGGAAGGGAACAGTCTTGCCTGGTGACTGTCGAGCGATGTTCATTCATCCGTTGTCGTAGCGTCTGCATGGTCTCCCCAATGTACCATGCTTCGGGACATCCTTTCTTGCAACGTATCAGGTAGACAATGTTGGCGAGTTGCAAGAGTATTTACCATGTACCTGGTGGATGGTATTCTCACGTGTGATGATGGTATCCATGTCGATGATCCGGCATGTCTTGCAGAGGTTGCTGTGACAGGGTTGTGTGGTATTGTGGTCACTGTTCTCCTGAAGGCTGGGTAGTTTGCTGCGAACAATGGTCTGTTTGAGGTTGTGTGGTTGTCTGAAAGCAAGAAGTGGGGGTGTGGGGATAGCCCTGGCGAGATGTTCGTCTTCATCAATGATATGTTGAAGACTCCGGAGAAGATGTCGTAGCTTCTCCGCTCCGGGGAAGTACTGGACGACGAAGGGTACTCTGTCCACTGTGTCCCGTGTTTGCCTTCTGAGGAGATCGGTGCAGTTTTTCGTTGTGGCGCATCGGAACTGCCGATCTATGAGTCGAGCACCATATCCTGTTCTTATGAGGGCATCTTTCAGGGTCTGGAGGTGTCTGTCACGATCCTCCTCATCTGAGCAAATCCTGTGTATACGGAGGGCTTGTCCATAGGGAATAGCTTCTTTAACATGTTTAGGGTGGAAACTGGAGAAGTGGAGCATTGTGAGATTGTCTGTGGGTTTGCGGTACAGTGAGGTGCTGAGGTGACCGCCCTTAATGGAGATAAGTGTGTCCAAGAATGCAACTGATTCTGGGGAATAGTCCATGATGAGTCTGATGGTGGGGTGGAATTTGTTGATATCATCATATAGTTGTTTCAGTGATTGTTCACCATGAGGCCAAAGGAAGAAAATGTTATCGATGTATCTAGTGTATAGCATCGGTTGAAGATTCTGTGCAGTGAAGAAGTCTTGTTCGAACCTGTGCATGAAGATGTTGGCATATTGAGGTGCAAATTTGGTCCCCATGGCTGTTCCGTGTGTCTGGATGAAAAACTGGTTGTTGAAGGTGAAGAGATTGTGGTCCAGGATAAAGCGGATGAGTTGTAAAATTGCATCTGGAAACTGGCAGTTGTCAGCATTGAGTACTGAGGCAGTCGCAGCAATGCCATCGTTGTGGGGGATGTTGGTGTAGAGCGCTGAGACATCCATTGTGACGAGGAGTGTCCCTGGTTCAACTGCTCCGTGTGTGCTGAGTTTCAGTAGGAAGTCCGTAGTGTCGCGACAAAAGCTGGGGGTTCTTTGTACAATGGGTTTCAGGATGCCCTCGACGTAGCCGGAGAGGTTCTCACACAGAGTTCCATTGCCCGATACGATGGGACGGCCAGGTGTGTTTGCCTTGTGTATCTTTGGGAGGCAGTAGAGATCTCCAATGCGGGGAGTACGTGGAATGAGAGCACGGAGGGTGCTCTGAAGGTCCGGATCAAAGGTCTTGATCAGATTGTTGAGTTGACGAGTGTGTTCTTTGGTCGGATCTGTGGGTAATTGTCTGTAGTGTTCCTCATTGTTTAGTTGTCGGTACACTTCTTTACAGTAATCCGTTCTGTTCAGTATGACGATGGCCCCTCCTTTGTCTGCTGGTTTGATGATAATGTTGCGGTTTGTCTTGAGAGCGTGGATGGCGTTGCGTTGTGCTTTATATGCTCTGTCTGAGGCCAGAACTCTCCATTCACCTGACGAAGGGGCTAACCCCGAAAGCTTGTGAGTTTACTATCAAATAAATAGGTTGGACTAAAACCTGGTGTTGTCAGACTTTTTACTGAATTCATTCACAACATCATTTATTTCAAACATCATGCCCATTAGGGCAGCACACTGGCACAGTGGTTAACACTGCTGCCTCACAGCACCAGGGACCCGAGTTCAAGGGCAGCACACTGGCACAGTGGTTAACACTGCTGCCACACAGCGCCAGGGACCCAGGTTCAAGGGCAGCACGGTGGCACAGTGGTTAACACTGCTGCCTCACAGCCCCAGGGACCCAAGTTCAATCCCTAGTCTTGGGTCACTGTCTGTGTGGAGTGTGCACATTCTCCCTGTATCTGTGTGGGTTTTCTCCAGGTGCTCCAGTTTCCTCCCCACCTTGAGATGTGTAGGTTTGGTGGAGTGACCATATAATTCACCGTTCATAGCCCTTAACGTCCAAAGATGTGTAAGTTAGAGGGATTAGCCATGGTAAATGTAAGGGGTCATGGGGATAGGACGGGGGTAGAGGGGGGGGAAATGGGGCTCATATAGAGTGCTCCTGCAGAGGGTCGGTGCAGATCCGATGAATGGCCTTCTTCTGCACTGTAAGCATTCTGTGGAACAAAACAATCAAACTAACTGGGCTGTCCATCTTCTTAATGATGAGAGATCAGGAACAGTGGGGGGACAATTGGATTTGGGTGTCCTTGGTACATAAATCACTACTCAACAGATCCAAAAGGCAATCAAAGAGACACATGGAGTGTTGGCCTTTATTATAAGGGGTCGGAATATTACAAGTAGAGAGCATGGTCCTTGCACACCCCAGCTGGGTTTAGTTCTGGGCACACCAGGAATGATACAGTGAGAGGGGAACGGGGGAACTCACAGTATCCATTTGTCGGGAGTTAAATGGTAAAATTGTGAGGATAGGTTGGGTTATATATTCCTTTGAGTTTAGAGCACTGCTGAGCACTGCTGCGTCACAGCTCCAGGGTCCCGGGTTCGATTCCCGGCTCGGGGTCACTGTCTGTGTGGAGTTTGCACATTCTCCTCGTGTCTGCGTGGGTTTCCTCCCACAGTCCAAAGATGTGTGGGTTAGGTTGATTGGCCATGTTAAGAAATTGCTCCTCAGTGTCCAGGGATGAGTAGGTTAGAGGGATTAGTGGGTGTAGGGATATGGGGGTAGGACTTGGGTGGGATTGCAGACTCGATGGGCCGAAGGGCCACTTTCTGCACTGTAGGGGTTCTCTGGTTCTAGAAAGTTGAGGGGTGATCTTATTAAGGTGTTCGAGATGATGAAAGGACTTGATGAGGTAGGAGAGTGACAGCTTCCCGAGGTCAGGGGGTTCCAAACAGCAGCAGTTGGAACATCCCAATGAACATAGAACATAGAACATTACAGCGCAGAACAGGCCCTTCGGCCCACGATGTTGCGCCGACCAGTTACAAAACAATGACCCACTAGCCTAAACCAATCCCTTTTCGTCCATAAACCTATCCACAGATCTCTTAAACGCCCCCAAACTAGGCACATTTACAACTGCAATGAGGCCAGTTCAGGAGGGATGTATGGAAATGCTTTTTCTCACAAGGCAGGTGGAGATCTGGAACTCTCCCTCAAGAGGCTCTGGGGGCTGGAGTCAAGGGAAATATTCAGAATTGAGAGAAACATATGTGTAACATCAGCTATTTACCATTTATATAGATGATCTGGAGGAGGGGGCTGAGTGTACGGTAATGAAATTTGCTGATGACACGAAGATGAGTGGAAAAGCAAATTGTGCGGAGGGTGTGGAAAGTCTGCAGAGGGATCCGGATAGGCTGAGCGAGTGGGTGAGGACCTGGCAAATGGAGTATAATGTTAGCAAGTGTGAGGTTATCCACTTTGGCAGGAATAATAGTAGGAGGGATTATTATTTAAAGGGAGAAAAGCTGCAGCATGCAACGGTACAGAGGGACCTGGGGGTCCTTGTGCATGAGTCGCAAAAACCCAGCCTGCAGGTGCAGCAGGTGGTCAGGAAGGCGAATGGGATGCTGGCCTTTATAGCGAGGGGGATAGAATATAAAAGCAGGGAGGTCTTGCTGCAACTGTACAGGGCATTGGTGAGGCCGCAGCTGGAGTACTGTGTGCAGTTTTGGTCGCCGCACTTGCGCAAGGATATTTTGGCCTTGGAGGGAGTGCAGAGGAGGTTTACTAGGCTGATACCGGAGATGAGGGGGTTGGACTATGAAGGGAGACTGAATAGTCTGTACTCGCTGGAGTTTAGAAGGATGAGGGGGGATCTTATAGAGACGTATAAGATAATGAAGGGGATGGATAGGGTAGAGGTAGAGAGATTCTTCCCGCTCAGAAAGGATAGCAGGACTAGAGGGCACAGCCTCAAGATAAGGGGGGTTGCAGTTTAGATCGGAGTTGAGGAGGAACTTCTTCACTCAAAGGGTGGTGAATCTCTGGAATTCTCTGCCCGTTGAAGTGGTGGAGGCTGCCTCGCTAAATATATTTAAGTCACGGGTAGATAGGTTTCTGATAGACAGGGGAATTAAGGGTTATGGGGAGAAAGCGGGAAAGTGGAACTGATCCACTTCAGATCAGCCATGATCTTATTGAATGGCGGGGCAGGCTCGAAGGGCCAGATGGCCGACTCCTGCTCCTATTTCTTATGTTCTTGAGTGTATATTTGTTACAA
Source organism: Prionace glauca (assembly GCA_037974335.1). Classification (NCBI taxonomy): domain Eukaryota; kingdom Metazoa; phylum Chordata; class Chondrichthyes; order Carcharhiniformes; family Carcharhinidae; genus Prionace; species Prionace glauca. The sequence continues at coordinate 58,615,143 of CM075737.1, forward strand.
ATGGCTGTCAAGAGTATAGAGCAGAGGACAGGACAAATCAGTTTGATGCACAAATCAGACAGAATTGTGCATGCAGGTTAGAGGAGCTGAACGGTCTGGTTCTATTCCTCGATTTCAAGCTTCTCTGCAACCCAGCTGAAACTCGGTTGGTAATGTGGAATATTTATAACTTACCGTTAGCCTTCAGAATAACTTTACAAATCAACGCACTGGGTCTCACCATTCACAGAGCACCCACATTACACATCTGTTCATCACGGTAGCTCAGTGGGTTAGCACTGCTGCTTCACAGCTCCAGGGTCCTGGGTTCGATTCCCGGCTCGGGGTCACTGTCTGTGCGGAGTTTGCACATTCTCCTCGTGTCTGCGTGGGTTTTCTCCGGGTGCTCCAGTTTCCTCCCACACCCCAAAGATGTGCTCTTAGGCTGATTGGTGTAACAAATTCTCCCTAAATTATTCTCCCCTTAATCTGGTTTCTAATGGGGGTACCAAAGGCATAGACAGGGGTCAAGGGTAGAGGAGGAAAAACACATTGTTAAGATGGCGGCGTGGGCTCGTTGGGCCAAAGGGCCTGTTTCCCGTGCTGTGATGTTCTTTGACCTGGGTTCGATTCCCCGGCTCGGGGTCACTGTCTGTGCGGAGTTTGCACATTCTCCTCGTGTCTGCGTGGGTTTCCTCCGGGTGCTCCGGTTTCCTCCCACAGTCCAAAGATGTGCGGGTTAGGTTGATTGGCTGTGCTAAAATTGCCCCTTTGTGTCCAGGGATGTGTAGGTTGGAGGGGTTAGCGGGTAAATGTGTTGGGATATGGGGATAGGGCCTGGGTGGGATTGCAGACTCGATGGGCTGAAGGGCCTCTTTCTGCAATGTAGGGTTCTCTGTTCCAAAGCAGGAGGTTTGCAGGAAAATACACCTTTATAATAGCGAATGCACTTAAATAAGAATGAAACCAAATAATGTGAGGAATTCAAATGGAATTAATCTGCTAAAGTCAATAATTGCACATTCCACCATTACTTACTGGTTACTGAACAGTTTAATGACAATCCACTTAGCGACAAGTAATTGTTTCCTACACAACAATTAACTTCCCTCTTCAGCTGGGGTGTCTGATGCACTCAAAAACTCATCAATTTATTTGCATGCCCTCAAAGCATCGTTCGGAGAAGCCCAGACAGTGGGAGTTCGAAACATAGAGTCCTACAGTACAGGAGGAGGCCATTCAGCCCATTGAGTCTGTGCTGATCTCAGTCCCACCCCCCCTTATCTCTATGTATTTATCCAATAATCTAACCTACGCATTTCATAATTTTTAAACATGGATCAATCAACCTAACCCACACATTTTTTTACTGAACTGAGGGAGGAAACCCACGCAGGCACGAGGAGAATGTGCAAAAACCCAGCTTGCAGGTGCAGCAGGTGGTCAGGAAGGCGAATGGGATGCTGGCCTTCATAGCGAGGGGGATTGAATATAAAAGTAGGGAGGTCTTGCTGCAGCTGTATAGGGCATTGGTGAGGCCGCAGCTGGAGTACTGTGTGCAGTTTTGGGCGCCGCACTTACGCAAGGATATTTTGGCCCTGGAGGGAGTGCAGAGGAGGTTTACTCGGCTGATACCGGAGTTGAGGGGATTGAACTATGAGGAGAGGCTGAATAAACTAGGCTTGTACTCGTTAGAGTTTAGAAGAATGAGGGGAGATCTCATTGAGACGTATAAGATGATGAATGGGATGGATAGGATAGAGGTGGAGAGACTCTTCCCGCTCAAAAAAGACAGTAGGACTAGGGGGCACAGCCTCAAGATAAAGGGGGGGCGGTTTAGAACGGAGTTGAGGAGGAACTCCTTCACTCAAAGGGTGGTGAATCTCTGGAATTATCTACCCGTTGAAGTGGTGGAGGCTGCCTCGCTAAATATTTTTAAGAAGCGGGTTGATGGGTTTTTGATAAGAGAAGGGATTAAGGGTTATGGGGAGAGGGCAGGAAGGTGGAACTGAGCCACGACAGATCAGCCATGATCTTATTGAATGGCGGGGCAGGCTCGAAGGGCCAGATGGCCTACTCCTGCTCCTATTTCTTATGTTCTTATGTTCTTATAAACTCCACTCAGACAGTGGCCCAAAGCCAGGGATCGAACCCAGGACCCTGGGGCTGTGAAGCAGCAGTGCTAACCTACTGTGCTACTGCGTCTGGCTGAAGGCACACTCTGTCCTCAGTGGATGCCAGCGACCTTCAAGCATTCAGGGATCAGCCACGCTGACTACTGACAGATAGCCGTGTATTTTAACTGTATTCTCATGTACGTCTGCCAATACACAGGCATCAGTTTTCAGGCTTTCAGCCAAAGGGAGGTTTCACTACCGGAACTGGCCAAAGTGTTTTCAGTGGATCTCCCAAACGTGTGACATTGACATCCAGAAGGACAAGGGTAGCAACTGGTTTGTCCTTCAAACCACTCAGCATCCTGAATTGGGAAGGCAGTGGTGTAGTGGGATTGTCACCGGACTAGTAATCCTGAGACCCAGGGCAATTCTCTGGAGACCCAGGTTCGAGTCCCACCACAGCAGATGGTGAATTTCGAATTCAATAAAAATCTGGAATTAAAAGTCTAATGATGACCACAAGATGATTGTTGATGATGATTAAAAACTCATCTAGTGCCACATAGAATCCTACGGTGCAGAAAGAGACCCATTGGGTCTGCACCAAACGCAATCCTACCCCCATATCCCACCACTAATTCCTCTAACCTACACATCCCTGGACACCAAGGGGGGCAATTTCTTAGCACGGCCAATCAACCCGCACATCTTCGGACTGTGGGAGGAAACTGGAGTACCCGGAGGAAACCCACGCGGACACGAGGAGAATGTGCAAACTCCACACAGGCAGTGAACCCGAGCCGGGAATCGAACCCAGGACCCTGGAGCTGTGAAGCAGCAGTGCTAACCACTGTGCTAACGTGCCGCACAGCAATGTGGTTGTCTCCCAGCTGCCCTCCCCCCCACCCCGGGGATGGGCAATAAATGCTGACCAACCAGCAACCCCTATATCCCATATGAATAAATACAACATCACCAATCCTTGTTATGACTGGGCCAAAATCCTGGTGCTCCCTACCTGACAGTTCTGTAGATGTACCTACACCAATGGGCCATCACTAATGTTACAGCAGTAACAGCGGGCAGCACAGTGGGTTAGCACTGCTGCTTCACAGCGCCAGGGTCCTGGGTTCGATTCCCGGCTCGGGGTCACTGTCTGTGTGGAGTTTGCACATTCTCCTCGTGTCTGCGTGGGTTTTCTCCGGGTGCTCCGGTTTCCTCCCACAGTCCAAAGATGTGCGGGTTAGGTTGATTGGCCGTGCTAAGAAATTACCCCGCAGTGTCCGAGAGGCTCTCACCGAATGTTAAAATGGATGGTGTGGGCTGAAGGGCCTGTTTCCTGTGCTGTGTTGTTCTTTGTTCTAAGACGCTTTGGTTAGAGGGATTAGCGGGTATAATATGGAGGGATATGGGGGTAGGGCCTGGGGGGCATTGTGTTCGGTGCAGACTCGAAGGGCCTCTTTCTGCGCTGTAGGGTTCTATGGAATGGGTGATGTCTAACCACTTTGACAAATCTAAGGGATGACATTCTTTATTCCTAACAAAATCTCTCACGTCCGTATTGCCCTGCCTTCCTTCTCTTTCCCACTTCTTATCCCCTTCTCACTTCTCCTTTCCCTCACCGGTCAATGCAATGCTAGCACAGTGCTAATATCACAAGAGCTAATGATTTGACAATGCAATTCATAAGAACATAAGAAATAGGAGCAGGAGCAGGCCATCTAGCCCTTCGAGCCTGCCCCGCCATTCAATAAGATCATGGCTGATCTGTCGTGGCTCAGTTCCACCTTCCCGCCCTCTCCCCATAACCCTTAATCCCTTCTCTTATCAAAAACCCATCAACCCGTTTCTTAAAAATATTTAGCGAGGCAGCCTCCACCACTTCAACGGGCAGAGAATTCCAGAGACTCACCACCCTTTGAGTGAAGAAGTTCCTCCTCAACTCCATTCTAAACCGCCCCCCCCCCCCTTTATCTTGAGGCTGTTATTTCCCGGTGTTGTAAAATCCATCTGGTTCACGAATGCCGTTTGGAAAAAGAAATCTGCTGTCCTTACCCAGTCTGGCCTACATGTGACTCCAGATCCACAACTGCCCTTTGACTCCTAACTGCCCTTTGAAGTGGCCGAGGGAGACACTCAGTCGTGTCAAACCGCCACGGAAAATGTTAAACAGAACAAAACCATACGGACCACCCATCGTTGACGTGGGAAGCAGACCACCGCCAACACACCTTGTCTGGTCATCTGATGTTCCTCACTAACTTCACTATGCGAACAGGCCCGATGTGCGGCACAGCTTCAAAGTTTTTGTGCGCTTTAACTTAGAACTCGGGGACTGAAAACTTAGCCGTGCCGAAGAGAAGTCAGAGCTTCACGGACGATGAGGTTGAACAGAGGGGTGTTGATATTCTTAAGAACATAAGAAATAGGAGCAGGAGTAGGCCATCTGGCCTTCGAGCCTGCCCCGCCATTCAATAAGATCATGGCTGATCTGTCGTGGCTCAGTTCCACCTTCCCGCCCTCTCCCCATAACCCTTAATCCCTTCTCTTATCAAAAACCCATCAACCTGCGTCTTAAAAATATTTAGCGAGGCAGCCTCCACCACTTCAACGGGCAGAGAATTCCAGAGATTCACCACCCTTTGAGTGAAGAAGTTCCTCCTCAACTCCGTTCTAAACCGCCCCCCCTTTATCTTGAGGCTGTGCCCCCTAGTCCTACTGTCCTTTCTGAGCGGGAAGAGTCTCTCCACGTCTATCCTATCCATCCCATTCATCATCTTATACGTCTCAATGAGATCTCCCCTCATTCTTCTAAACTCCAACGAGTAAAAGCCTAGTTCATTCAGCCTCTCCTCATAGCTCAACCCCCTCAACTCTGGTATCAGCCTAGTAAACCTCCTCTGCACTCCCTCCAAGGCCAAAATATCCTTGCGTAAGTGCGGCGCCCAAAACTGCACACAGTACTCCAGCTGCGGCCTCACCAGTGCCCTGTACAGTTGCAGCAAAACCTCCCTGCTTTTATATTCTAACCCCCTCGCTATAAAGGTCAGCATCCCATTCGCCTTCTTGATAATATTTTTGATCACATCTTGGACACAGGTACCTGAGACTCTCAGAGGCACGAGCTTTCTGCTGTCTCTGGGTTTCAGAGCACATTAGCAAGATTTTTTAAAAAGACATTTATGGGTCTTTTGTTGTATATCAGTATGTTTATGTCTTCATTTAAACATTTTCCTGTTCAAATATGTTGTTTATTTCAATTATCTTAGACAGTTACAATTATCCTGTATTTAAATGCTGTGTTTTGATGTTGCAATGAGAGAATTGTAGTCTGTAAAATTTCATGAAAAACATGTATTTACTGAAAATCATGTTAGGAATACAAATTTTTGATACCATATTAAAGTTTACCTGCATTTGGAATCTCGACTTTTGCAACCTTTGTGGTGGAGACAGGCACGCTGGAGTTGTTTAAGGGATACTTAGATAGGCACATGAGTGGGATGGAGATGGAGTGATATAGGAGACTGTTTTAAATAAGGATCAGGAGCCTTGGGACGTCCCTGGGAATCAATTGATTCCTACGGACCTTCCAACATATTTTCTGGTTCACTTGTTTTACTTTTGAGCTTCTGGGGATTCCCTTGAATGTTTGTATAAGGATGTGCACAGTATTGATGTTTTTCTCTTTTAATCCACAGGGGATTCAGTCCGCCTTGTTGTCCAATGAGGGGCACACACGCGATGGGTCGTACGAGGGTTGCTCTTGGATGTTGCTTCGAGAGTTGCCTAGTACTTCACGTCGTTAGTGTACGCTTAAACTGGACCGACTGACGGGCAACACGACAGCTCAGTGACTATCACTGTTTGCTGTGCAGACACATGGATTTGGGCCGGTGTCTGTGGGGAGTTTGCGCATTCTCCCCGTGCTTGCGTGGGTTTCCTCCGGGTGCTCCGGTTTCCTCCCACACCCCCAAAGATGTGCTCTTAGGCTGATTGGTGTAACAAATTGTCCCTAAATTAGGCATCCCCCAATCTGGTTTCCAATGTGGAGTGCCATAAGCGTAGACAAGGGTCATGGGTGGAAGAGGGGACTCACAATGTTAAAATGGCGGCGTGGGCTCGTTGGGCCGAAGGGCCTGTTTCCCGTGCTGTTTCGTTCTTTGTTCACTTTATCATAATTGTTCTTAGACCTTATTTTTGTGAATTGGGGTGGAGGGAAAGAAATGAGAGATAGAGAGAGAGGGAAGGGAATGAGAGGTGGAGAGAGGGATGGAGGGAAGGGAGGAAATAATGGAGGGGATAAGGGATGGAGAGGGAGAGAGGTAAAAAGTGAGAATTGCTCTCCAATTAACGCCAGGATGCGGCATGGGCAAATGCTGAGGGGGGAAATCATAGAACCCTACTGTGCAGAAAGAGGCCATTCGGCCCATCGAGTCTGCACCGACCACAATCCCACCCAGGTCCTATCCCCCTATCCCTACATATTTACCCATTAATCCCTCTAACCTACCCTGGACACTAAGGGGCAATTTCTTAGCACGGCCAATCAACCTAAACCGCACATCTTTGGACTGTGGGAGGAAACCGGAGCACCCGGAGGAAACCCACGCAGACACGAGGAGAATGTGCAAACTCCGCACAGACAGTGACCCCGAGCTGGGAATCGAACCCGGGACTCTGGAGCTGTGAAGCAGCAATGCTAACCCACTGTGCCACCGTGCTGGAAGGGGGAATCCTTCAAGGGAGCTGATACTTGAGGGACTTGGGCCTCGCTGAAGAGGGCCAAGTTGGAGGTCTCCCCTTAGGAGGTGGGTCACAGTGGGTACTCTTGAAACCTGCTTTCTGTCAGTCTTAGCACCCCTTAATAATACGTAGCACGGCTGCAGACTATCTAACCTAAATTCTTCTCACAAGACAGAGTCATTCTCATGGAAAAGCATTTCACACCCCTTGAAGCCTCAATCGGCTCTGTGGTTTCACTGAAGCCATGTGCCTACTTTGCCGCTGTTGCAATTGTTTGTTTACACTGCATTCCACGCCCCATTAACACTTATAAAGCTCTGCAGGGTTTCCCTGAGGCTCTCAGCCTGCGTTAATCCTTATCTAGTTGTTTGTTTATATTTGATTTCATGCCCCATTAACTTTTACAAGGCTGAGCCAGCTGGCACATGCTTCACAGAACCTATTAAGGTTGTTTGTTTATACAGCATTTCACATCCCATTGACTCTCAGAGGACTCCTTGATTGCACATCTAAACTCAGTTTTGATGTGTATGTTTATACATCAATTTAATCTGGACAAATAGAGTTTAATCCAGACAAATGTGAGGTAATGCATTTTGCAAGGTCAAATACAGATAGGAAATATGCAGCAAATGGCAGAACCTTTAAGAACATAAGAAATAGGAGCAGGAGTAGGCCATCTAGCCCTTCGAGCCTGCCCCGCCATTCAATAAGATCATGGCTGATCTGAAGTGGATCAGTTCCACTTTCCCGCTTTCTCCCCTTAATTCCCCTGTCTATCAGAAACCTATCTACCCGTGACTTAAATATATTTAGCGAGGTAGCCTCCACCACTTCAACAGGCAGAGAATTCCAGAGATTCACCACCCTTTGAGTGAAGAAGTTCTTCCTCAACTCTGTTCCAAACTGATTCCCCCCCCCCCTTATCTTGAGGCTGTGCCCTCTAGTCCTGCTATCCTTTCTAAGCAGGAAGAATCTCTCTCCCTCTACCCTAACCATCCCCTTCATTATTTTGTAAGTCTCTATAAGATCCCTGATCCCTATAAGATACTTTAAGAGTATTGATATACAGAGGGATCTGGGCGTACAGGTACACAGATCACTGGAGAAGATAGCCAAGAAGGAATATGGCATGCTTGCCTTCATCTGCTGGGGCATTGAGTTTAAAAATTGGCAAGTGATGTTGCAGCTTTATTGAAGTAGAGAGTAGTATAGAGTGAAGCATAGAGGTAGAGAGATTCTTCCTGCTTAGAAAGGATAGCAGGACTAGAGGGCACAGCCTCAAGATAAGGAGGGGCAGTTTAGATTAGAGTTGAGGAGGAACTTCTTCACTCAAAGGGTGGTGAATCTCTGGAATTCTCTGCCCGTTGAAGTGGTGGAGGCTGCAACGATGTTTATGTATATACTTTTCCCTTGCTTATAAAGAAAATATTCCATAGAACCATAGAACCTTACAGTGCAGAAACAGGCCCTTCGGCCCATCGAGTCTGCACCGAACACAATCCCACCCAGACTCTATCCCCATATCCCCATACATTTTACCTGCTAATCCCTCTAACCTACACATCCCAGGATACTAAGGGACAATTTTAGCATAGCCAATGAACCTAACCCGCACATCTTTGGACTGTGGGAGGAAACCGGAGCACCCGGAGAAAACCCACGCAGACACGAGGAGAATGTGCAAACTCCACACAGGCAGTGACCCGAGCCGGGAATCGAACCCAGGACCCTGGAGCTGTGAAGCAGCAGTGCTAACCACTGTGCTACCGTGCCGCCCGCAAATAACAAACAAGTAAGATGTGAAGCTGTCAACTTGCATTTATATATGGGACAAGTAATCCAGGGACCCAGGGTAATCCTCTGGGGATCTGGGATCGAATCCCACCACGGCAGATGGTGAAACTTGCATTCGAGAAATATCTGGAATTAAGAATCTACTGATGACCACATTGTCAATTGTCATAAAAACCCGTCTGGTTCACTAATGTCCTTTAGGGAAGGAAATCTGCCGTCCTTACCTGGTCTGGCCTACACGTGACTCCAGAGCCACAGCGATGTGGTTGACTCCTAAGTCCCCTCAGGGACGGGCAATAAATGCTAGCCCATCTAGTGATGGCCACATTCCGTCAACAAATAAAGAAAACATTCTTTCACAACCTCAGGACATCATGAGGCATTTACAGTCAATGGTGATGCGATGTGAGACTCGGGGCTGACGAATGTCAAGAAGGGGAAGAGGTGGAATTATTCAGCCCCCTCCCCCCAAGACCCCACTAACTCCCTCCGCAGTGTGCGCTCTGGAGATGTGGTTTGCATGATCTTCCAGTCCCACCAATGCCTAGAGTGTTACACATAGAACCCCACAGTGCAGAAACAGGCCCTTCGGCCCATCGAGTCTGCACCGAACACAATCCCACCCAGACCCTATCCCCATATCCCTACACATTTACCTGCTAATCCCTCTAACCTACACATCCCAGGACACTAAGGGGCAATTTTAGCATAGCCAATGAACCTAACCCGCACATCTTTGGACTGTGGGAGGAAACCGGAGCACCCGGAGAAAACCCACGCAGACACGAGGAGAATATGCAAACTCCACACAGGCAGTGACCCGAGCCGGGAATCGAACCCAGGACCCTGGAGCTGTGAAGCAGCAGTGCTAACCACTGTGCTACCGTGCCGCCCTGTTTTTCAGTAAACCAACAGGTGAGGTAGTCTTCACCGGGACAGGAAGATCCCACTGGCAGGAAGGGCTGGAAAATCTGCTCCACATAACTATAGACTAGCTTTGACAAACCCCGCGATTAAGAGCATGTCCTGCCTGTCTTTTGGCGAGGTGAGATGGTGCGATCAGATGAGAAGCGAAAAGTCAGAAACGCACCTCCCCGATCACTCTGACCCTGCAAAATCAGCCGATTTCAATATTAATGGCATGATTTACATGCCCTGCCAGAGGAATCGGAGGCCTTTCAAGTCCTCACAAGGCCTGGTCCATGGAGCAGTGTCCATGGAGCAGTGTCCATGGAGCAGTGTCCATGGAGCAATGCCTCCCTGCAGCGTCAACCTGGCACAGACCACCAGGCACCCTGACACTGTCCACTGGGCACCTTGGCTGTGCTGAGGCTGTGCCAATAGTTGGGGACTGAGAGGGGGTGGATCCTGAATGGGGATGGGGCTAAGACAGAGCGGGGGGGGGGGGAGGGGATCTCCACAGGGGTGGGAAGGGCAGGAACTCTGCAAGTCCAACATCAACATTTTAAAATAAATTAGAACACAAATAACAAATGAAGTGAAAAATGTGATTAAAACCTCCCAGCTACCCTTTGTCATAATGTCCATACTTAATGTCCATACCGGCACGGTAGCACAGTGGGTTAGCGCCGCTGCTTCACAGCTCCAGGGTCCTGGGTTCGATTCCCAGCTCGGGTCACTGCCTGTGTGGAGTTTGCACATTCTCCTCGTGTCTGCGTGGGTTTTCTCCGGGTGCTCCGGTTTCCTCCCACAGTCCAAAGATGTGCGGGTTAGGTTCATTGGCTATGCTAAAATTGCCCCTTAGTGTCCTGGGATGTGTAGGTTAGAGGGATTAGCAGGTAAAATGTGTAGGGATATGGGGATAGGGTCTGGGTGGGATTGTGTTCGGTGCAGACTCGATGGGCCGAAGGGCCTGTTTCTGCACTGTAGGGTTCTAGGGTTCTATACTTTACAATTTGAACTATGTACAGCAGCTTCAATGCCATTTGCCATTTTTTTTGTAATTTTAATGATCAGGGAACCAGCAGGGGAGGTTACTGGGGGTGGGAGGGGGTGGCGGATGTCTGTAGAAGGGTGGGAGGTGGTGGTAGAATGGCACAGGGGTGATGGGCAAGGGTGGGGTAGATCGGCATGGGGGCAATCAATCGTGGTGGGGGGGGGCATAGACTGGCACAGGGGGATCCTGATGTCCTTCATGCAAATTGGGGTGTTGGTGGCAGGAGATCTCCCAGTATAGAAGGGGTACAGCGCACTGGGAGATCAGGGCACTTGTGCAATGGCGCACCCAGAGCTCAGTAACCAGCTTCCCGGCAAACTTCGGTTCTCTGCCCCATTCCTGACAAGAATTACATTGTGGCATTTTTTCTTCTTCCACTGAATGCCATAAACTTGTGACAAAGAACAAAGAACAACACAGCACAGGAAACAGGCCCTTCGGCCCACGGAGCCCGTGCCACCGTTTTAACATTGAGTGCCCTCCTCTACCCGTGACCTTTGTCTACGCCTATTGGGGAAGATTGAGGGAAGACTAATTTAGGGATAATTTGTTACACCAATCAGCTTAACAGCACGTTTTTGGGGTGTGGGAGGAAACCGGAGCACCCGGAGAAAACCCACGCAAGCACGGGGAGAATGCGCAAACTCCCCGCAGACACCGGCCCAAATCCATGTTGCTGCACAGCAATCAGTGATAGTCACTGAGCTGTCGTGTTGCCCGTCAGTTGGTCCAGTTTAAGCGTACACTAACGGACGTGAAGCACTAGGCAACTCTCGAAGGAACATCCAAGAGCAGCCCTCGTACGACCCATCGCGTGTAGGCCCCTCATTGGACAACAAGACGGACCGAATCGCCTGTGAAGTAAAAGAAAAGACATCGATAAACGGATCACCCAGAAATCCTCTCCTGTTTTCCGGCTCGTTCAGGCACGTTAAATCATTTTCTAAGATCGTGCCCTCAGAATTTATAATCGGCTGGAAAACTAATTGGCCGTGATTTACATGCCTCGCCAGTGGAATCGGAGGCCATTCGAGTCCTCACGAGGTCAGTGGCCTGGTCGAGCAGTGCCCACGGAGCAGTGCCAGCCTGGCAGCACCCTCTGAGTACTCTCTGGTACTCTCTGAAAGCCCACTTGGCACACTGGCACACCCCACCAGGCACCCTGACACTGTCCACTGGGCACCATAACTGTGCTGAAGCTGTGCCAATGGGGTGGGGACTGAGAGGGGGGTGGATCCTGAATGGGGATGGGATTAAGACAGGGTGGGGGGGAGGGAAACTCTACAGGGGCGGGGAAGGAGGGGAACTCTGCAAACCCAGCATCAACATTTTAAAATAAATTAGAACACAAATAACAGATGAAGTGAAAAATGTGATTAAAATCTTCCAGCTACCCTTTGTCATAATGTCCATAATTTACAATTGAACAATTTAGCAATGCTTGATAGACTGCATAGAACCCCTACAGTGCAGAAACAGGCCCTTCGGCCCATCGAGTCTGCACCGAACACAATCCCACCCAGACCCTATCCCCATATCCCTACACATTTACCTGCTAATCCCTCTAACCTACACATCCCAGGACACTAAGGGGCAATTTTAGCATAGCCAATGAACCTAACCTGCACATCTTTGGACTGTGGGAGGAAACCGGAGCACCCGGAGAAAACCCACGCAGACACGAGGAGAATGTGCAAACTCCACACAGGCAGTGACCCGAGCCGGGAATCGAACCCAGGACCCTGGAGCTGTGAAGCAGCAGTGCTAACCCACTGTGCTACTGTGCCGACTGGTTTACAAATCGCGCCGAGTGCTTTGAAGGAATGGCAAAGCAATATCGGTAATGTGCATGGATTTTCAGAAGGTGTGAAATGAGACATCGTAACTAAAAGGTTAAAAAAATCTTAGATTTATGGATTTTAGGGTAACCCACAGTGGAAATGGAACATTGATTGACAGACATGAAGCAAATAGTTTAGTCAACTCAAAACCTATTCATATTGGAGAAGCTTTTATACTCTCAGGGATCAATGTCGGGTCTACTGATATCCTCTGTAAAGCTAGTTGATTTAAAGTTGTCTGGAAAGAGTATATTCTTAAAGTTTGTTGATGACACAAGGGTAAAAAGGCCAACAGTGAAAGGGGGGGGGGTTATAAAATACATCAGCAAGATAGAAAGTTGAGTGAAAATTGCTAACTCCCTGATATTTAAAGACATTAAAAACTGCCAGAGAAACTTTATATTTTATAAAATAGCGTACGAGGGAGATGAAGTCCAAAGATGTGCGGGTTAGGTGGGTTGACTAAGCTAAATTGTCCCTTTGTGTCGGGGGCACGAGCTCGGATAAATGCCTGGGGTCACAGGGAGAGGGGCTGGATGGGATTGTGGTTGATGCAGGCTAGATGGGCTGAATGGCCTCTGCCTACACTGTGGGATTCTATGTCTGCCTTGTTTCCTCCGGGTGCTCGGGTTTCCTCCCACAGTCCAAAGATATGTGGGTTAGGTTGATTGGCCGTGCTGAAATTGCCCCTTAGTGTCCTGGGATGCATAGCTTAGCCCCACCCATTGCCTGTAGTAGCTAGAAACAGTCTAGCCCAATGTTTTTCGTACACTATGTGCACAAGATTTGGGTGTAAAAATTCACCCAAAAATTGGATCTGCGACTCTCCAACTTTCAAGCCAGTTGCACAAAGAACATAGAAAATTACAGCACAGGAACAAGCCCCTCGGCCCTCCAAGCCTGCACGCTTCCCGAATAAACTTCCCGAATACCCTTCCGGGGACCATATCCCTCTATTCCCCATCCTATTCATGTACTTGTTAAGATGCCCTTTAAAAGTCGCTACCGTATCCGTTTCCATTGCCACCTCTGGCAATGAGTTCCAGGCATCCACTACTCTCTGTGTAAAAAATCTGCCACGTACACCTCCTTTAGACATTACCCCTCGCACCTTATGTCCCCTAGTTAATTGACTCATGCGCCCTTGGAAAAAGCTTAGAAGTAATTGATACTTAGAAGTTCTCTCATAACATTCTGCTCCGCTCCTCCATTTAAGGAACACAGGATCCAAAATTGTTCATTGACCACATTCGCAATATATCTTCCAGCCTTCAACAGTCAACGTACATGAACACCCGCACCCTCGGTCCAAAGAACAAAGAACAACACAGCACGGGAAATAGGCCCTTCGGCCCAACGAGCCCGCACCGCCATTTTAACAATGTGTTTTCCTCCTCCACCCTTGATCCGTGTCTATGTTTATGGTTCCCCCCATTGGAAACCAGATTAAGGGGAATATAATTTAGGGACAATTTGTTACACCAATCAGCCTAAGAGCGCATCTTTGGGGGTGTGGGAGGAAACCAGAGCACCCGGAGGAAACCCACGCAAGCACGGGGAGAATGCGCAAACTCCCCACAGACACCGGCCCAAATCCATGTATCTGCACAGCAAACAGTGCTAGTCACTGAGCTGTTGTGGTGCCCCATCTGCTGGTCCAGTTTTAAGCGTACACAAACAACGCAAAGTACTAGGCCATTCTCAAAACATCCAAGAGCAGCCCTCTATCAGGTCGCCTCTCAACCTTCGCCTCTCCAGGGAAAAGAGTCCCAGCTCCCTCAACCTATCTTCATAAGGCATGCCTCCCAGTCCAGGCAACATCCTTGTAAATCTCCTCTGCACCCTTTCAATAGCTTCTACGTCTTTCCTATAGTGAGGCGACCAGAACTGCGCACAGTACTCCAAATGAGGCCTGACGAGGGTCCTGTAAAGTTGCAGCATTACCTCCCGACTCCTAAACTCAATCCCTCGATTAATGAAGGCCAGTACACCATACGCCTTCTTGACCACCTCCTCCACCTGCGAGGCCGATTTAAGAGTCCTGTGGACCCGGACCCCGAGATCCTTCTGCTCTTCAACGCTACTAAGACTCCTGCCCTTGATAGTGTACTCGTTCATCCCGTTGGTTCTGCCGAAATGGACGACTGCACATTTGTCCACATTGAAGTCCATCTGCCACTTCTCCGCCCATTCCTGCATCCTATCTATGTCCTGCTGCAACTTTTGACATCCTTCCAGACCATCCACAACACCGCCGACCTTCGTGTCATCAGCGAACTTGCTAACCCATCCCTCCACTTCCTCATCCAGGTCATTTATGAAAATGACAAACAGCAAGGGTCCCAGAACAGATCCCTGGGGCACCCCACTGGTGACTGACCTCCATTCCAAAAAAGACCCATCCACAACCACTCTCTGCCTTCTGCAGGCAAGCCAGTTCTGGATCCACAAGGCCAAAGGCCCTTGGATCCCATGCCCTCTCACCTTCTCAAGAAGTCTTGCATGGGGGACCTTATCAAAAGCCTTTCTGAAGTCCATGTACACTACGTCCACGGCACTTCCTTCGTCAATGTGTTCAGTCACATTATCGAAGAACTCAACTAGGCTCGTAACGCACGACCTGCCCTTGACAAATCCATGCTGACTATTCCTGATCATGTCAAACCTCTCCAAATGCTCATAAATCTTGTCCCTCAGAAGCCTCTCCATCAGCTTACCAACCACTGAGGTCAGACTCACCGGGCGGTAATTTCCCGGGCTATCTCTGTTCCCTTTCTTGAAAATAGGGACTACATCCGCAATCCTCCAATCTTCCGGAACCGCTCCCGTCTCCATTGACGACGCAAAGATCATCGCTAGGGGCTCTGCAATCACTTCCCTGGCCTCCCACAGTATCCTGGGGTACATTCCATCTGGTCCCGGCGACTTATCTATTTTGATAGAATTCAAAAGTTCTAACACATCCTCCTCCTTAATGTCCACGTACTCAATCTTTTCCATCTGCTGCAAGTCCATAGCAAGATCTCCCAAATCAGCTTCCACCGTGAATACTGAGGCAAAGTACTCATTAAACACCTCCGCCATTTCTTCTGGTTCTACACAGACCTTTCCCCCTTCACCTTTTATAGGTCCTATCCTTTCCCTTCTCACCCTTTTACCTTTCACATATTTATAGAAGGCCTTGGGATTCTCCTTAATCTTACCCGCCAAGGTCTTCTCATGACCCCTTCTGGCTCTCCTAATTTCCCTTTTAACCTCCTTTCTACAGTCCTTATATTCTTCAAGATCCTTAACCTCTCCTAGTTCCCTGAACCTTTTGTACACCTTCCTTTTCCTCCTGACTAGGTTCAACACAGCCTTCGTGCACCACGGTTCCCGCGACCTACCAAAACCCCCTTGTCTCATCGGAACATTGTCATGCAGAGCGCCAGACAAACATTCCTTGAATATCCGCCACCTTCCTTCGGTACTTTTCCCTAAGAATGCCTCCTTCCAGTTTATTTGTCCAAGTAACTTCCTGACTTCCTCGTATCTCCCCTTACTCCAGACAAACACCTTCCTAGACTGCCTGATCCTATCTCGTTCCAATGCAATTGTGAAGGAGATAGAATTATGGTCACCATTCCCAAGATGCTCTCCTACCGAGAGATCCATCACCTGCCCTGGTTCATTCGCCAGTACCAGGTCAAGTACAGCCTCTCCCCTCGTAGGCTTGTCCACATACTGTGTCAGGAAACCTTCCTGAACACACCTAACAAACTCCTCTCCAGCCAAACCCCTTACTCTAGGGATATTCCAGTCGATGTTTGGGAAATTGAAGTCTCCCATCACGACAACTCTGTTTTTAATACATTTCTCCAGAATCTGGTTCCCTATCTGCACTTCAACTTCCCTGTCACTATTGGGCGGCCTATAGAATACACCCAGCAAAGTTTTCGACCCTTTGCTGTTCGTAACTTCCACCCACAGAGACTCTGTAGAAAGTCCCTCCACGGCATCCTCTTTCTCTGCAGCCATGACACTGTCCCTTATTAACAGTGCCACTCCACCACCTCTTCTGCCAGCCTCCCTGTCCTTCCTGAAACATCTGAAACCTGGCACCTGAAGTACCCAGTCCTGACCCTGAGACATCCAAGTCTCCGTAATGGCCACCACATCACATTCCCAAGCAGCTATCCACGCCCTAAGCTCATCTACCTTATTTACTATACTCCTTGCATTAAAATATACACACTTCAGCCCCTCAGTCTGGGTATTTCCCTTCTCCACCCCCTGTCTAACCTCCCTCCCATATTTCCTGCGGTCCTCCCCTACCTTTAAAGTATTAAAGCACATGCATTTCAAACCCTGCTCCGCCCCACCCCCACTACGCCGTGCCTTGCATTCCCCATCTATGCCCCCCTCACTTTCATCCCCTCTACTCAAGATCTCAACATTTTATAAACCTCTATCAGGTCGCCTCTCAACCTTCGTCTCTCCAGGGAGAAGAGACCGAGTTCCCTCAACCTATCCTCATAAGGTATGCCTCCCAATCCAGGCAACATCCTTGTAAATCTCCTCTGCACCCTCTCAATAGCTTCCACATCCTTCCTGTAGTGAGGCGACCAGAACTGCGCACAGTACTCCAAGTGGGGTCTGACAAGGGTCCTATAAAGTTGCAGCATTACCTCCCGACTCCTAAACTCAATCCCTCGATTAATGAAGGCCAGTACACCATACGCCTTCTTGACCACCTCCTCCACCTGCGAGGCCGATTTAAGAGTCCTGTGGACCCGGACCCCGAGATCCTTCTGCTCTTCAACGCTACTAAGACCCTTGATATTGTAAACTTTCACCCAAGTTTAGCTTGGGTATAAATATTGCCGGAATGTTGACCTGTAGTCAAACTCTCCCAAAAAGTTCAGGATTAGAAGCAGAGATTAGACTTTGTTATCAAAGCCTTGCACATGATCAGAGGTAATGTTTGGGTTTGAATAATGTGCCTGACAGAAAATGATGACTAAATTACTGGGCTAGGAGGGTGTCAATGTTTGATTTACTGTAAGACCCTTTTCCTGCAAGGTTGGAATTAATCCTCAAGCAGCTTCTGATCTAAGAAGAAACTCGTTATCATTCCTGTATTGCTCACAATTCCTGCAGAGTGCCTAATCAGCAGAAATTTCTCACTTGCCACTGCTCCAGGTGCCAGACTCTAAATTTCATTCCATTTCTTCCGTACAGGTATTTTGGAGTATCCCCCTGTGTCGATGTTGCTGACTCCAGGAGGAACACAATTTTCGACACAGACCCTTTACTATTAATTCAATTGCTCCCACTGAGATCAACAAAACTGCTAGTCAGATAAACAGAACATTCATTGTACAAGACAAAGCGTGCACTGGCTAATGTGCTTGGAATTATCCTCCGTCTCCCAATTAGCAGTGGAATTCCAGCCTTGGATTGGCAGGCATCCTGATCATAGAACCCTACAGTGCAGAAAGAGGCCATTCAGCCCATCGAGTCGAGGGGCTGGGGTGGGAACACAATCCCACCCAGCCCCTACCCCCATATCATACCTACTAATCCCTCCAATCTCCGCTACCCTGGACACTAAGGGACAATTTCTTAGCACGGCCAATCAACCTAACCCCGCACATCTTTGGACTGTGGGAGGAAACCGGAGCACCCGGAGAAAACCCACGCAGACACGAGGAGAATGTGCCAACTCCACACCGACGGTGACCCCGAGCCAGGAATCGAACCCAGGACCCTGGAGCTGTGAAGCAGCAGTGCTAACCCACTGTGCTACCGTGCCGCCCATCTTCTGCCAAAATCCTGAAAATCAATTTGGAGAAGCCTGGCGCCAGAGAAATTCCCAATGAGCAGGTTAAAATTGCTGTACCGGTTGCTGGGCGGCACGGTAGCACAGTGGGTTAGCACTGCTGCTTCACAGCTCCAGGGTCCTGGGTTCGATTCCCGGCTCGGGTCACTGCCTGTGTGGAGTTTGCACATTCTCCTCGTGTCTGCGTGGGTTTTCTCCGGGTGCTCCGGTTTCCTCCCACAGTCCAAAGATGTGCGGGTTAGGTTCATTGGCTATGCTAAAATTGCCCCTTAGTGTCCTGGGATGTGTAGGTTAGAGGGATTAGCAGGTAAATGTGTAGGGATGTGGGGATAGGGTCTGGGTGGGATTGTGTTCGGTGCAGACTCGATGGGCCGAAGGGCCTGTTTCTGCACTGTAGGGTTCTATGCTGGTTCGCCTCCCCTTTGACACAAAGCAGGATAAATCCAACCCAGCTAACCTCTGCTCCATTAGCCCCCTCCCACCCCACCCCCTCTTCACCATCAGTGAAGTGATGGAAGGTATCGATCACTGCGCTATCAGAAGTTTTAAAGTCTGTTTATTAGTCGCAAGTAAGGCTGACATTAACACTGCAATGGAGTGAGCGTAAAATTCCTTTAGTCGCCACACTTCGGGTCAATGCACCTAACCAGCGCATCTTTCAGAAAGTGGGAGGAAACCCACGCAGACATGGGGAGAATGTGCAAACACCACACAGACAGTGACCCAAGCCGGGAATCGAACCTGGGTCCCTGGCACTGTGAGGCAGCAGTGCTGACCCACTGTGCTACCGTGCTGACTCAACTGAATGGACGTTCAACTTGGGTTCCATTAGGGCCACTTAGATTCTGACCTCATTATAGCCTTGGTTCAAACATAGCCGAAGAGCTGAACTCCAGAGTCGGGGGGGGGGAGAGCCCTTGACATCTCGACTGAGAGTGGCTTCAAGCAGCTTTAGCAAAACTGGACTCGATGGGAATCGGAGTGAAAGCTCTTCACTGGTTGAAGACATACTGGCGAGATGAAGATTGTTGTGGTTTTTGGAGGTCTCTGTCCCAGGACATCACTGCGGGAGTTCCTCAGGGTAAGGTAAAGTCATCGTATTCCCAGATGATCGTAGGTTGCTCTCCCCTATGAGGGGGAGAGCTGGCGAGTGGTGAGTTAACCCTCGGATCACCATGCCTCAGGTGAGGGGCAAGGTGGAGAAGGCAGGATCTTCATGAGTAACCTCAGCTGGTACGGGGATTGAACCCACACTGTTGGCATTGCTCTGCATCAACAAACATCCATCTAGTCAACTGAGCTAATCAACTCCTTCAGTGTCCTAGCTCAACTATCTTCAGCTGCTTCAGCAATGACCTTCCCTGCATCGTAAGTCAGAAGTGGAGCTTTTTATCAATGTCTTCACAATGTTCAACATCATTCACAACTCCTCAGATACTGAAGTTAAGATACTAAGTTAAGACTTCTGGATGAGTATATGGGGCTTAATGGGATTGGGGGTTATAAATAGGTCTATGGATTGGTGGGGTTGATGTGATCGGCGCAACTCGAGGGCCAAAGGGCCTGTTTGTGCTGTAATGTTCTATGTTCTATGTTTCAATCTGTATCCATAATCCCATTTAAATATCAGGCTTGGGCTAACAAGTGGCAAGTGTAATTTGCGTCATACCTGTGCTAGGCAGTAACCATCTCCAATAAAAGGGAATCTAACCATCACCCATTGACATTCAACTACCGTTACCATCGCTGAACCCCCAACTATCTACATCCTGAGGTTTGACCATTGACCACTAACTGAACTGACCAACTATATAAGTATTGTGGTTACAAGGGCAGACCAGAGATTAGGAATCCTGCAGTGAGTAACTCACCTCCTGACTCCCCCAAATCCTGTTCATCAATTATAAGGCACAAGTAGGGAATGTAATGGAAAACTCTCCACTTGCCTGGATAACTGTCATTCACACGCCATCCCCACACCCCCACTTCTTGCCTTCAAACAACCACACAACCTCAAACAGACCATTGTCCGCAGTAAACTACCCAGCCTTCAGGAGAACAGTGACCACAATACCACACAACCCTGCCACAGCAACCTCTGTAAGACATGCCGGATCATCGACATGGATACCATCATCACACGTGAGAATACCATCCACCAGGTACATGGTAAATACTCTTGCAACTTGGCCAACATTGTCTACCTGATACGCTGCAGGAAAGGATGTCCTGAAGCATGGTACATTGGGGAGACCATGCAGACACTACGACAACGGATGAATGAACATCACTCGACAGTCACCAGGCAAGACTGTTCCCTTCCTGTTGGCGAACATTTCAGTGGTCACGGGCATTCAGCCTCTGACCTTCGGGTAAGCATTCTCCAAGGCGGCCTTCACAACACACGACAGCGCAGAGTCGCTGAGCAGAGACTGATAGCCAAGTTCCGCACACATGAGGACGGTCTCAACAGGGATCTTGGGTTCATGTCGCACTATCTGTAACCCCCGTGACTTGCCTGGGTTTGCAAAACCTCACTTACTGTCCTGTCTGGAGACAATACACATCTCTTTAACCTATGCTAATGCCATCTCCACTCACACTGTCTGCATCTTTAAGACTTGATTAGCAGGTTAGCTGTAAAGACTCGCATTCTAATCAGTATTCTGTAAACGGTGTGTGTCTTTATATACCCTTCTCTGATCAGAACCTTCCACACACAGGAACATAGTTTCCAAAAGCCTGTGAGATTACTATCAAATAAACTGGTTGGACTCTAACCTGGTGTTGTCAGACTTCTTACTAAGTGTAACTCCAGCAGCACTCAAGAAACTCGAGATCATCCAGGAAAAAGCAGGATATTTTGTTGGCGCAGTGAGCAAAGTGTGTTGCAACAACTCATCAAGGTTCTTTCAACAGCAGACCTGTGACCGTTACTATCTACAATGACATGGAACCACCACCATCTGCAAGTTACCCTCCAAGTCACTCACTGTCTTGACTTGGAAATACATTGCTGTTCCTTCGGTGTGGCTGGATCAAAATCCTGGAACTCCCTCCCTAACAGCACAGTGGGTATACGTCTACCTCAGGGGGGCTTCAATGGCCAACCAACACTTTCTCAAGGGCAATTAGGCATGGGCAATAAGTGGCAGGGTCGTTAACACTGCTGCCTCAAAAGTGCCAGGCTTTGATTCCCGGCTCGGGTCACTGTCTGTTTGGAGTTTGCACATTCTCCTCGTGTCTGCGTGGGTTTCCTGTGGGTGCTCCGGTTTCCTCCCACAATCTGACAGGAATGCTGGTTAGGCGGATTGGCCATGTTAAATTCTCCCTTAGCGTCAGGGGGTTAGTAGGGTAAATAAGTACCTTGACTACGAGGATAGGGCCTGGGTGGGAATGTAGTCAGTGCAGACTAGATAGTCTGAACAGCCTCCTTCTGTTGGGATTCTATGATGATCCCTGGAAAGAATTTTTAAAAGTTAGGGCTTGTTAATTGACAGCATATTGTGACTTTGAGTAGAACGCATCCAAATTTCTACAGGTTATATTTACTCGAGATGCACAGCAAAACAGCAGCTACAGAAGATGGAACTATCCTTTGGACTGAAATGATCTGGGAATGCCGGCGTTGGACTGGCGTAAACACAGTAAAAAGTCTGACAACACCAGGTTTTAGTCCAACCTATTTATTTGATAATATACTCACAAGCTTTCGAGGTTACCCTCTTCGTCAGGTGAATGGAGAGTTCTGGCCTCAGACAGAGCATATAAAGCACAGACAGTTTAGAGATTGCTGATTAGAATGCGAATCCTTACACCTAACCTGCTGTTCAAGTCTTAAAGTGGCTGATAATGTGAGTGGAAGGAGCACTGATCACAGGTTACAGAGATGTGTATTGTCTCCAGACAGTACAGTAAGTGAGGTTTTGCAAACCCAGGCAAGTCACGGGGGTTACAGATAGTGCGACATGAACCCAAGATCCCTGTTGAGACGGGTAAGCATTCTCCAAGGCGGCCTTCATGACACACGACAGCGCAGAGTCGCTGAACAGAGACTGATAGCCAAGTTCCGCACACATGAGGACGGTCTCAACAGGGATCTTGGGTTCATGTCGCACTATCTGTAACCCCCGTGACTTGCCTGGGTTTGCAAAACCTCACTTACTGTACTGTCTGGAGACAATACACATCTCTTTAAACTGTGATCAGTGCTCCTTCCACTCACATTATCAGCCACTTTAAGACTTGAACAGCAGGTTAGGTGTAAGGATTCACATTCTAATCAGTAATCTCTAAACTGTCTGTGCTTTATATGCTCTGTCTGAGGCCAGAACTCTCCATTCACCTGACGAAGAGGCAGTCCCCTCGAAAGCTTGTGAGGATATTATCAAATAAATCGGTTGGACTAAAACCTGGTGTTGTCAGACTTTTTACTTTGGATTGAAACGCAGAGAGTGCTGCAGGAAAATTATCTTGAAATTATCCAGCGTGAGGGTTTGACAGAGATTGTCTTACACAATCTGCTCCTCTGCCGAGCTACTTTTCAACACAACTCACTGACTCGCTGTCATCTCCAGGAGTCAATCTCCATCAAGTTCCTGCTGGAAACTCAAGGGTTTGAAGAATATATTCAGCACTCGGCACGTGGGCAGGAGATGTGTGATCGAAAAGCAAGGCAGAGATTTGTTTGTGTTGGATCAAGGATAGAGGCTTATAAAGTCACCCAAAAAAAGTCTGCAAATTGGAAGCATTTCAGAATTCAGCAAAGGAACATAAGAAATAGGAGCAGGAGTAGGCCATCTGGCCCTTCGAGCCTGCCCCATCATTCAATAAGATCATGGTTGATCTGAAGTGGATCAGTTCCACTTTCCCGCTTTCTCCCCTTAATTCCCTTGTCTATCAGAAACCTATCTACCCGTGACTTAAATATATTTAGCGAGGCAGCCTCCACCACTTCAACGGGCAGAGAATTCCAGAGACTCACCACCCTTTGAGTGAAGAAGTTCCTCCTCAACTCCGTTCTAAACTGCACCCCTCTTATCTTGAGGCTGTGCCCTCTAGTCCTGCTGTCCTTTCTAAGCGGGAAGAATCTCTCTACCTCTACCCTGTCCATCCCCTTCATTATCTTATACGTCTCTATAAGATCCCCCCTCATCCTTCTAAACTCCAACAAAGACAAGCGAGAAATATAAAAACGTGAAATCTTCCAGATGGATGTGAAAAGGAAAGGATCAACAAAGACAAATGTGGGCCCACTACGACAGAGACGGGAGAGTTTATTATGGGGAATTAAGGCAATTATAGAGTTAGGAACCCGTTACTTTGGGTTAAATAATACGAGCATTCTCTGACAACCAATTCTGAAGATGGAAGTTGGCGGCATTCCGACATCCTCAGAGCATGTCCGAAAATACACTAACTGAAGATCATAAGAACATAAGAAATAGGAGCAGGAGTAGGCCATCTAGCCCTTCGAGCCTGCCCCGCCATTCAATAAGATCATGGCTGATCTGTCGTGGCTCAGTTCCACATTCCCGCCCTCTCCCCATAACCCTTAATCCCCTCTCTTATCAAAAACCCATCAACCCGTTTCTTAAAAATATTTAGCGAGGTAGCCTCCACCACTTCAACGGGCAGAGAATTCCAGAGATTCACCACCCTTTGAGTGAAGAAGTTCCTCCTCAACTCTGTTCTAAACCGCCCCCCCCCTCAAGACATTCCTGGGAATTAATAGATTCTGATCGGCCGTCCAACAAATTTTAAGGCTCACTTTGTCACTTGCGTTGGAGCTATTGGGGATCTCCCATCACTGTCTGTACACCCTGTTGTCTGTCTATTTATGTTTATTGATGTCTCCTTTTTACACCCACAGGAGATTCGGTCCATCTTGTTGGCCAACGAGGGGCGTACACGCGGTGGGTCGTGCGAGGGCTGCTTTTGGATGTTGCTTCGAGAGTTGCCTAGTGCTTCACGTCCGTTAGTGTACGCTTAAACTGGACCGACTGACGGGCAACACGACAGCTCAGTGACTATCACTGTCTGCTGTGCAGTTACAGGGACCCGGGTCTGATCTCCGACTTGGGTCAATGTCTGTGGGAGTTTGCACATTCTCCCTGTGTCTGCGTGGGTTTTCTCCGGGTGCTCCGGTTTCCTCCCACACCCCCAAAAACGTGCTTTTTAGGCTGATTGGTGTCAATAAATTGTCCCTGAATTGGATCTCCCTTAATCTGGCGCGCATATAATTCTCTAAATTTCCACCCCCTTTATTGTGGCGTCCCACTAGAGGTAGACAAAAGTGTCGACGATCGATGAAAGACTTGAATGAGGCGCTCACTGTGTGTTAAAATGGGTGGCACGGGCTTGGAGGGCCGAAGGGCCTGTTTCCTGTGCTGTGTTGTTCTCTGTTCTTTGACACCAATTAGCAGCAACGGGGGCAGGGGGGGGGGTGCTACAGAGCACCACCCTGTCCAATGAGTGCTGCAGGATGGAATGAGGCTATAGGACATGACCCAGAACTAGGGCGGTGGTTCTCCAATCTCCCCCGCGATTGGGATTCTCCAGACCCGCTGTGGGGAATGGAGGTTTGACTGAGTGCTAAATTCTGCGTTCTCACTGGCACAGGGTGGCCAGAGAATTCTGCTAAGGTCATAGTCAGCATTTCAAAGAGCGCCCTGGGTATGGGATAGTGGATCCAGTACACAGAGGGAAGGATTGTGCTTTTTCCAATCTGGCCCAGTAAGCAAATTTAAATTTTGGCTTGTCATAGAAATCCATAGCACAGAAAGAGGCCCTTCGGCCCATCGAGTCTGCACCGAACACAATCCCACCCAGGCTCTACCCCCATATCCCTACATATTATACCCACTAATCCCTCTAACCTACACATCTCAGTACAATAGGGGGCAATTTCTTAGCACAGCCAATCAACCTAACCCGCACATCTTTGGACTGTGGGAGGAAACTGGAGGAAACCCACGCAGACACGAGGAGAATGTGCAAACTCCACACAGACAGTGACCTGAGCCGGGAATCGAACCCAGGACCCTGGAGCTGTGAAGCAGCAGTGCTAACCACTGTGCTACCGTGCCTCCCTGTCTCAGAGTTATCATAGAATCCTGATGGAAGAAGGCCATTCGGCCCATTGAGACTGTACCAACCACAATCCCACCAAGGTCCTACCCCCATAACCCTACATATTTACCCACTAATGCCTCTAACCTACACATCTCAAGACATTAGGGGGCAATTTTTAGCATGGCCAATCAACCTAACCTGCACATCTTTGGACTGTGGGAGGAAACCGGAGCACCCGGAGGAAACCCACGCAGACACGAGGTGAATGTGCAAACTCCACACAGACAGTGACCCGAGCCGGGAATCGAACCCAGGACCCTGGAGCTGTGAAGCTGCAGTGCTAACTGCTGTGCCACCTACCATATCCCTGCAAACCGTACCGACCTTAATAGGTCGATATGGATTGTGGATATGGGTGGCACAGTAATTAGCACTGCTGCCTCACAACATCAGGGTTCTGGGTTCGATTCCCGGCTCGGGGTCCCTGGCTTTGTGGAGTTTGCACATTCTCCCCGTGTCTACGTGGGTTTCTTCCGGGTGCTCCGGTTTCCTCCCACAGAACAAAAGACGTGCGGGTTAGGTGGATTGGCCATGCTACAATTGTCCCTTAGTGTCAACGAGACTTAGCTAGGGTCAATGTAAAGGATTATGGGGGGTAGGGCCTGGGTGGGATTGTGTTCGGTGCAGACTCGATGGGCCGAAGGGCCTCTTTCTGCAGTGTGGGGATTCTATGATTCTTTTGAGGTGGCAGAAATGTTAAAAACCAGCGTTGGGGAGTTGTATATTTATTATACATTTCCATGCACAGACGTCTGTGTGATCAGGGCAAGGGGAGAGGAATTCTACAAGAGCCAAAACAGCCCCCTGATTCAGTGAGACTAACCTGGCTGCCCTCCTGTGCACAGATCATGATAGACGCTGTCAAAGATCATGTCAAATGCTGGCAAAGGGAGGGAGCCCAGGCGGACCCGTGCTGGGGGAGGAGGTGGTCGGAGATGTCAGTGGTGTGGGTGTGGTGGGAAGGACTCAGTTCCAGTACCACAAAGCGCTCAATGATCTCATGAGGTGGCACGGTAGCACAGTGGGTTAGCGCTGCTGCTTCACAGCTCCAGGGCCCTGGGTTCGATTCCCGGCTCGGGGTCACTGTCTGCGCGGAGTTTGCACATTCTCCTCGTGTCTGCGTGGGTTTCCTCCGGGTGCTCCGGTTTCCTCCCACAGTCCAAAGATGTGCGGGTTAGGGTTGATTGGCCGTGCTAATAAATTGTCCCTTAGTGTCCAGGGATGTGTAGGTTAGAGGGATTAGTGGGTAATAATATGTAGGGATATGGGGGTAGGGCCTGGGTGGGATAGTGTTTGGTGCAGACTCGATGGGCCGAATTGGGTGGGATAGTGTTTGGTGCAGACTCGATGGGCCGAATGGCCTCTTTCTACCCTGTAGGGTTCTATGATTCAGGTCAGCCAGAGTGAGTACCTTATCAGGATGAGCAATGTTGGTCCAGGTCTCACTGGGGAATGTAGAAGGTATTGGAGACTTGCTGCTAATTTACAAGTTCACAGCTAAGGAAATTTGGCATGTCCGCTACGACTCTCGTCAGCTTTTACAAGATGCCCCATAGAAAGCATTCTTTCTGGTTGTATCCCAGCTTGGTATGGGCTCCTGCTCTGTCCAGGACCGCAAGAAGCTACAAAGGGTTGTGAAGGAAGCCCAGACCATCACTCAAACCAACCTCCCATCCATCGACACTGCCCACACTCCCCATTGCCTCGGCAAAGCAGCCAGCATAATCAAAGATCCCGCGCGCCCCGGATAATCTCTCTTCCACCTTCTTCCATCGGAAAAAAGATACAAAAGCCTGAGGACACATAGGAACCGACTCAAGAACAGCTCCTTCCCTGCTGCCGTCAGACTTTTGAATGGATCTACCTCATATTAAGTTGATCTTTCCCTACACCCGAGCTATGACTGTAACACTACATTCGGGAACCACTCGTTTTCTTCTCTATGAACAGTGTGCTTTACCTGTATAGCGCGCAAGAAACAATACTTATCACCGCATGTGACAATAATAAATCAAATTAAATCCTGAGACCTTGTCTTTATGTACAATTCTCTCGATATACTGAGAGTGGTTTGCAGGATCGCAAAGGCATAAGTTATCCGAGTGCTCATAGAATCATAGAAACCCTACAGTGCAGAAAGAGGCCCCTCGGTCGAGTCTGCACCGAACACTATCCCACCCAGGCCCTACCCCCATATCCCTACATATTATGCCCACCAATCCCTCTAACCTACGCATCCCTGGGCACTAGAACATAGAACATTCCAACGCAGTACAGGCCCTTCGGCCCTCGATGTTGCGCCGACCAGTGGAACCAATCTAATGACCCTCTAACCTAAACTATTCCAATGTTATCCATATGCCCATCCACTGACCATTTGAACCTCCTCAAAGTTGGCGAGTCCACACCTGCTGCAGGCAGGGCATTCCACACCCTTACTACCCTCTGAGTAAATAACCTACCTCTGACATCCGTCCTATAATTACCACCCCTCATTTTAAAGCTATGTCCCCTCGTGTTAGCCATCACCATCCGAGGAAAAAGGCTCTCACTGTCCACCCTATCCAATCCTCTGATCATCTTAGAACATAGAACACTACAGCACAAACAGGCCCTTCGGCCCTCGAGTTGCGTCGATCACATCAACACCTACCAACCTACAGACCTATCTATAACCCTCAATCTCATTAAACCCCATATACTCATCCAGAAGTCTTTTAAAAGACCCCAGCGAGTTTGCCTCCACAACCACTGACGGCAGCCGATTCCATTCACTCACCACCCTCTGAGTGAAAAACTTATCCCTAACATCACTTCTGAACTTCCCTCCCTGTACCTTAAATCTATGTCCTCTCGTAGCGACCATTTCAACACGGGGAAATAGCCTCTGAGAGTCCACCCTATCTATTCCTCTCAACATTTTGTAAACTTCTATCAGGTCGCCTCTCAACCTTCGTCTCTCTAGGGAAAAGAGTCCCAGCTTCCTCAACCTAACTTCATAAGGCATGCCTCCCAGTCCAGGCAACATCCTTGTAAATCTCCTCTGTACCCTCTCAATAGCTTCTACGTCTTTCCTATAGTGAGGCGACCAGAACTGCGCACAGTACTCTAAATGAGGCCTGACAAGGGTCTTATAAAGTTGCGGCATTACCTCCCGTCTCCTAAACTCAATCCCTCGATTGATGAAGGCCAGTACACCATACGCCTTCTTGACCACCTCCTCCACCTGCGAGGCCGATTTAAGAGTCCTGTGGACCCGGACCCCGAGATCCTTCTGCTCTTCAACATTACTCAGACTTCTGCCCTTGAGGGGAAAGAACCAATTAATTTAAGTAAGAGTGCAATGTAATTAAGTAAGAGTACTTGTTCATCCCGTTGGTTCTGCCAAAATGGACGACTATGCATTTATCCGCGTTGAAGTCCATCTGCCACTTCTCCGCCCAGTCCTGCATCCTATCTATGTCCTGCTGCAACTTTTGCCATCCTTCCAGACCATCCACAACACCACCGACCTTAGTGTCATCAGCGAACTTGCTAACCCATCCCTCCACTTCCTCATCCAGGTCATTTATGAAAATGACAAACAGCAAGGGTCCCAGAACAGATCCCTGGGGCACTCCACTGGTGACTGACCTCCATTCAGAAAAAGACCCATCCACAACCACTCTCTGCCTTCTGCAGGCAAGCCAGTTCTGGATCCACAAGGCCAAAGGCCCTTGGATCCCATGCCCTCTCACCTTCTCAAGAAGTCTTGCATGGGGGACCTTAATAAACGCCTTGCTGAAGTCCATGTACACTACGTCCACGGCACTTCCTTCGTCAATGTGTTCAGTCACATTATCGAAGAACTCAACTAGGCTTGTTTGCCTCAATTAGGTCACCTCGTAACCTTCTTCTCTCTAATGAAAATAACCTCAAGTCCCTCAGCCTTTCCTCATAAGACCTTCCCACCATACCAGGCAACATCCTGGTAAACCTCCTCTGCACCCTTTCCAATGCCTCCACATCTTTCTTATAATGCGGCGACCAGAACTGTACGCAATACTCCAAGTGCGTCCGCACCAGAGTTTTGTACAGTTGTAACATGACCTCACGGCTCCGAAATTCAATCCCTCTACCAATAAAAGCTAACACACCGTACGCCTAGTTAACAACCCTATCAACCTGGGTGCCAAGGATCTACGCACTGGGTAACTTTAAAAGTCGGACAAAACTAACTGCAAAAATAATTAAAACAAAACTAGGAACCAATAGCCAGAAAAACGTGGTGGATTTGAGCCCAGGTCTTTTTTGTAATGTCATTTTCTCATCTCCTCTGTTTGAGGAATGGTTAATATCACAAGGCAGAAAGTTTTGATGGCAGGGTCTCTAACATGATAAGTTATGATTTAAACATGAAATGGGGGAAAAAGCTAACAATTCTTTCAGAGTCAGACACTTAACCTCGGAGCTCGCCGGACACACAGTATTTTCGTATACAATGAACTCCCCGTAGTAAATGTAGGAGCTACACAGGATAAATAAGACTGGGGGGGGGGGGGGTGGTGGAGGGCACATGTGTGACCAGGCTGTAAAAGCAAAACTACTGTTAATGCTAACAATACTCCTCATTCCTCGCTCGACGTGACAAGGGCGGCACGGTAGCACAGTGGTTAGCACTGCTGCTTCATAGCTCCAGGGTCCTGGGTTCGATTCCCGGCTCGAGTCACTGCCTGTGTGGAGTTTGCACATTCTCCTCGTGTCTGCGTGGGTTTTCTCCGGGTGCTCCGGTTTCCTCCCACAGTCCAAAGATGTGCGGGTTAGGTTCATTGGCTATGCTAAAATTGCCCCTTAGTGTCCTGGGATGTGTAGGTTAGAGGGATTAGCAGGTAAATGTGTAGGGATATGGGGATAGGGTCTGGGTGGGATTGTGTTCGGTGCAGACTCGATGGGCCGAAGGGCCTGTTTCTGCACTGTAGGGTTCTATGCTGGTTCTAAAGTCCACATAAAAATTACTGGCGCTCCCCCTGGATCCAGGAGTGGGAATGGGCTGCAGTTTGGGATCCGTCACCCTCGGATAGGGCTAAGGAGAAGTGGAAGAAGCCAGGGCAGCTGTGCCTGATTCCATTCACTCCGGGAAGTTTGGGTGAGTGTGAATTTGCAGACTGGACTGATGGTGTTTGGCCATTTAGAACTCAAGAGGGAGGAATCTGTAGAGCAAAAATCAGTACGGCAGGATTATCCAACCCCAAAACCAGAAAATCCCTCCCAGAGTCAACTGGCCTTAGCACCGTCCCCGCTACGATCCCTGTGGAGGACGGGAAAATCCATCCCAGGTGTCTATAAGCAACCCTACAGAAAAGGAGGTCATTCAGCCCATCGAATCCCCACTGAGAACAATCCCACCCAGGTCCTATCCCCTCAATCCTGCGTATTTACTCTGCTAATCTCCCTGAAATTAGGCGTCAATTTATTACAGCCAATCCACCGAACCCACACGTCGTTGAAGTGTGGGAGGAAACCGGAGTATATGGACGAAACCCACGCAGACACGGGGAGAATGTGCAGCCTCCACGCAGTCACTCGAGGCTGGAATTGAACCCGGGTCCCCGGAGCTGTGAGGCAGCTGTGCTAACCACTGCGCTGCCCTTAAGTTACTCAACATTGCTTTACTATTGACTTGGATTTGGATCACTGGCTGGGCCAGTATTCATTGCCCATCCCTAATTGCTCTCGAACTGAGTGGTTTGTTTGGCCATTTAAGAGTCAACCACATTGTGGTAGCTCTGGAATCACATGTAGGCCAGACCGGGTAAGGATGGCAGATTTCCTTCCCTAAAGGGACATTAGTGGCCCATGGCAGGTGGGTTTTTCCATCAATCAACAATGGTTTCATAGTCATCGTTGGCTTTCAATTCCAGATTTTTATTGAACTCCAATTTCCCCATCTAAATAACGTAAGAACATAAGAAATAGGAGCAGGAGTCGGCCATCCAGCCCTTCGAGCCTGCCCCGCCATTCAATAAGATCATGGCTGATCTGATGTGGATCAGTTCCACATTCCCGCTTTCTCCCCTTAATTCCCCTGTCTATCAGAAACCCATCAACCCGTGACTTAAATATATTTAGCGAGGCAGCCTCCACCACTTCAATGGGCAGAGAATTCCAGAGATTCACCACCCTTTGAGTGAAGAAGTTCCTCCTCAACTCTGATCTAAACTGCTCCCCCCCCCCCCTTATCTTGAGGCTGTGCCCTCTAGTCCTGCTGTCCTTTCTAAGTGGGAAGAATCTCTCCACCTCTACCCTATCCATCCCCTTCATTATCTTATACATCTCTATAAAATCCCCCCTCATCCTTCTAAACTCCAATGCATGCAGACCCAGTCTATTTAGTCTCTCTTCATAGTCCAACCCCCTCATCTGCTGTGGTGGGATTTGAACCTGGGTCCCCAGAGCTTTACCCTGAATTACTAGTCTAGTGATAATACCACTACACCACCACCTCCCCTGAAAGGGTACCACTCAGTGAGGTTTAGCATATAAAGACTCAAAAAAGCTCAAAAAAGACAGTAGGACTAGGGGCACAGCTTCAAGATAAAGGGGATGCGGTTTAGAACAGAGTTGAGGAAGAACTTCTTCACTCAAAGGGTGGTGAATCTCTGGAATTCTCTGCCCGTTGAAGTGGTGGAGGCTGCCTCGCTAAATATTTTTAAGAAACGGGTTGATGGGTTTTTGATAAGAGAGGGGATTAAGGGTTATGGGGAGAGGGCGGGAAGGTGGAACTGAGCCACGACAGATCAGCCATGATCTTATTGAATGGTGGGGCAGGCTCGAAGGGCCAGATGGCCCACTCCTGCTCCTATTTCTTATGTTCTTATGTTCTTATATAAAGACATATTTGTATGCCCTGTTTGTGATCAGGGCTCCCACCCACCTGACGAAGGAACAGCCAGTTCCGAAAGCTAGTGGCATTTGCTACAAATAAACCTGTTGGGCTTTAACCTGGTGCTGTGAGACTTCTCATTGTGTTTACCCCCAGCTGGCATCTCCACATCATGACAGGTGAGGGGTCAGAGGCCTGGAGGAGATCTAGTGGCCCTTCGAGCCTGCCCCGCCATTCAATAAGATCATGGCTGATCTGTCATGGCTCAGTTCCACTTTCCCGCCCTCTCCCCATAACCCTTAATCCCCTCGCTTATCAAAAACCCATCAACCCATTATCCAAGAAAGGAAGTAGGGAAAAACAAAACGGGTAATTCCAGGCCAGTCTAACATCACTGGGTGGGAAATCATTGGAAAACATTCTGAGGTACAGAATGAACCACCACTTGGGGAGATAAGGATTGATCAAGTATGGTTTTGTCAAGGGGAGATCATATCTAACAAATCTGATTGAATCTTGAGGAGGTGACTGGGCGTGTGAATGCAGTTGATGTAAAGTACATGGACTTCACTCAGGTTTCCTACAAGGTTCCACATGGGAGACTGATCCAGGAGATAAGAGTCCATGGGATCCAAGGCAACTTGGCATATTGGATCCAAAATTGGCTGCCTGGCAGAAGGAGGTGTTGGTTGAAGATTGATTTTGTGATTAGAAGCCTGTGTCCACAGTGCTGGGTCTCTTTCTCTGGGTGTAGTGTATATTAATGATCTAGGTAGGAATGTGGGGATCACTAAGTTCGTAGATGGCACGAAAATCGGTGGCGTGTTAAATAGTGAGGAGGAAAGCATTAGATTACAGGATGATATAGGTGGGCTACTCAGATAGGCAGAACAGTGGCAGATAAGAACATAAGAACATAAGAAATAGGAGCAGGAGTAGGCCATCTGGCCCTTCGAGCCTGCCCCGCCATTCAATAAGATCATGGCTGATCTGTCGTGACTCAGCTCCACCTTCCCGCCCTCTCCCCATAACCCTTAATCCCCTCTCTTATCAAGAACCCATCAACCCGTTTCTTAAAAATATTTAGTGAGGCAGCCTCCACCACTTCAACGGGCAGAGAACTCCAGAGATTCACCACCCTTTGAGTGAAGAAGTTCCTCCTCAACTCTCAGTCCAAAGATGTGCGGGTTAGGTTCATTGGCTATGCTAAAATTGCCCCTTAGTGTCCTGGGATGTGTAGGTTAGAGGGATTAGCAGGTAAATGTGTAGGGATATGGGGATAGGGTCTGGGTGGGATTGTGTTCGGTGCAGACTCGATGGGCCGAAGGGCCTGTTTCTGCACTGTAGGGTTCTATGGAAACTCTGTTCTAAACCGCTCCCCCCTTTATCTTGAGGCTGTGCCCCCTAGTCCTACTGTCTTTTTTGAGCGGGAAGAGTCTCTCCACCTCTATCCTATCCATCCCATTCATCATCTTATACGTCTCAATGAGATCTCCCCTCATTCTTCTAAACTCCAACGAGTCCAAGCCTAGTCTATTCAGCCTCTCCTCATAGCTCAACCCCCTCAACTCCGGTATCAGCCTAGTAAACCTCCTCTGCACTCCCTCCAGGGCCAAAATATCCTTGCGCAGGTGCGGCGCCCAAAACTGCACACAGTACTAGCCCTGAAAAAAAGTGTCAAGCGATGCATTTTTGGGGGGACTAACAATGGTGGAAAGTAGAGGACCAGAGGGGGCTTGGGATGCATGTCCATGGACCTTGGGAAATGTTGGGGCTGGGAGATAAAAGGAAAATACTGCAGATACTGGCATCTGAAACTAAAACAGAAGATGCTGGAAAATCTCAGCAGGTCTGACAGCGTCGTAGAGAGAGAATAGAGTCAATGTTGGATGACCCTCGTCCAGCTTCATCCAGCTCTGATGGACAGGAGTGAAGGTGGTTAAGAAGGCATACACGATGCTTACTTTTATTGACCAGCCACTGAATGTCAGAGCATTGTGATTATGGTGGAGCTGTGTAAAACCACAGCTAGAGTATTGTGTGCAGTTCTGGTCGCCACATTATAGGAAGGATGTTCTGGAGCACAAGTCTTCATCACAATTGCCAGAATGTTGGCTCTATTCTCTCTCTACAGACGCTGTCAGACCTGCTGAGATTTTCCAGCATTTTCTGTTTCAGTTGCGATAGGAAGGATGTTTTTGCACTGGAAAGGGTGCAGAGATTCACCAGGATGTTGCCTGGATTGGACCGTTTCAGTAATGAAGAGAGGCTGGATAGGTGGGGGTGTTTTCATTGGAACAGAGAAAGCTGAGGCGGGGGGACATGTTTCAGGTGTACAAAATTATGAGGGGCATAGATAGGATAGATAGGAAGGAACTATTCCCCTTAGCAGAGGGAAAGCAGTCTGCCTGTGTTTGAGTGTAAATGTGTGTGTGTGTGTGTGTGAGTGTAAATGTGTGTGTGTGTGTGTGTGTGTGAGCGTAAATGTGTGTGTGTGTGTGTGTGAGTGTAAATGTGTGTGTGAGTGTAAATGTGTGTGTGTGTGTGAGTGTAAATGTGTGTGTGTGTGTGCGTGTGAGTGTAAATGTGTGTGTGTGTGTGAGTGTACATGTGTGTGTGTGTGTGTGTGAGTGTAAATGTGTGTGTGTGTGTGTTTGAGTGTAAATGTGTGTGTGTGAGTGTAAATGTGTGTGTGTGTGTGTTTGAGTGTAAATGTGTGTGTGTGTGTGTGAGTGTAAATGTGTGTGTGTGTGTGCGTGTCAGTGTAAATGTGTGTGTGTGAGTGTAAATGTGTGTGTGTGTGTGTAAATGTGTGTGAGTGTAAGTGTGTGTGTGTGTGTAAATGTGTGTGTGTGTAAATGTGTGTGTGTGTGTGTAAATGTGTGTGTGTGTGAGTCTAAATGTGTGTGTGTGTAAATGTGTGTGTGTGAGTGTAAGTGTGTGTGTGTGTAAATGTGTGTGTGTAAATGTGTGTGTGTAAATGTGTGTGTGTGTGTGTAAATGTGAGTGTGAGTGTGCGTGTGTGTTTGAGTGTAAATGTGTGTGTGTTTGACTGTAAATGTGTGTGTGTTTGAGTGTAAATGTGTGTGTGTGTTTGAGTGTAAATGTGTGTGTGTGTGTGTTTGAGTGTAAATGTGTGTGTGTGTGTGTTTGAGTGTAAATGTGTGTGTGTTTGAGTGTAAATGTGTGTGTGTGTGTGTGTGTTTGAGTGTAAGTGTGTGTGTGTGTTTGAGTGTAAATGTGTGTGTGTGTTTCAGTGTAAGTGTGTGTGTGTGTGTGTTTGAGTGTAAATGTGTGTGTGTGTGTGAGTGTAAATGTGAGTGTGTGTGTTTGAGAGTAAGTGTGTGTGTGTGTTTGAATGTAAATGTGTGTGTGTGTTTGAGTGTAAATGTGTGTGTGTGTGTGAGTGTAAATGTGAGTGTGTGTGTTTGAGAGTAAGTGTGTGTGTGTGTTTGAGTGTAAATGTGTGTGTGTGTGTTTGAGTGTAAATGTGTGTGTGTGTGTTTGAGTGTACGTGTGTTTGAGTGTGTGTGTGTGTGTAAGTGTGTGTGTGTGTAAATGTGTGTGTGTGTGTGTGGGTGTGGGTGTAAATGTGTGTGTGTGTGTTTGAGTGTAAGTGTGTGTGTGTTTGAGTGTAAATGTGTGTGTGTGTTTGAGTGTAAGTGTGTGTGTGTGTTTGAGACTGGAGGGGCTGATTGTGGACAAGTCCCCAGGACCGGATGGAATGCATCCGAGGGTTCTGAAAGAAATGGCGGAGGTGATAGTGGATGCCTTGGTGGTTATTTTCCAGACGTCGCTGGATTCCGGGGAAGTGCCGGAAGATTGGAAAACGGCTAATGTTACGCCGTTGTTTAAGAAGGGTGCCAGGCAAAAGGCGGGGAATTATAGGCCGGTTAGTTTAACGTCTGTGGTAGGTAAAATGTTAGAAACCGTCATTAAGGAGGAAATAGCGAGGCATCTTGAGGGGAATTGCTTGATAGGGCGGACGCAACACGGTTTCATTAAAGGGAAGTCGTGTCTGACAAATTTACTGGAGTTCTATGAGGATGTGTCTAGGGCAGTGGATGGAGGAGAGCCGGTGGATGTGGTCTTTCTGGATTTTCAGAAGGCGTTTGACAAGGTACCTCACAAGAGGTTATTGCAGAAGGTCAGGGGACATGGAGTTGGGGGTAGGGTGTTAGCTTGGATAGAGGATTGGTTGTCAAATAGGAGGCAGAGAGTGGGGGTCAATGGATGCTATTCGGATTGGCGGTTGGTGACTAGTGGGGTGCCCCAGGGGTCGGTGCTGGGGCCTCAGCTATTTACCATTTATATAGATGATCTGGAGGAGGGAACCGAGTGCAGGGTGTCGAAATTTGCTGATGACACCAAGATTGGGGGAAAGGCAAATTGTGCGGAGGGTGTGGAGAGTCTGCAGAAGGATCTAGATAGGCTGGGCGAATGGGCCAGGAAATGGCAAATGGAATTCAATGTGGGCAAGTGTGAGGTGGTCCACTTTGGTAGGAGGAATGGTAGGAAGGACTATTACTTACGGGGCGAAAAACTGCAGCAGGCGACAGTGCAGAGGGACCTCGGGGTCCTTGTGCATGAGTCGCAAAAACCCAGCTTGCAGGTGCAGCAGGTGGTCAGGAAGGCGAATGGGATGCTGGCCTTCATAGCGAAGGGGATTGAATATAAAAGTAGGGAGGTCTTGCTGCAGCTGTATAGGGCATTGGTGAGGCCGCAGCTGGAGTACTGTGTGCAGTTTTGGGCGCCGCACCTGCGCAAGGATGTTTTGGCCCTGGAGGGAGTGCAGAGGAGGTTTACTCGGCTGATACCGGAGTTGAGGGGATTGAGCTATGAGGAGAGGCTGAATAAACTAGGCTTGTACTCGTTAGAGTTTAGAAGAATGAGGGGAGATCTCATTGAGACGTATAAGATGATGAATGGGATGGATAGGATAGAGGTGGAGAGACTCTTCCCGCTCAAAAAAGACAGTAGGACTAGGGGGCACAGCCTCAAGATAAAGGGGGGGCGGTTTAGAACAGAGTTGAGGAGGAACTTCTTCACTCAAAGGGTGGTGAATCTCTGGAATTCTCTGCCCGTTGAAGTGGTGGAGGCTGCCTCGCTAAATATTTTTAAGAAACGGGTTGATGGGTTTTTGATAAGAGAGGGGATTAAGGGTTATGGGGAGAGGGCGGGAAGGTGGAGCTGAGTCACGACAGATCAGCCATGATCTTATTGAATGGCGGGGCAGGCTCGAAGGGCCAGATGGCCTACTCCTGCTCCTATTTCTTATGTTCTTATGTTCTTATGTTAAATGTGTGTGTGTGTGTTTGAGTGTAAGTGTGTGTGTGTTTGAGTGTAAATGTGTGTGTGTGTTTGAGTGTAAGTGTGTGTGTGTTTGAGTGTAAATGTGTGTGTGTGTTTGAGTGTAAGTGTGTGTGTGTGTTTGAGTGTAAATGTGTGTGTGTGTGTGAGTGTAAATGTGAGTGTGTGTGTTTGAGTGTAAGTGTGTGTGTGTGTTTGAGTGTAAATGTGTGTGTGTGTGTTTGAGTGTATGTGTGTTTGAGTGTGTGTGTGTGTGTGTGAGTGTGTGTGTGTGTAAATGTGTGTGTGGGTGTGGGTGTAAATGTGTGTGTGTGTGTGTTTGAGTGTAAGTGTGTGTGTGTTTGAGTGTAAATGTGTGTGTGTGTTTGAGTGTAAATGTGTGTGTGTGTGTGTTTGAGTGTAAATGTGTGTGTGTGTGTGTTTGAGTGTAAGTGTGTGTGTGTGTGTGTGTTTGAGTGTAAATGTGTGTGTGTTTGAGTGTAAATGTGTGTGTGTGTTTGAGTGTAAATGTGTGTGTGTTTGAGTGTAAGTGTGTGTGTGTTTGAGTGTAAATGTGAGTGTGTGTGTGTGTTTGAGTGTAAGTGTGTGTGTGTGTGTGTGTTTGAGTGTAAGTGTGTGTGAGTGTGTTTGAGTGTAAATGTGTGTGTGTGTGTTTGAGTGTAAGTGTGTGTGTGTGTGTTTGAGTGTAAATGTGTGTGTGTGTGTGTGTGTTTGAGTGTAAGTGTGTGTGTGTGTGTTTGAGTGTAAGTGTGTGTGTGTGTGTTTGAGTGTAAATATGTGTGTGTTTGAGTGTAAATGTGTGTGTGTGTTTGAATGTAAATGTGTGTGTGTGTGTGTGTGTTTGAGTGTAAATGTGTGTGTGTGTGTGTTTGAGTGTAAGTGTGTTTGAGTGTGTGTGTGTTTGAGTGTAAGTGTGTGTGGGTGTGTTTGAGTGTAAATGTGTGTGTGTGTGTGTGTTTGAGTGTAAGTGTGTTTGAGTGTGTGTGTGTGTGTAAGTGTGTGTGTGTGTGTTTGAGTGTAAGTGTGTTTGAGTGTGTGTGTGTGTGTAAGTGTGTGTGTGTGTAAATGTGTGTGTGTGTTTGAGTGTAAGTGTGTGTGTGTGTGTTTGAGTGTAAATGTGTGTGTGTGTGTGTGTGAGAGAGAGAGAGTATGTGAATAAGTGTGAGTGTGAGGTCCTGAGGTTTAATAGTTAGATTTTGCCCCTGTCGTTCCCTGCGTTACCAGAGGGAGTCGCTGCTCTGTCAATCAAATCCTTCAATCATATTAAATACCGCGATGAGATCAGCATTCCACCTTCTAAACTCTGGGGAACAAAGCTACATTTATACAACCTGTCCTCATAATTGATGTTGTGGTGAATCTCGAACCTCCCCTGTCCAGGGACAAGGTATCAGTGCTGAGGTACAGTGTATTTGTACAGGTGCGCTCTGGCAGTGTGCCCACGTACAGCTGCCTGACACATCTCCACCCTCCCACCCCGTCTTCTCAACCCCTCTCCTCTTGCTGGTTCAGAGTTCCTGGCCCTGTGCTGCGGAGGGGATCTATCCAGGGGGTGAGTGGAATTGGAAGCCTTGTCGGCGGAAAGGTTGCTCTCGTTCACAGGGGGCGGGAGGTGGGGTGAAGTGGAGCGAGGATTCTCAGCGGGAAGCTGCACGCACCGAGGGAATTGAGGGAACTTTCCTCCTACCTCCACCTGAGCCCAGGCGCCGTGTTGGAGGGAGCTGCAGTTAACCGAGGAGGTGCCTGCCCAACACCCTTTCAACACCAGGCACGGGTCAGGGTAAGGACGGCACCTTACCCTGTGACTGTCAGGGCCACCCCGAACCCTCAATCTCTACACCAGCGAACTGGAGCTGGTGACCTCCCCAACGTCTCCTCGTCGGTCGCTCATCACCACACCCGGGGCAAGGGTGGGGGGGGGTCTCCTCCCTAAACACAGGGAGTGACAGGGCCCCCAGTTCAACAGCTGAGCTGGAAGACAGCACCTCTGGCAATGGAGCACTCCCCCAGTACTGCACCAGAGCATCATTAGCCTCCATATTTGTGATTAAGTGCGACAGTGCGACCCACAACCGTGTCTGATGAGAGTATCCAATGAGCCATGGATTATAGCGGGAGACGTTAAACCGTCTATCTGGGAGTTTATTAGCGTTGTACCAGTGTTGATTTTCCTTTATATTGTAAACACTTTAACTTCTTCCTTTATATTGTAAACACCTTTAACTTCTTCCTCTTCACCGAGGGGATTTAAGTCAACTTAAATTGAATCAATTCTTAATTAAGAAGGGCCTTGAACCAGTTTAATAAGTAATTAGAAGACATTCCAGTCCATGTATTTGAGAGACCTTTAATTCGTTGGCTAAAAAGTTCTGGGGAAGGGATCACCGGGCGCGATTCTCCACAAATAAAAACAAAGCAGGAAAATCAGTCCATTTCCTTTTGGCCCTGGAAACAGTGATCAGGTGTGTGTGTGTGTGTGTGTGTGTGTGTGTGTGTGTGTGTGTGTGTGTGTGTGTGTGTGTGTGTGTGTGACCCTGGAAACAGTGATCAGGTGTGTGTGTGTGTGTGTGTGTGTGTGTGTGTGTGTGTGTGTGTGTGTGTGTGTGTGACCCTGGAAACAGTGATCAGGTGTGTGTGTGTGTGTGTGTGTGTGTGTGTGTGTGTGTGTGTGTGTGTGTGTGTGTGACCCTGGAAACAGTGATCAGGTGTGTGTGTGTGTGTGTGTGTGTGTGTGTGTGTGTGTGTGTGTGTGTGTGTGTGTGAGACCCTGGAAACAGTGATCAGGTGTGTGTGTGTGTGTGTGTGTGTGTGTGTGTGTGTGTGTGTGTGTGTGTGTGTGGGACCCTGGAAACAGTGATCAGGTGTGTGTGTGTGTGTGTGTGTGTGTGTGTGTGTGGGACCCTGGAAGCAGTGATCAGGTGTGTGTGTGTGTGTGTGTGTGTGTGGGACCCTGGAAGCAGTGATCAGGTGTGTGTGTGTGTGTGTGTGTGTGTGTGTGTGTGTGTGTGTGTGTGTGTGTGTGTGGGACCCTGGAAACAGTGATCAGGTGTGTGTGTGTGTGTGTGTGTGTGTGTGTGTGTGTGTGTGTGTGTGTGTGTGGGACCCTGGAAGCAGTGATCAGGTGTGTGTGTGTGTGTGTGTGTGTGTGTGTGTGTGTGTGTGTGTGTGGGACCCTGGAAACAGTGATCAGGTGTGTGTGTGTGTGTGTGTGTGTGTGTGTGTGTGTGTGTGTGTGTGTGGGACCCTGGAAACAGTGATCAGGTGTGTGTGTGTGTGTGTGTGTGTGTGTGTGTGTGTGTGTGTGACCCTGGAAACAGTGATCAGGTGTGTGTGTGTGTGTGTGTGTGTGTGTGTGTGTGT
The DNA here is from genome assembly GCA_037974335.1 of Prionace glauca. NCBI lineage: Eukaryota > Metazoa > Chordata > Chondrichthyes > Carcharhiniformes > Carcharhinidae > Prionace > Prionace glauca. The sequence goes on from CM075737.1 coordinate 58,656,067, forward strand.
GTGTGGGACCCTGGAAGCAGTGATCAGGTGTGTGTGTGTGTGTGTGTGTGTGTGTGTGTGTGTGTGTGTGTGTGTGGGACCCTGGAAGCAGTGATCAGGTGTGTGTGTGTGTGTGTGTGTGTGTGTGTGTGTGTGTGGGGGGGACCCTGGAAGCAGTGATCAGGTGTGTGTGTGTGTGTGTGTGTGTGTGTGTGTGTGTGTGTGTGTGTGTGTGTGTGTGTGTGTGTGACCCTGGAAGCAGTGATCAGGTGTGTGTGTGTGTGTGTGTGTGTGTGTGTGTGTGTGTGTGTGTGTGTGTGTGTGTGACCCTGGAAGCAGTGATCAGGTGTGTGTGTGTGTGTGTGTGTGTGTGTGTGTGTGTGACCCTGGAAGCAGTGATCAGGTGTGTGTGTGTGTGTGTGTGTGTGTGTGTGTGTGTGTGTGTGTGTGTGTGTGTGAGTGTGTGTGTGTGTGTGTGTGTGTGTGTGTGTGTGTGTGTGTGTGTGACCCTGGAAGCAGTGATCAGGTGTGTGTGTGTGTGTGTGTGTGTGTGTGTGTGTGTGTGTGTGTGTGGGACCCTGGAAGCAGTGATCAGGTGTGTGTGTGTGTGTGTGTGTGTGTGTGTGTGTGTGGGGGGGACCCTGGAAGCAGTGATCAGGTGTGTGTGTGTGTGTGTGTGTGTGTGTGTGTGTGTGTGTGTGTGTGGGGGGGGGGGACCCTGGAAGCAGTGATCAGGTGTGTGTGTGTGTGTGTGTGTGTGTGTGTGTGTGTGTGTGTGTGTGGGGGGGACCCTGGAAGCAGTGATCAGGTGTGTGTGTGTGTGTGTGTGTGTGTGTGTGTGTGTGGGGGGGGGGACCCTGGAAGCAGTGATCAGGTGTGTGTGTGTGTGTGTGTGTGTGTGTGTGTGTGTGTGTGTGTGTGTGGGGGGGGGGGACCCTGGAAGCAGTGATCAGGTGTGTGTGTGTGTGTGTGTGTGTGTGTGTGTGTGGGGGGGGGGGACCCTGGAAGCAGTGATCAGGTGTGTGTGTGTGTGTGTGTGTGTGTGTGTGTGTGTGTGTGTGTGTGTGTGTGTGTGTGTGTGACCCTGGAAGCAGTGATCAGGTGTGTGTGTGTGTGTGTGTGTGTGTGTGTGTGTGTGACCCTGGAAGCAGTGATCAGGTGTGTGTGTGTGTGTGTGTGTGTGGGGGGGACCCTGGAAGCAGTGATCAGGTGTGTGTGTGTGTGTGTGTGTGTGTGTGTGTGTGTGTGTGTGTGTGTGTGACCCTGGAAGCAGTGATCAGGTGTGTGTGTGTGTGTGTGTGTG
>CM075737.1:58664848-58725246 GCA_037974335.1 Prionace glauca
GTGAGATTAACTGGATTAACCTGCAAAGGATATATCAGGCATATCAAACACAAACTGGTTTCTTCACGTGCTCACTGTGTACAAGTAGGCTTACATTAACACTGCAATGAAGTTACCATGAAGATCCCCCAGTTGCCACACTCTGGTGAATTTATCCAACCAGCACATCTTTTAGACTGTGGGAGGAAACTGGAGCACCCGGAGGAAACTCACGCAGACACGGGGAGAATCGTGCAGACTCTGTACAGGCAGTGACCCAAGCAGGGAATCGAATCCGGATCCCTGGCACTGGGAGGCACAGTGCCACCCCCTAAACTAAAAGTCATGAATGTAACCCAGCAACTAATAACTTGGTACCATGCTACCCAGTAACTAATAATTTGCTACTGTGCTGCCTAGTAAATTGGGCAGCACGGTAGCACAGTGGGTTAGCACTGCTGCTTCACAGCTCCAGGGTCCTGGGTTCGATTCCCCGGCTCGGGGTCACTGTCTGTGTGGAGTTTGCACATTCTCCTCGTGTCTGCGTGGGTTTTCTCCGGGTGCTCCGGTTTCCTCCCACAGTCCAAAGATGTGCGGGTTAGGTTCATTGGCCGTGCTAAGAAATTAGTGTCCTGAGATGTGTAGGTTAGAGGGATTGTTGGGTAAATAAGTAGGGATATGGGGGTAGGAGCTGGGTGGGATTGTGGTCGGTGCAGTCTCGATGGGCCGAATGGCCTCTTTCTGTACTGTAGGGGATCTATGATAATAAATCTAATACAGAATTACCCAGAGAATAGTTAGAATATGTACCTCACTACAGTATCGAGTGGCTGAGGTGAGTAATACTGACACATTTCAAGGTAAGCTAAACAAGGGTAAGAGAGAAAGATGTAGAAAGGAATGTTGGTGGAGATGGGAAGGAGGCGTGTCTGGACCAGTTGAACTGAATGGCTGCAAATTTTAGATGTGAACATTAAGCCTGGCATTAAAACAGCAGTGATATTGATGGAATTAAAGTTGTCTGGATACAGGGAGACATCAGGACATCTGTCAACCTAAATGAAAAACAGACCCTCTGCTATTCCCTCCTAGTATCGGCACCACAGTCTTAATATATCAAGGGCTTCACTTTTCCCTTGGAGTAATACAACAATGCTCGGGAGAAGCCATCCTGATAATAAAGGCAATTAGTTAACTGTTTGAAAGGGGGTGAACCATGTATAATTTATTCCTGCTAAGTTTCATAACCATTATGAGCACAGCATAGAATTCTCTAATTTGGCAAGTTAATGAGATGTGGCAAATGTTAACATAATTAAGCAAATAACAGTTGAAGGCCCTTTTGTATAAAGATCCATGACGCTGCGGAATATCCAGATTAAGATTTGGGTGTTACACCTCCTCGTCAGGGGGCATGTGCTGGGCTATGGGGAGAGAGGAGTGGTGGTGGGACTCATTGGGTCGTGTTTGAATAGAGCTGGCACAAACATGATGGATGGAATTCTATTGCACACTTTTCTTCATTAGAACAGCCAAAAAGAACAATCAAATATCACAATCCACTATCTGCATTGCCCAGTAAAATGGAAACCACCTTTTAATGAATCTACCTGCATGACAGGAAGTATTATCGGAGAGGGGTTGCTAAACCCAATGCTGCAAATATCTGCAAAGGTGCATAGATCCCTGAAAGTTGGCACCCAGATTGATAAGGTTACATGAGAACATAAGAAATAGGAGCAGGAGTCGGCCATCTTGCCCCTCGAGCCTGCCCCGCCATTCAATAAGATCATGGCTGATCTGAAGTGGATCAGTTCCACTTTCCCGCTTTCTCCCCATAACCCTTAATTCCTTTGCCTACCAAAAACCTCTGCACTCCCTCCAAGGCCAAAATATCCTTGTGCAAGTGCGGTGACCAAAACTGCACACAGTACTCCAGCTGTGGCCTCACCAGTGCCCTGTACAGTTGCAGCAAGACCTCCCTGCTTTTATATTCTATCCCCCTCGCTATGAAGGCCAGCATCCCATTCGCCTTCTTGATCACCTGCTGCACCTGCAGACTGGGTTTTTGCGACTCATGCACAAGGACCCCCAGGTCCCTCTGCATCGTAGCATGCTTTAAGGTTGATAAGAAGGCGTACGGTGTGTTAGCTTTTATTGGTAGAGGGATTGAATTTCGGAGCCGTGAGGTCACGTTGCAACTGTACAAAACTCTGGTGCGGCCGCACTTGGAGTATTGCGTACAGTTCTGGTTGCCGCATTATGAGAAAGATGTGGAGGCTTTGGAAAGGGTGCAGAGGAGGTTTACCAGGATGTTGCCTGGTATGGTGGGAAGGTCTTATGAGGAAAGGCTGAGGATCTTGAGGTTATTTTCATTAGAGAGAAGAAGGTTACGAGGTGACCTAATAGAGGCATACAAGATGATCAGAGGGTTAGATAGGGTGGACAGTGAGAGCCTTTTTCCTCGGATGGTGATGGCTAACACGAGGGTTCATAGCTTTAAATTGAGGGGTGGTAATTATAGGGTGGATGTCAGAGGTGGGTTCTTTACTCAGAGGGTAGTAAGGGTGTGGAATGCCCTGCCTGCAGCAGTTGTGGACTCGCCAACTTTAAGGGCGTTCAAATGGTCAGTGGATAGGCATATGGATAACATTGGAATAGTTTAGGTTAGAGGGTCATTAGATTGGTTCCACTGGTCGGCGCAACATCGAGGGCCGAAGGGCCTGTACTGCGCTGGAATGTTCTATGTTCTAAGTGAGAGTACATAGATGCAAGTGCAAGTGCAAGTGCCAGAGTGTAGTGTGCGCAAACAGACCAGCTCACACTCTGCAGTGTTGTTCTCAGGATTACCATTCTGAGGAGGCACTGAAGATGGAATAGGCCATCGGGGCAGATCCCTGCAGCTATCCCTCCACCTCCCCACACCTCACTCTGCGAAAGGAGGTCACCAAAATTGATCAGCTATTAATACTTCTTTCCAGCTGACGTGCTAACATCAGGAAGAGTTCAAGAGAAAAGGTAATGATCCGTCTTACTAAAGCTCCCTCTGAAAAATGATGATTGACTTCAGGAAGTGTAAAGGAGAACCTGCCCCTGTCTACATCAATGGAGATGAAGTGGAAAGGGTCGAGGGCTTCAAGTTTTTAGGTGTCCAGATCACCTGTCCTTGTCCCTCCCAAGCTGACGCTATAATTAAGAAAGCCCACCTACTTTCTCAGGAAATTTGGCACGTCAGCAACGACTCTCACTAACTTTGATGCCCCCATAGAAAGCATCCTTTCTGGTTGTATCACTGCTTGGTACGGGCTCCTGCTCTGCCCAAGATCATAAGAAACTACAAAAAAATCATGAATGTAGCCCAATCCATCACGCAAACCAGCCTCCCATCCATTGACTCTGTCTACACTTCCCACTGCCTCAGCCAGAGTAACCAAGGACCCCAAACACCCTGGACATTCTCTCTTCCATCAGTTATTAGCCTGCGTTTTTAGAATCTGCTGTATGTCGGGAAAAAGATACAGACGTCTGATGTCACTAACTCAAGGACCAGCTACTTCCCAGCTGCTGTCAGACTTTTGAATGCATTTACCTTTCATTAAGTTGACCTTTCTCTACATCCTAGCTATGACTGTAACACTACACTCTACGCCCTCTCCTTTCCTTCTCCATGAATGGAACGCTTTGTCTGTATCGCGCGCAGGAAACAATACTTTTTGCCGTATGTTAATAATACATCAATTCACTGAGACCCCCGTTGTGCCCCAGAGCATCACCTTTGCCCTCCTCCTTCTCTTCATCAAAGCACAGGCCAGGATTCCCAGACCCTCACCCGCTGCTGGGATTCTCCGATCAATGGATGGAGTTTTGGCTGCGTTCTCACTGCCAACAGCGATGGGGTGTAGATCCGGAGAATTCCTCCCACTGTCTTTAATAATGTCAGGGATAGACATTAGGTAACATGAACGGGCTCAGGGTGAGGGGGGGGGTGGGCGAGGTATAATTCGGATATCAGAGGGAGGTTTTTCACACAGAGGGTCGTGGGAGTATGGAATGTGCTGCCAAGTCATGTGGTGGAGGCAGGCTCGCTGGAGTTGTTTAAGGGATACTTAGATAGGCACATGAGCGGGATGGAGATGGAGGGATATAGGACACTGTTTTAAATAAGGATCAGGAGTTTTGGGAAGTTCCTGGGAATCTATTGATTCCTCTGGACCTTCCAACATATTTTCTGGTTCACTTGTTTTACTTTTGAGCTTCTGGGGATTCCCTTGAATGTTTGCATAAGATGTGCATGTTATTGATGTTTTTTCTCTTTTAATCCACAGGGTATTCAGTCCACCTTGTGTCCAACGAGGGGCGTACACGTGATGGGTCGTACGAGGGCTGCTCTTGGATGTTTCGAGAGTAGCCTAGTGCTTCATGTCGTTAGTGTATGCTTAAACTGGACCAGATACTGGGCAAGACGACAGCTCAGTGACTATCACTGTTTGCTGTGCAGACACATGGATTTGGGCCGGTGTCTGTGGGAGTTCTTTTGTTTAAGAAGGGGAACAGAGACTTCCCCGGGAATTATACACCGGTGAGTCTTACTTCTGTTGTTGGCAACGTTTTAGAAAAAATTATTCGGGACAGGATTTATAGTTATTTGGAGAGTAATGAATTGATTGGAAATAGTCAGCATGGTTTTGTAGCGGGTAGGTCATGCCTTACTAACCTTATAGAGTTCTTTGAGAAAGTGACCAAAGAGGTGGATAGGGGTAAGGCAGTGAATGTGGTGTATATGGATTTTAGCAAGGCGTTTGATAAGGTTCACCATGGTAGGCTTCTGCAGAAAATGCAGATGTATGGGATTGAGGGTGATTTAGATAATTGGATCAGGAATTGGCTAGCAGATAGGAGACAGAGAGTGGTGGTTGATGGTAAATATTCATCATGGAGTTCGGTTACAAGTGGTGTGCCTCAGGGATCTGTTTTGGGGCCACTGCTGTTTGTAATTTTTATAAATGATCTGGATGAGGGTATAGTTGGGTGTATTAGTAAATTTGCTGATGACACCAAAGTCGGAGGTGTGGTAGATTGTGAGGAAGGGTGTCATAGTTTACAGAGAGACTTGGACAAGTTGCAGAGCTGGGCCGAGAGGTGGCGGATGAATGAGTTTAATGCGGAAAAGTGTGAGGTAATTCACTATGGCAGGAATAACAGATGTGTCGAGTATAGGGCTAACGGTAGAACTCTGAATAGTGGATGAGCAGAGGGATCTAGGTATATGTGTACATAGATCCCTGAAAGTTGGGAGTCAAGTAGATAAGGTTGTTAGGAAGGCATACGGTGTCTTGGCGTTTATTGGTAGGGGGATTGAATTTAGGAGTCGCAGCGTCATGTTGCAACTGTACACAACTCTGGTACGGCCGCACTTGGAGTATTGTGTGCAGTTCTGGTCCCCACATTACAGGAAGGATGTGGAGGCTTTGGAGAGGGTGCAGAGGAGGTTTACCAGGATGTTGCCTGGTATGGAGGGGAGATCCTATGAGGAGAGACTGAGGAATTTGGGGTTGTTTTCGTTAGAAAGAAGGCGGCTAAGAGGGGACCTTATTGAAACATATAAGATGATTAGAGGTTTGGATAGGGTGGATAGTAATAGCCTTTTTCCTCGGATGGAGAAATCTAGCACGAGGGGGCATAGCCTTAAATTAAGGGGGGGTAGTTATAGGACTGATGTCAGGGGTAGATTCTTTACCCAGAGGGTGGTGAGGGACTGGAATGCCCTGCCAGCTGCAGTTATAAATGCGCCTAGTTTGGGGGCGTTTAAGAGATTCGTGGATAGGTTTATGGATGGAAAGGGTTTGGTTTAGGTTGACTGTTTAATTGGTCGGCGCAACATCGTGGGCCGAAGGGCCTGTTCTGCGCTGTAACGTTCTATGTTCGCACATTCTCCCCGTGCTTGCGTGGGTTTTCTCCGGGTGCTCCGGTTTCCTCCCACACCCCAAAGATGTGCTCTTAGGCTGATTGGTGTAACAAATTGCCCCTCAATTGGTCTCCCCTCAATCTGGTTTCCGATGTGGAGTACCATAAGCGTAGACAAGGATCACGGGTGGAAGAGGGGGCTCACAATGTTAAAATGGGCAGCGCGGGCTCGTTGGGCCGAAGGGCCTGTTTCCCGTGCTGTGTTGTTCTTTGCTCTTTTATGATGGCTGAATAACACGCTGATACTGGTGCCTAGGTAAAAACAATTTGCCATTTGCCTACAGCCTACAGAAGTAGGTAAGCTCAAATCCAAAGTGGGAACAAGATTTCCTTTGATGCACTGTATGTAATAAAATGATTAACATGTTAATACAATACAGAGTAGGCATCACATCACAGGCACGTTATCTGTCCACGTGTTATATGGGAAACAGTTTGCACTTGGTTCGTGGGATTTGTGCTATTTTAGTAGCAGGGCCCGGGGGGGGGGAATCGATGGACTGATGTTGATGAGCAATAACGAATGAGTAGCTCATTTACATCTCATTTACATCTCCGCTGGCTTCAGCCGGGAGGGAGATGAAACACAAAGTGAAGATTTCCCCAATGGTGTGCTCCGGGAGTATTGCAAAGACAGCCTCAGAAAGCAGGAAACTGCTGCCAGCGCTTAGAGAATGAGTACGTGCTTCATGTTAACACAGCACTAAATTAATGGCAATAAACATAGCTGATAGAACGCCATTCCATCAGCCCATGGCCAGGATTCTGTTCCTAAAACTCCTCCCCACTCTCCCAGCATCCACACTGACCGGAGAATCCAAATCAGCGCGAATCCCTGGGGAGTCCCATTCTTCCTAAGACCTTCCATACCAGGCAACATTCTGGTAAACCTCCTCTGCACTCTCTCCAGGGTCTCCACGTCCTTCCGGTAGTACGGCGACCAGAACTGGATGCAGTACTCCAAATGTGGTCTAACCAACGTTCTATATAACTGCAACATTAGACTCCAGCTTTTATACTCTATACCCCTTCCTATAAGGTTGTTAAGAAGGCATACGGAGTCTTGGCGTTTATTGGTAGGGGGATTGAATTTAGGAGTCGCAGCGTCATGATGCAACTGTACACATCTCTGGTGCGGCCGCACTTGGAGTTTTGTGTGCAGTTCTGGTCCCCACATTACAGGAAGGATGTAGAGGCTTTGGAGAGGGTGCAGAGGAGGTTTACCAGGATGTTGCCTGGTATGGAGGGGAGATCCTATGAGGAGAGATTGAGAGATTTGGGGTTGTTTTCGCTAGAAAGAAGACGGCTAAGAGGGGATCTCATTGAAACATATAAGATGATTAGAGGTTTAGACAGGGTAGATAGTGATAGCCTTTTTCCTAGGATGGAGAAAGCTAGCACGAGGGGGCACGATTTTAAATTAAGGGGGGGTAGTTATAGGACTGATGTCAGGGGTAGGTTCTTTACCCAGAGGGTGGTGAGGGACTGGAATGCCCTGCCAGCTGCAGTTGTAAATGCGCCTAGTTTGGGGGCGTTTAAGAGATCTGTGGATAGGTTTATGGATGAAAAGAGATTGGTTTAGGCTAGTGGGTCATTGTTTTGTAACTGGTCGGCGCAACATCGTGGGCCGAAGGGCCTGTTCTGCGCTGTAATGTTCTATGTTCTATGTTCTATAAAAGCAAGCGTACCAATATGCCTTCCTAGCCACCTTCTCCACCTGTACTGCCACCCTTCAAGGACTTGTGTACTTGCACACCTTTCTATTCCCTGGGGAAGCCCCACTGCAATGAAGTGCCCACTCAACTGGCCAATACCGGACCTCCTGTGGGATTCAGGACTCTGGAAGCAGGAATCTTCCCACACCCCACTCGGACAACTAATCAGAAGCTTGCATCTCTCTCTGTTGCCACCAAATTCACCAGGAGCAGCAGTTGCTGCCAGTAACATACTCAGGGGACATCACCGGGGGATCATCAGTGAATCCCTGGGCACAAATGGGTGCGGGCAAGATGTGTGGGTGAAATCAGTGGAGGGGGGGGGGGGTGTTGAAGTGGAAATTTTTCCTGTTTCTTGACTGTGATAGAGAGAGACTCAGCACGGTAGCACAGTGGGTTAGCACTGCTGCTTCACAGCTCCAGGGTCCTGGGTTCGATTCCCGGCTCAGGTCACTGTCTGGGTGGAGTTTGCACATTCTCCTCGTGTCTGTGTGGGTTTTCTCCGGGTGCTCCGGTTTCCTCCCACAGTCCAAAGATGTGCGGGTTAGGTTCACTGGCTATGCTAAAATTGCCCCTTAGTGTCCTGGGATGTGTAGGTTAGAGGGATTAGCAGGGATATGGGGATAGGGTCTGGGTGGGATTGTGTTCGGTGCAGACTTGATGGGCCGAAGGGCCTGTTTCTGCACTGTAGGGTTCTATGATGAAGGGGTAGGGTTCTATGAATAATAACTATAATAATAATAACAGTAATTGCTGCATTATAGGAAAGATGTGGAGGCATTGGAAAGGGTGCAGAGGAGGTTTACCAGGATGTTGCCTGGTATGGAGGGAAGATCTTATAAGGAAAGGCTGAGGGACTTGAGGTTATTTTTGTTAGAGAGAAGAAGGTTACGAGGTAACCTAACTGAGGCTTACAAGATGATCAGAGGATTAGATAGGGTGGACAGTGAGAGCCTTTTTCCTCGGATGGTGATGGCTAACACGAGGGGACATAGCTTTAAATTGAGGGGTGGTAATTATAGGATGGATGTCAGAGGTAGGTTCTTTACTCAGAGGGTAGTAAGGGCGTGGAATGCCCTGCCTGCTGCAGTTGTGGACTGGTCAACTTTAAGGGCGTTCAAATGGTTATTAGATAAATATATAGATGATATTGGAATAGTTTAGGTTAGATGGGCTTTAGATTGGTTCCACTGGTCGGCGCAACATTGAGGGCCGAATGGCCTGTACTGCGTTATAACGTTCTATGTTCTATGAGGTTACAGATTGAATTTCATACTGATGATGATCCACAGCACCTCCTTGGGTGCCCCACTGTGATCTGCTCGATCTGTTTTTGAATTGATGCCATTTAATGCCACACGACAGGATGGAGGACTGGTCTCGTTGCTGTTTATCAATGATTACAATTGAAAAGTCACGGTTTCTAACTTGAGAAAAGTTGGTTTTTACTGTCTATCACCAATTAACAGAAACTCCTCAGACAATGAGGCACTCACCTCTATCCCATTACTAATTACTAAAACATTGGATGTATTCCAAGTGGTGTTCCCAGAGCACCTAAGTGGATTTCTTAATGATATAGATAATCAGCATGTTCTCCGTAACCCTGCACATTTTACAGCGTTCTACAACAAAGGACATTAACCAGCTCAGGGAGTGGAGAGACTGGGATTAGACTAGGGATACACACTGACATTCATGGGTCAAAATAGCAAGTTCCTGGATTACAATGGTTCTGTATAAGACTGAGCAAGAGCAGAACTCAAACAAGATAGGAGTGCAAATTCCCCTAGACGTACTTCTGAAAAAAAAATCTTGATATAAGATCTGAGTGGAAAAATTCTTGAAGATCTTAGTAATTCTGGCTGATGACTTGTTCAGAATACTAAAAGCCAGGATGCGAAAGTCTGGTTCTCTGGTATGAGATGGTAACATTTTGTAGCTGGCTTGTTTTCGATTCGCGCTATATCCTAAGACTTGGGGTAGCACAGTGGGGTTAGCACTGCTGCTTCACAGCTCCACGGGTCCTGGGTTCGATTCCCGGCTCGGGGTCACTGTCTGTGTGGAGTTTGCACATTCTCCTCGTGTCTGCGTGGGTTTCCTCCCACAGTCCAAAGATGTGCGGGTTAGGTTGATTGGCTATGCTAAGAATGGTCTGTGGATGGTCTGGAAGGATGGCAAAAGTTGCAGCAGGACATAGATAGGATGCAGGACTGGGCAGAGAAGTGGCAGATGGACTTCAACGCAGATAAATGCGTAGTCGTCCATTTTGGCAGAACCAACGGGATGAACGAGTACACTATCAAGGGCAGAAGTCTGAGTAGTGTTGAAGAGCAGAAGGATCTCGGGGTCCGGGTCCATAGGACTCTTAAATCGGCCTCGCAGGTGGAGGAGGTGGTCAAGAAGGCGTATGGTGTACTGGCCTTCATTAATCGAGGGATTGAGTTTAGGAGTCGGGAGGTAATGCTGCAACTTTACAGGACCCTTGTGAGGCCTCATTTGGAGTACTGTGCGCAGTTCTGGTCGTCTCACTATAGGAAAGATGTAGAAGCTATTGAGAGGGTACAGAGGAGATTTACAAGGATGTTGCCTGGACTGGGAGGCATGCCTTATGAAGATAGGTTGAGGAAGCTGGGACTCTTTTCCCTGGAGAGACGAAGGTTGAGAGGCGACCTGATAGAAGTTTACAAGATGTCGAGAGGAATAGATAGAGTGGACTCTCAGAGGCTATTTCCCCGGGTTGAAATGGTCGCTACGAGAGGACACAGATTTAAGGTACAGGGAGGGAAGTTCAGAAGTGATGTTAGGGGTAAGTTTTTCACTCAGAGGGTGGTGAGTGAGTGGAATCGGCTGCCGTCAGTGGTGGTGGAGGTGAACTCGCTGGGGTCTTTTAAAAGACTTCTGGATGAGTATATGGGGTTTAATGGGATTGGGGGTTATAGATAGGTCTGTAGGTTGGTAGGTGTTGATGTGATCGGCGCAACTCGTGGGCCGAAGGGCCTGTTTGTGCTGTAGTGTTCTATGTTCTAAATTGTCCCTTAGTGTCCAGGGATGTGTAGGTTAGAGAGATTAGTGGGCATAATGTGTAGGGATATGGGGGTAGGGCCTGGGTGGGATTGTGTTCGGTGCAGACTCGATGGGCTGAAGGGCCTCTTTCTGTGCTGTAGGGTTCTATGATCTATTCAACACCTTTGCAACTTTTCAGTGAACAACGAAAGTGAACCCTATCCCTCCACACTCACAGGAAGGCAATGGCCTAGTGGTATATCTGCTGGGCTATGAATCCAGAAACTTAACCAATGTTCCTGAAACCTGGGTTCGAATCCCAGTGAGGCGGATGGTGGAATTTGATTTCGGTTAAAAAAATATCTGGAATTAAGAATCTATTAATGAACCCATTAGTTCACTAATGCCCTTCAGGGAAGGAAATCTGCTGTCCTTACCTGGTCTGGCCTACCTGTGACTCCAGAGCCTCAGCAATCTGGTTGACTCTCAATCGCCCTTAGGGATGGGTAATAAATGCAGACCAGCTAATGACGCCCATGTCCCATAAATTAATAAAACACAAACACATCTGAAAAAAGCGTTTCCCTCCAATCGAATGGAAATGAATAGCAGACTCGGAATGCTATTAGCATGATTAGTGATATAGATGATCTACGGTTGCGACCTACACTAATCGGATTAAGATACTCCTTTATCTGATATTCAGTGCAGTAAGCCTGGGTGTTTATGAAGTCAATTTTGTATTCAGGGCTGCCACCAATTGCCATCAAGGAACCACATGTCTTAATGCGAAATCGATAAGCTCACCTTTCAAGTAAACCATCATCGTACACTTCCCTGACCCCTTCGCAATGGGGAGGTTTAATTTGAAAACAAGAAGTAGCTGGTTGGTGACAGGCACCAGAGAATTAGAGTCTTAGAGGTTTACAGCGTGCAGAGGAGGTTTACCAGGATGTTGCCTGGTATGGAGGGGAGGTCCTATGAGGAGAGACTGAGAGATTTGGGGTTGTTTTCGCTGGAAAGAAGGCGGCTAAGAGGGGACCTCATTGAAACATATAAGATGATTAGAGGTTTAGACAGGGTGGACAGTGATATCCTTTTTCCTCGGATGGAGAAAGCTAGCACGAGGGGGCATGGCTTTAAATTAAGGGGGGGTAGCTACAGGACGGATGTCAGGGGTAGGTTCTTTATCCAGAGGGTGGTGAGGGATTGGAATGCCCTGCCTGCTGCAGTTGTAAATGCGCCTAGTTTGGGGGCGTTTAAGAGATCCGTGGATAGGTTTATGGATGAAAAGGGATTGGTTTAGGCTAGTGGGTCATTGTTTTTGTAACTGGTCGGCGCAACATCGTGGGCCGAAGGGCCTGTTCTGCGCTGTAATGTTCTATGTTCTATGTTCTATGAAACACGTCTTCAGCCCAACTGGTCCATGCCATCCGTTTTTTCCTTAAACCATTAAGCTAGTTCCGATTCCCGTGTTTGGCCCATATCCCTCTATACCAATCTTACCCATGTCTAAATGCTTTTTAAAAGACAAAATTGTATCCACCCCTACTATTACTTGTGGCAGTTTGTTCCTTCTGTGTGAAAAAATTGTCCTTCTGGGACCTTCTGTTTCTCTCCCCCATCAGCTTAAAAATAAGCCCTCTAATTTTAGACTCCCCTATCTTTGGGAACAGATATTGACTATCTAGCTGATCTATGCCCCTCATTATTTTATAGGCTTTTATAAGATCAACCCTAAGCCTCCTATACTCCAGGGAAAATAGTTCCAGTCTACCAAACTTCTCCTTATAACTCTAACCATTAAGTCCCAGGAGCATCCTAGTAAATCTTTTCTGCACTCTTTCTAGTTTAATAGTATCCTTTCTATAATAGGGTGACTGCACCAAAGTTATCAGTTGCATGACTCAAGTGTCATAAAGTTTCAAGTCCCACTCAAGAGTCTAAGCTCCAATGCAGTACCGAGGGAGTGCTGCAGTGTCAGAGATGCCGTTTTTTGGATGCACTATTAAATTGTGGTCCCGTCTGCCCTCTCCAGCAGGATGTTCGAGGAGGAAAGGCAAGTAATCCCCAGTGTTCTGGCCATTGTTCATTCCTCAACGAACAACAGATTGTCTGGGCCATTAGCAAACTGCTAGGATCTCAGAACATAAGAAATAGGAGCAGGAGTCGGCCATCTAGCCCTTCGAGCCTGCCCCGCCATTCAATAAGATCATGGCTGATCTGAAGTGGATCAGTCCCCATAACCCTTAATTCCCCTGTCTATCAGAAACCTATCTACCCGTGACTTAAATATATTTAGCGAGGCAGCCTCCACCACTTCAACGGGCAGAGAATTCCAGAGATTCACCACCCTTTAAGTGAAGAAGTTCCTCCTCAACTCCGATCTAAACTGCACCCCCCTTATCTTGAGGCTGTGCCCTCTAGTCCTGCTGTCCTTTCTGAGCTATCCATCCCCTTCATTATCTTATACGTCTCTATAAGATCCCCCCTCATCCTTCTAAACTCCAATGAGTACAGACCCAGTATATTTAGTCTCTCTTCATAGTCTAACCCCCCTTATCTCTGGTGTCAGCCTAGTCTTAGTGATTAGATGGTGCAGACCCTACATTATAACAATGACCACATTACCTTAGCAACATGGTTCTTTAAGGAGGGGGGGGGGGGGTGCAGAGGATGGTTTTGGGCCTTGTGGTTGGCAAGGACCCTCTAGATAGTACCAGGGAGGGGCTGAGCCACTGGGATCCGAGTCAAGGACAAACTGGCAGTTAAAGGCAGCGAGTTGAGTAGGGCAGTCACGTTATCAGTTAGTCTGACCTTGTATATAAATTATTCTTCATTTGGCAATAAAGCCTTTATTGCTAAGGTCCCATTGCATCACCCTTAATCAATCACAATCACAAAAGTGCTATATTGGATTGAAAGCACTTTGGGATATCGTGTGGTTGTGAAAGGTGCTATACAAATGCAAGCATTTCCTTTCTTGGGGACAAGCTTGGAAGCTGAAGCCAAGTCCCCCAAACTGATCTCCAACTAACAACGTAATGGATCACATCGAGCACTGCCATCCTCATTGTATCTGTGAGCACCTAGTGACCCAAATACAAGAGGTTTTTAACAATTGCAAAATACTTTCGAGATGTGACTTGGAACACCAAGCTTCATGGAGTCACCAATGACCTGTAAAGTGGTCAGTTGGTCAAGAAAAGAGACACCTTTCATTTACAGGTTTTCCTCACGGTTATAATTGCTGCCTCGTGCTTCACGTCGTTAGTGTACGCTTAAACTGGACCAACTGACGGGCAACACGACAGCTCAGCGACTATCACTGTTTGCTGTGGAGATACATGGGTCGGATCTCTGACTTGGGTCAGTGTCTGTGGGAGTTTGCACATTCTCCCCATGTCTGCGTGGGTTTTCCCCGGGTGCTCCGGTTTCCTCCCACACCCCCAAAAACGTGCTATTTAGGCTGATTGGTGTCAATAAATTGTCCCTGAATTGGATCTCCCTTAATCTGGCGCACATATAATTCTCTAAATTTCCACCCCCTTGATTGTGGCGTCCCACTAGAGGTAGACAAAAGTGTCGACGATCCACGAAAGACTTGAATAAGGCACTCACTGAGTGTTAAAATGGGCGGCACGGGCTTGGAGGGCCTGTTTCCTGTGCTGTGTTGTTCCTTGTTCTTTGCTCCCTCCAACTGTACCCACCCCCTGCACATGCACCACCCCACGTACCCACCCCTGTACCCGTACCCACCCCCTGCACACGCACCACCCCACGTACCCACCCCCTGCACACGCACCACCCCACGTACCCACCCCCTGCACACGCACCACCCCACGTACCCACCCCCTGCACACGCACCACCCCACGTACCCACCCCCTGCACACGCACCACCCCACGTACCCACCCCCTGCACACGCACCACCCCACGTACCCACCCCCTGCACACGCACCACCCCACGTACCCACCCCCTGCACACGCACCACCCCACGTACCCACCCCCTGCACACGCACCACCCCACGTACCCACCCCCTGCACACGCACCACCCCACGTACCCACCCCCTGCACACGCACCACCCCACGTACCCACCCCCTGCACACGCACCACCCCACGTACCCACCCCCTGCACCCGTACCCACCCACTGCACACGCACCACCCCAAGTACCCACCCCCTGCACCCGTACCCAACCCCTGCACCCGTACCCACCCCCTGCACACGCACCACCCCACGTACCCACCCCCTGCACCCGTACCCACCCCCTGCACCCGTACCCACCCCACGTACCCACCCCCTGCACACGCACCACCCCACGTACCTACCCCCTGCACACGCACCACCCCACGTACCCACCCCCTGCACACGCACCACCCCACGTACCCACCCCCTGCACACGCACCACCCCACGTACCCACCCCCTGCACCCGTACCCACCCCCTGCACCCGTACCCACCCCCTGCACCCGTATCCACCCCCTGCACATGCACCACCCCACGTACCCACCCCCTGCACCCGTACCCACCCCCTGCACCCGTACCCACCCCCTGCACCCGTATCCACCCCCTGCACACGCACCACCCCACGTACCCACCCCCTGCACACGCACCACCCCACGTACCCACCCCCTGCACCCGTACCCACCCCCTGCACCCGTACCCACCCCCTGCACCCGTATCCACCCCCTGCACATGCACCACCCCACGTACCCACCCCCTGCACCCGTACCCACCCCCAGCACCCGTACCCACCCCACGTACCCACCCCCTGCACCCGTACCCACCCCCTGCACCCGTACCCACCCCCTGCACACGCACCACCCCAAGTACCCACCCCCTGCACCCGTACCCACCCCCTGCACCCGTACCCACCCCCTGCACCCGTATCCACCCCCTGCACATGCACCACCCCACGTACCCAACCCCTGCACCCGTACCCACCCCCTGCACCCGTACCCACCCCCTGCACACGCACCACCCCACGTACCCACCCCCTGCACCCGTACCCACCCCCTGCACCCGTACCCACCCCCTGCACCCGTATCCACCCCCTGCACCCGTACCCACCCCCTGCACCCGTATCCACCCCCTGCACCCGTACCCACCCCCTGCACACGCACCACCCCACGTACCCACCCCCTGCACCCGTACCCACCCCCTGCACACGCACCACCCCACGTACCCACCCCCTGCACCCGTATCCACCCCCTGCACCCGTACCCACCCCCTGCACCCGTACCCACCCCCTGCACCCATATCCACCCCCTGCACCCGTACCCACGCCCTGCACCCGTACCCACCCCACGTACCCACCCCCTGCACCCGTACCCACCCCCTGCACCCGTACCCACCCCCTGCACACGCACCACCCCACGTACCCACGCCCTGCACCCGTACCCACCCCACGTACCCACCCCCTGCACCCATATCCACCCCCTGCACCCGTACCCACCCCCTGCACCCATATCCACCCCCTGCACCCGTACCCACGCCCTGCACCCGTACCCACCCCACGTACCCACCCCCTGCACCCGTACCCACCCCCTGCACCCGTACCCACCCCCTGCACACGCACCACCCCACGTACCCACCCCCTGCACCCGTACCCACCCCCTGCACCCATACCCACCCCACCCCTGCACCCGTACCCACCCCCTGCACACGCACCACCCCACGTACCCACCCCCTGCACCCGTATCCACCCCCTGCACCCGTACCCACCCCCTGCACACGCACCACCCCACGTACCCACCCCCTGCACCCGTACCCACCCCCTGCACCCGTACCCACCCCCTGCACCCATATCCACCCCCTGCACCCGTACCCACGCCCTGCACCCGTACCCACCCCACGTACCCACCCCCTGCACCCGTACTCACCCCCTGCACACGCACCACCCCACGTACCCACCCCTGCACCCGTACCCACCCCCTGCACCCGTACCCACCCCCTGCACCCGTACCCACCCCCTGCACCCATACCCACCCCCTGCACACGCACCACCCCACGTACCCACCCCCTGCACCCGTACCCACCCCCTGCACCCATACCCACCCCACTTACCCACCCCTGCACCCGTACCCACACCCTGCACACGCACCACCCCACGTACCCACCCCCTGCACCCGTACTCACCTCCTGCACACGCACCACCCCACGTACCCACCCCCTGCACCCGTACTCACCCCCTGCACCCGTACCCACCCCCTGCACACGCACCACCCCAAGTACCCACCCCCTGCACCCGTACCCACCCCCTGCACCCGTACCCACCCCCTGCACACGCACCACCCCACGTACTCACCCCCTGCACCCGTACCCACCCCCTGCACCCGTACCCACCCCCTACACACGCACCACCCCACGTACTCACCCCCTGCACACGCACCACCCCACGTACCCACCCCCTGCACCCGTACCCACCCCCTGCACCCGTACCCACGCCCTGCACCCGTACCCACCCCACGTACCCACCCCCTGCACCCGTACTCACCCCCTGCACACGCACCACCCTACGTACTCACCCCCTGCACACGCACCACCCCACGTACCCACCCCTGCACACGCACCACCCCACGTACCCACCCCCTGCACCCGTACCCACCCCCTGCACACGCACCACCCCAAGTACCCACCCCCTGCACCCGTACCCACCCCCTGCACCCGTACCCACCCCCTGCACACGCACCACCCCACGTACTCACCCCCTGCACCCATACCCACCCCCTGCACACGCACCACCCCACGTACTCACCCCCTGCACCCGTACCCACCCCCTGCACCCGTACCCACCCCCTGCACACGCACCACCCCACGTACTCACTCCCTGCACACGCACCACCCCACGTACCCACCCCCTGCACCCGTACCCACCCCCTGCACACGCACCACCCCACGTACTCACCCCCTGCACACGCACCACCCCACATACCCACCCCCTTCCCCCCTACCCACCCCCTGCACACGCACCACCCCACGTACCCACCCCCTGCACCCCAGTGTGTGATGCTTCCCATTGGGAATAGCGGACCACACTCTGCCTGAAAGAGGAGCAACCTTTAGCCAATGGTTTAGTTCAAAACAAGCGCAACAGCAGGCCTGATGGATGGTAAGAAAGGTTCTCCCTAAACGGTGCCCTGTTCCTCTGAACACGGGGCATGCACGGCTCACTCCAAACCGTTCGCCGAGGTGCTCATTTCTTCCTGGAGGAACCAAGGACAACTGTGACATCTAGTGGCAGAAAACGGAGCCAGAAAAGATATCGAGTTCCCCTTCCCTGGAATCTTTAGCCGGGAGCAGACGCTGATTCATGGAGGAATGGCCAAGACAAATAAAGCTGTAGACAAAACTATTAGAGAATCCAACACACCAAGCTATCATTCGCTCCATAAATGCAGCCAAAAATCTTCCCAGTTCAAACTGTTCCAGATCTGTTCCAAATATTCAAAAATGAATATTTGACAGAAGTAAACAAGAATTCATCAGAATTCTCCAACCAACAGTTCCATCTCCCTGGTTCTATTTCTCTTTGGTTGGTGAAAGTTATTCAATTGCATGCACAAAGCTGTTTTCAAACCATCTCCAAGGCGTCTCTAAATAACTGAAAATGGTTTTTAGCCCTAGTGTGTGCACTGTGTGAGGTGCAGAGCAGTGTGCCCCAGCCTATCGGTGTAAAATAAGCAAGGTTCCATCATCTTCCCTTCTCACTATCCCATAATATTGCTTGAAGATTTATTCTTGGCGTGTGGGCAAGGCCAGAGATAATCGTGCATCCCGGGATATCTTTGGAAAGGTGGTGGTGAGCTTTCATAACATAATAGAACCAGCATAGAACCCTACAGTGCAGAAACAGGCCCTTCGGCCCATCGAGTCTGCACCGAACACAATCCCATCCAGACCCTATCCCCATATCCCTACACATTTTACCTGCTAATCCCTCTAACCTACACATCCCAGGACACTAAAGGGCAATTTTAGCATAGCCAATGAACCTAACCCGCACATCTTTGGACTGGTGGTAATAGGAGCAGGAGTAGGCCATCTAGCCCTTCGAGCCTGCCCCGCCATTCAATAAGATCATGGCTGATCTGAAGTGGATCATTTCCACTTTCCCGCTTTCTCCCCTTAATTCCCTTGTCTATCAGAAATCTATCTACCCGTGACTTAAATATATTTAGCGAGGCAGCCTCCACCACTTCAACGGGCAGAGAATTCCAGAGATTCACCACCCTTTGAGTGAAGAAGTTCCTCCTCAACTCCGATCTAAACTGCACCCCCCCCCCCCCCCCTTGATTTTGAGGCTGTGCCCTCTAGTCCTGCTATCCTTTCTAAGCAGGAAAAATCTCTCTACCTCTTGGTAACCACCAGAGCCGATGTGGTAAAGGTACTCCCACAGTGCTTTTAGAAAGGGAGTTTCGAGATTTTTCAAAGACAGATTAGGGATAGACAGCACAGCGTTGTATGTTGGAAATCAGGTCTTACAAAATTTTTTGAAGGGTGGCCAAGAAAATAGATGAGGACGGCGCAGTAGATGTTGTCTACATGGACTTTACAAGGCCTTTGACAAGGTACCGCATGATAGACTGGTCAGAAAGGTTCAATCCCAAATGGATACAGAATTGGCTTGATAACAGAAGACAGAGTGTGGTTGTGGAGGATTGTTTTTCAAACTGGAGGCCAGCTGTGTGCCTCAGGGATCGGTGTTGGGTCAAAGAACAACACAGCACGGGAAACAGGCCCTTCGGCCCAACCAGCCCATGCTGCCATTTTATCATTGAGTTCCCTCCTCTACCTATGACCTTTGTCTCTGTCTATTGGATTCCACAATAAAGGAGCCATAACCAGATTGAGGGAAGAATAATTTAGGGACAATTTGTTACACCAATCAGCCTAACAGCACATTTTTGGGGTGTGGGAGGAAACCGGAGCACCCGGAGAAAACCCACGCAAGCACGGGGAGAATGCGCAAACTCCCACAGACCACTTTTTCAAACAAACCATCTAATTCCCTTGGAAAATATATTACCCAGTCCAACTCAACAGTTTCTCACAATCACCTGCTTTATATAAAAAAAATCTAAAATTTCTGCCTTTCCTTTACAGTGTTACTATCTCCCCGAGTTAATTTGAGTTTGTTTATTTGGTTGATGTGAAACCAATGGGAAAAATCATCTTATTAAATCCCTTCACCCTCTTTAAATCCTCAGCAGGATCACCCTTTAACTTTCAATCCAACTAAAAGCTCTAACTACACCCCGGGTAACATCCATTGAATCTGCCCTGTGGGGTGGCACGGTGGTTAGCACTGCTGCCTCACAGCACCAGGGATCTTGGTTCAATTCCTGGCTTGGGTCACCGTCTGTGGAGTCTGCATGTTCTCCCCATGTCTGCGTGGGTTTCTCCGGATGCCCAGTTTCCTCCCACAGTCTGAAAGACTCACTGATATGTTTTTTTTTGGACCTACTGCAACTGGAAAATTTCACTTCATTTACTTTATCGGAACTCCTCGTCATTTTACACACTTTAGGTACATCTCTGCTTACTCTTTGTTGCTCTTAGAACAACAATCCTAGCTCTCTGTTGGGAAGTCTGAATGTTTGGAAGTCCCTCACAGTAGGTTGGTAGAAAAGGTTAAGGCACATGGGATACAGGGACAGGTATCTGGATGGATTGAAAACTGGCTGGGCAACAGGAGACAGAGAGTAGTAGCGGAAGGGTCCTTTTCTAGCTGGAGGTCTGTCACTAGTGGTGTGCCGCAGGGCTCAGTATTGGGACCTCTTCTATTCGTAATATATATAAATGACTTGGAAGAGGGCGTGTGTGGTGTGATCAGCAAGTTTGCAGATGACACAAAGATGGCAGGACTGGCAGACAGTGAGGAGGAGTGTCAGGCAACACAGCAGGATATAGATAGGCTGGTATATTGGGCAGATAGATGACAGACGGAATTTAATCCTGATAAATGCAAGGTGATGCATTTTGGAAGGAATAATGTAGAGGGGGGTTATATGATAAAGGGTAGGCCTATTAAGAACATAAGAACATAAGAAATAGGAGCAGGAGTAGGCCATCTAGCCCTTCGAGCCTGCCCCACCATTCAATAAGATCGTGGCTGATCTGTCGTGGCTCAGTTCCACATTCCCGCCCTCTTCCCATAACCCTTAATCCCCTCTCTTATCAAAAACCCATCAACCCGCGTCTTGAAAATATTTAGCGAGGCAGCCTCCACCACTTCAACGGGCAGAGAATTCCAGAGATTCACCACCCTTTGAGTGAAGAAGTTCCTCCTCAACTCCGTTCTAAAATGCCCCTCCTTTATCTTGAGGCTGTGCCCCCTAGTCCTACTGTCCTTTCTGAGCGGGAAGAGTCTCTCCACCTCTATCCTATCCATCCCATTCATCATCTTATATGTCTCAGTGAGATCTCCCCTCATTCTTCTAAACTCTAACGGGTACAAGCCTAGTTTATTCAGCCTCTCCTCATAGCTCAACCCCCTCAACTCCGGTATCAGCCTAGTAAACCTCCTCTGCACTCCCTCCAAGGCCAAAATATCCTTGCGTAAGTGCGGCGACCAAAACTGCACACAGTACTCCAGCTGCGGCCTCACCAATGCCCTATACAGCTACAGCAAGACCTCCCTACTTTTATATTCAATCCCCTTCGCTATGAAGGCCAGCATCCCATTCGCCTTCCTGACCACCTGCTGCACCTGCAAGCTGGGTTTTTGCGACTCATGCACAAGGACCCCGAGGTCCCTCTGCACCGTCGCCTGCTGCAGTTTTTCGCCCCGTAAGTAATAATCCTTCCTACCATTATTCCTACCAAAGTGGACCACCTCACACTTGACAACATTAAATTCCATTTGCCATTTCCTGGCCCATTCGCCCAGCCTATCTAGATCCTTCTGCAGACTCTCCACACCCTCCGCACAATTTGCCTTTCCCCCAATCTTGGTGTCATCAGCAAATTTTGACACCCTGCACTCGGTTCCCTCCTCCAGATCATCTATATAAATGGTAAATAGCTGAGGCCCCAGCACCGACCCCTGGGGCACTCCACTAGTCACCATCCGCCAATCCGAATAGCACCCGTTGACCCCCACTCTCTGCCTCCTATTTGACAACCAATCCTCTATCCACGCTAACACCCTACCCCCAACTCCATGTCCCCTGACCTTCTGCAATAACCTCTTGTGAGGTACCTTGTCAAACGCCTTCTGAAAATCTAGAAAGACCACATCCACCGGCTCTCCTCTATCCACTGCCCTAGACACATCCTCATAGAACTCCAGTAAATTTGTCAGAATGCAGAGGGACCTGGGAGTGCAAGTGCACAAGTCTTTGAAGGTGGCAACACAGGTGGAGAAGGTTGCGAAGAAAGCTTAAGGAATGCTAGCTTTTATAGGAAGGGGTATAGAGTACAAGAGCTGGCATCTAATGTTGCAGTTGTACATAACGTTGGTTAGACCACATTTGGAGTACTGTGTCCAGTTCTGGTCACCTTACTACCGGAAGGACGTGGAGACCCTGGAGAGAGTGCAGAGGAGGTTTACCAGGATGCTGCCTGGTATGAAAGGGCTGGGGTATGAGGAAAGATTGGGTAAATTGGGGCTGTTTTCCTTAGAAAGACAGAGATTGAGGGGGGATCTGATAGAGGTGTATAAGATAGTGAAGGGTATAGAACATAGAACATTACAGTGCAGAACAGGCCCTTCGGCCCACGATGTTGCGCCGACCAGTTACAAAAACAATGACCCACTAGCCTATACCAATCCCTTTTCATCCATAAACCTATCTACAGATCTCTTAAACGCCCCCAAACTAGGCGCATTTACAACTGCAGCTGGCAGGGCATTCCAATCCCTCACCACCCTCTGTGTAAAGAAACTACCCCTGACATCCGTCTATAACTACCACCCCTTAATTTAAAGCCATGTCCCCTCGTACTAGCTTTCTCCATCCGAGGAAAAAGGCTATCACTATCCACCCTATCTAAACCTCTAATCATCTTATATGTTTCAATGAGGTCCCCTCTTAGCCGCCTTCTTTCCAATGAAAACAACCCCAAATCTCTCAGTCTCTCCTCATAGGATCTCCCCTCCATACCAGGCAACATCCTGGTAAACCTCCTCTGCACCCTCTCCAAAGCCTCCACATCCTTCCTGTAATGCGGGAACCAGAACTGCACACAGTACTCCAAGTGCGGCCGCACCAGAGTAGTGTACAGTTGCAACATGACGCTGCGACTCCTAAATTCAATCCCCCTACCAATAAACGCCAAGATAGAGTAAACAGTGGCAGGCTTTTTCCTAGATTGGAGACAAATATCACGAGAGGCCATGGGCTTAAGGTGAGGGGGGAGAGGTATAATTTGGATATTAGAGGGAGGTTTTTCACACAGAGGGTCGTGGGGGTATGGAATGCGCTGCCAAGTAAGGTGGTGGAGGCAGGCACGCTGGAGTTGTTTAAGGTTTACTTAGATAGACACATGAGCGAAACAAGGATGGAGGGTTATAGGAGACTGTTTTAAATAAGGATCAGAGACTCGGGACATTCCTGGAAATCTAATGTTACCTGTGTTGATGTTTTGTCTCTTTTACTCCACAGATGTGTCGGTCCACCTTGTTGTCTAACGAGGGGCATGCACACGGTGGGTCGTGTGTGGTCTGCTCTTGGATGTTTCGAGAGTGGCCTAGTACTTCACATCGTTAGTGTACGCTTAAACTGGACCAGCAGATGGGCACCACAACAGTTCAGTGACTATCACTGTTTGCTGTGCAGACACATGGATTTGGGCCGGTGTCTGTGGGGAGTTTGCGCATTCTCCCCGTGCTTGCGTGGGTTTTCCCCGGGTGCTCCGGTTTCCTCCCACACCCCAAAGATGTGCTGTTAGGCTGATTGGTGGAACAAATTGTCCCTAAATTATTCTCCCCTTAATCTGGTTTCCAATGGGGGGAACCATACGCATAGACACGGGTCAAAGGTGGAAGAGGAAAAGCACAATATTAAGATGACGGTGTGGGCTCATTGGGCCAAAGGGCCTGTTTCCCGTGTTGTTTTTTGTTCTTTGTAATTGATTGTGCGTTGATAAAGGAACAATATAATGTATTGCTGCAAAAAACATATTTTGCCAAAGCTTTTTGTCTTGCACTCATCAGGACAATCATAAGAACACTGATGTCAGGAGAAACAACTGCTTCGTACTCTATGAGAAGCAAGTGCTGATTGGTAGAGCTGACGCCATTGGAGAATGTACCAGTTGATAATGACTGACAGTTAACTGCAAAGAATTGCTTAAAATTTAAACCAGGCAGCTTGACTCTGATTGGTCAATGCATTCCCCTCAGGAATGGACCAGTGAATGGTTCTCACTTTGCTGAGCTGAAACAGGTGCAATGAGTGTACTGTCTGTTCTGTCTGCAAAGGAGAGGCCATCACTGTGTCAACGGTATCTTCACCCCCAGCTAGGACCTTGTGGCTTTGTTTATTCTAAGCCACATTAATTCGACAGGAAATCCTCAGAAAATCCACAGACACCAAGAAGCGTACTTGAAAAATCCCCACAACAGACGCAAAGTTCTTAATTCCAGAATATCAATTATCAATTTTTGGAATGGATGCAAGCAAGTCCGTGGGACTCTCCACTGATTGCCCTTTACTGGGGCTGCTTCACTCTAAAATTAACTCACATCCTTTGTGAAGTGACGTATAAAGAACAAAGAACAACACAGCACGGGAAACAGGCCCTTCAGCCCAACGAGCCCGCACCACCATTTCAACATTGTGAGTCCCCTCTCCACCCATGACCCTTGTCTACGCTTATGGCACTCCACATTGGAAACCAGATTGAGGGGAGACTAATTTAGGGACAATTTGTTACACCAATCAGCCTAAGAGCACATTTTTGGGAGGAAACCGGAGCACCTGGAGAAAACCCACGCAGGCACGGGGAGAATGCGCAAACTCCCACAGACATTGGCCCAAATCCATGTAACTGCACAGCAAACAGTGATAGTCACTGAGCTGTCGTGTTGCCCGTCAGTTGGTCCAGTTTAAGCGTACACTAACGACGTGAAGCACTAGGCAACTCTCGAAACATCCAAAAGCAGCCCTCGTACGACCCACCGCGTGTACGCCCCTCGTTGGACAACAAGGTGGACTGAATCACTTGTGGATTAACAAAGAAAAACATCAATAACATGTATAGTTCTCAGTGTGTGCAGCGCAGATTCTGTGCACTAAAATTCAGACGGTTGCTAATGTTAATTTGTAATGCCAGTTTATACCGTTCACATTGATGCCTGTAATAACTAAATTCCTTTCAGTTCAGCTTACACAGTTTAAATTCTTCTTATGTCGGAGATTACCAAGAGTGTGCAACATTTCAAAAGATCAAAACATTCAGTGTATGCAAAATCATCACTTTATATCATCATTCACAATGCCACTGATACTCATCTAGCATTTAAATAATAGATCAAATTCACTGGGGAATAGTTATTAACAGCACATAGAAACGTGACTCACGTCTTCAATAGATCCAGGGTGAATTCAAACAAAATGTAACACATCTTATTAAAAGCAGCAATGATTAGGATTAGGGTTAGGAGTAGGAGAGAGCATGGTGGTACAGTGTGGTTAGCACTGCTGCCTCACAGCGCCAGGGACCAGGATTCATTTTCAGTCTCAGGTGATTGCACAGACCTCACCGCACACTCCAAAGATGTTATATGAGATTGGCCACGCTAAATTGTCCCCAGTGGCCCGAGATGTGTCGTTTAGATGAGATTAGCCATGGTAAACGTGCCGGGGTATTGGGGATAAGTGGGGGAGAGGGCCTGGGTAAGAATCTCCCTCAGAGAGCCAATGTAGACTCGCAGAGCCAAATAGCCTCTTCTGCCCTGTAGGCATTAAGAACATAAGAAATAGGAGCAGGAGTAGGCCATCCAGCCCTTCGAGCCTGCCCCGCCATTCAATAAGATCATGGCTGATCTGAAGTGGATCAGTTCCACTTTCCCGCTTTCTCCCCTTAATTCCCCTGTCTATCAGAAACCTATCTACCCGTGACTTAAATATATTCAGCGAGGCAGCCTCCACCACTTCAATGGGCAGAGAATTCTAGAGATTCACCACACTTTGAGTGAAGAAGTTCCTCCTCAACTCCGATCTAAACTGCCCCCCCCCTTATCTTGAGGCTGTGCCCTCTAGTCCTGCTATCCTTTCTAAGTGGGAAGAATCTCTCTACCTCTACCCTATCCATCCCTTTCATTATCTTATACGTCTCTATAAGATCCCCCCTCATCCTTCTAAACTCCAACGAGTACAGACCCAGTCTATTCAATCTCTCTATGAATTGAATCTATGATTCTATGAATTGGCCATGTTAAATTGCCCCCTAGTGTCAGGGGGACTAACAGGGTAAATACATGGGGCTATAAGATGGAGCCTGGCTGGGATTGTATAGGCTCAATGGGCCAAATGGCTTCCTTGAGTACTGTAGTGAAACTGCGCTGCTACGATTATACATTGGCTGTTTTGATTTTGGGATAACCCAGGGTTTTTGTCCAAATCTGCTCGCTTGCCCACCTCCCATCTCCTTTGCCCCACCTGTGGCGGTGTACTTTCATCTGGAATTCCCTCCTCTGAGAGGGGTGTTAGAACTTACCTCCATGAGAAAGCGTTTGACCATCTGCTTTGATATCCCCTTATCTGGCTCAGCGTCAGCCATTGGCAGCTCCGGTCCAGCACCTGTGCAAAGTGTGAGGGTTACGGCAATTTGTGGTTAGTGTCCTACTTCAGATTGGCTTTGTGTTTCTGCTCAGCCAGAAAGCTTGGCGCTCACAGCTTAATTTGTAACCTGAACACGGTCACCATGCTGGATTGATAAAGGGGAAGGAACGTCTTAATGAAAGCTAGCATTAGTGTGACATAATACCACACTGTCCAAAAACCTTTAGAACGTATGTATTGGTGAGCTGTCCCGAATTTTACTGCCCCACTCACCACGCAAATTGGAGTGGGCGAGGAGAGGGACCTGGGAAGGTCTGTTGACCTCAGGTGGGCTTTTAGAACATAAGTAAGAACATAAGAAATAGGAGCAGGAGTGGGCCATCTAGCCCTTCGAGCCTGCCCCGCCATTCAATAAGATCACGGCTGATCTGAAGTGGATCAGTTCCACTTTCCCGCTTTCTCCCCTTAATTCCCCTGTCTATCAGAAATCTATCTACCCGTGACTTAAATATATTTAGCGAGGCAGCCTCCACCACTTCAACGGGCAGAGAATTCCAGAGATTCACCACCCTTTGAGTGAAGAAGTTCCTCCTCAACTCCGATCTAAACTCCTTATCTTGAGGCTGTGCCCTCTAGTCCTACTGTCCTTTCTAAGGAGGAAGAATCTCTCTACCTCTACCCTATCCATCCCCTTCATTATCTTATACGTCTCTATAAGATCCCCCCCCCCCCCTCATCCTTCTAAACTCCACTTACAGTTTTAACTCCATGAACTCAATTTTAATTCTCAATTTGGGATGAGAGAGGCCATAAAATCCAGCCCCTAGACCTATAAAAGTTACAAATAAAAGTAAATGAAAGCTATCATGTTATAAAGACATATAAAGAATGTACGGACCACATAACAGGAATTGGCAAAAACAAATTTCTGATATTTCTCTGTACACTCTCTAACTGCAATTTTTGCCCTACGTATTGTCAGTCTGTTAGAACCAGAGAGAAATAAGTGATAGTCATGACAGTTTGCTATGCAGATACATGGATTTGGGCCGGTGTCTGCGGGGAGTTTGCGCATTCTCCCCGTGCCTGCGTGGGTGTTCTCCGGGTGCTCCGGTTTCCTCCCACACCCCAAAGATGTGCTCTTAGGCTGATTGGTGTGAACAAATTGTCCCTCAATTAGTCTCCCCTCAATCTGGTTTCCAATGTGGAGTGCCATAAGCGTGGACAAGGGTCACGGGTAGAAGAGGGGACTCACAATGTTAAAATGGGCAGCGCGGGCTCGTTGGGCCGAAGGGTCTGTTTCCCGTGCTGTGTGTCATGTGTGTTGTTCTTTGTTCTGAACCCACATCAAGAACCGAACAGGCAATGGATAAATGTTACAAATATCATCGCTGTGAGTTTGTCAGAATCGACACGGTACGGTAGCACAGTGGGTTAGCACTGCTGCTTCACAGCTCCAGGGTCCGGGGTTCGATTCCCGGCTCGGGGTCACTGCCTGTGTGGAGTTTGCACATTCTCCTCGTGTCTGCGTGGGTTTTCTCCGGGTGCTCCGGTTTCCTCCCACAGTCCAAAGATGTGCGGGTTAGGTTCATTGGCTATGCTAAAATTGCCCCTTAGTGTCCTGGGATGTGTAGGTTAGAGGGATTAGCAGGTAAAATGTGTAGGGATATGGGGATGGGGTCTGGGTGGGATTGTGTTCGGTGCAGACTCGATGGGCCGAAGGGCCTGTTTCTGCACTGTAGGGTTCTATGCTGGTTCTATATGCAGGGTGGAATAGGTGTAGGGTGATGTGGCGGCGCGGGCTCGTTGGGCCGAAGGGCCTGTTTCCCGTGCTGGGTTGTTCTTTGAAACGAGCTGATGCGACTGAAGGTCCGGTGTATTTTAATAATAAAGTCCTCTCGACATGCTTTGGAAGCATTGCAAATAGAAAAAAAATGGGAGATTCAGTTAGATTTATTAGATAAGCTTACTTTATTTTTAAATGTTGTTTTACAACACCGTTTTTCCAGACAGAAATGTGATGTTTGCAGCTCATGCGTAGCGCAATAATTGCGGGTTAGGGAGTGAATAGTGGAAGCATCAGAAATTCATTTTTGCCAATGTAAATTCCTATTATGTGAATGCAACCAAAACTGCTGGAGTAAACAGTACCTGCCTGCTGCTAATATGGATTATGGGAAGGATTTGCCACAGCAAATCCTTCTCAATTCACAATCCATTGGACCCAGCAGATCGGCTCTGCAATATGAGCGAACATACATATACAAATATACAAACAAACATATAGATAGGGTGGACTCTCAGAGGCTATTTCCCCGGGTTGAAATGGTCGCTACGAGAGGACACAGATTTAAGGTGCGGGGAGGGAAGTACAGAGGTGATGTTAGGGGTACGTTTTTCACTCAGAGGGTGGTGAGTGAATGGAATCGGCTGCCGTCATCAGTGGTGGAGGCGAACTCGCTGGGGTCTTTTAAAAGACTTCTGGATGAGTATATGGGGTTTAATGGGATTGGGGGCTATAGATAGGTCTATAGATTGGTGGGGTTGATGTGATCGGCGCAACGCGAGGGCCGAAGGGGCTGTTTGTGCTGTAATGTTCTATGTTCTATGTTCTTCCTGAAAATTTCCTGGGATTCTCCTGCCTTAACCGTAGCCAATCCATTTTTTTTTCCATTCATTCATGGGACATGGGCGTCACTGGTTGGTCAGTATTTGTTGCCCATTCCCAGTTGCCCCTTGTTCAGAGGGCAGTTAAGAGTCAACTACATTGCTGTGTCACATGGAGGCCAGACCAAGTAAGGAAGGCAGATTTCCTTCCCTAAAGAACATTAGTGAACCAGATGGGTTTTGCCCTGACAATCAACAATGGTCTAGAATATAAAAGTAGGGAGGTCTTGCTGCAACTGTACAGGGCACTGGTGAGGCCGCAGCTGGAGTACTGTGTGCAGTTTTGGTCGCCGCACTTGCGCAAGGATATTTTGGCCTTGGAAGGAGTGCAGAGGAGGTTCACTAGGCTGATACCGGAGATGAGGGGGTTGGACTATGAAGAGAGGCTGAATAGACTGGGTCTGTACTCGTTGGAGTTTAGAAGGATGAGGGGGGGATCTTATTGAGACGTATAAGATAATGAAGGGGATGGATAGGGTTGAGGTAGAGAGATTCTTCCCGCTTAGAAAGGATAGCAGGACTAGAGGGCACAGCCTCAAAATAAGGGACGGGCACTTTAGATCAGAGTTGAGGAGGAACTTCTTCACTCAAAGGGTGGTGAATCTCTGGAATTCTCTGCCCATTGAAGTGGTGGAGGTTACCTCGCTGAATATACTGAAGTCACGGGTAGATGGGTTTTTGACAGACAGGGGATTAAGGGTTATGGGGAGAAAGCGGGAAAGTGGAACTGATCCACTTCAGAAGAGCCATGATCTTATTGAATGGCGGGGCAGGCTCGAAGGGCTAGATGGCCTACTCCTGCTCCTATTTCTTATGTTCTTACTTATGTTCTAAAAGCCCACCTGAGGTCAACAGACCCTCCCAGGTCCCTCTCCTCGCCCACTCCAATTCGCATGGTGAGTGGGGCAGTAAAACCCGGGACAGCTCACCAATACATATGTTCTAAAGGTTTTTGGACAGTGTGGTATTATGTCACACTAATGCTAGCTTTCATTAAGACGTTCCTTCCCCTTTATCAATCCAGCATGGTGACCGTGTTCAGGTTACAAATTAAGCTGTGAGCGCCAAGCTTTCTGGCTGAGCAGAAACACAAAGCCAATCTGAAGTAGGACACTAACCACAAATTGCCGTCACCCTCACACTTGGCACAGGTGCTGGACCGGAGCTGCCAATGGCTGACGCTGAGCCAGATAAGGGGATATCAAAGCAGATGGTCAAACGCTTTCTCATGGAGGTAAGTTCTAACACCCCTCTCAGAGGAGGGAATTCCAGATGAAAGCACACCGCCACAGGTGGGGCAAAGGAGATGGGAGATGGGCAAAGTGAGCAGATTTGGACAAAAACCCTGGGTTATCCCAAAATCAAAACAGCCAATGTATAATCGTAGCAGCGCAGTTTCACTACAGTACTCAAGGAAGCCATTTGGCTCATTGAGCTTATACAATCCCAGCCAGGCTCCATCTTATAGCCCCATGTATTCACCCTGTTAGTCCCCCTGACACTAGGGGGCAATTTAACATGGCCAATTCATAGAATCATAGATTCAATTCATAGAGAGATTGAATAGACTGGGTCTGTACTCGTTGGGGTTTAGAAGGATGAGGGGGGATCTTATAGAGACGTATAAGATAATGAAAGGGATGGATAGGGTAGAGGTAGAGAGATTCTTCCCACTTAGAAAGGATAGCAGGACTAGAGGGCACAGACTCAAGATAAGGGAGGGGCAGTTTAGATCAGAATTGAGGAGGAACTTCTTCACTCAAAGGGTGGTGAATCTCTGGAATTCTCTGCCCGTTGAAGTGGTGGAGGCTGCCTCGCTAAATATATTTAAGTCACGGGTAGATAGGTTTCTGATAGACAGGGGAATTAAGGGTTATGGGGAGAGAGCGGGAAAGTGGAACTGATCCACTTCAGATCAGCCATGATCTTATTGAATGGCGGGACAGGCTCGAAGGGCTAGATGGCCTACTCCTGCTCCTATTTCTTATGTTCTTATGTCACCAGTAGATTATAAATTCTGGATTTTTTTTATTGAATTCAAATTCCACCATCTGCCATGGTGGGATTCGAACCCAGATCCACAGAACATTAGCCAAATTTCTGGATTAATGGTCTGTGATCATACCACGAGACCACTGCCTCCCCTAATGCTAATTGATCCGGCATTCTCGGTCAGGTCACAGCAGCTAATCTTGGAGAAAATCCTCAATGAATAAAGAAAGACAAAGAAAAAGATATTATGGGCAGGATTTCCCGGTCCTTCCCATTGGCGGAATCTTCCAGTCCCACCGAAGGCAATATTGACCTCAGCGGCGGGTCCCCAGCAGCAGGACTGGCGAGACGTCCAAAGTACAAAGTACAAAGAACAAAGGACAGTACAGCACAGGAAACAGGCCCTTCGGCCCTCCAAACCTGCGCCACTCATTGATCCAACTAGACCGTTCGTTTGTATCCCTCCATTCCCAGTCTGCTCATGTGACTATCCGGGTAAGTCTTAAACCATCCCAGTGTGCCCGCCTCCACCACCCTGCCTGGCAGCGCATTCCAGGCCCCCACCACCCTCTGTGTAAAATACGTCCCTCTGATATCTGAGTTAAACCTCGCCCCCCTCACCCTGAACCCGTGACCCCTCCTGATCGTCACCTCCAACCTGGGAAAAAGCTTCCCACTGTTCACCCTATCCATACCCTTCATAATTTTATACACCTCTATTCGGTCTCCCCTCATTCCCCGTCTTTCCAGGAAGAACAACCCCAGTTTACCCAATCTCTCCTCATAGCTAAGACCCTCCATACCAGGCAACATCCTGGTAAACCTCCCCTGCACTCTCTCCAAAGCCTCCACGTCCTTCTGGTGGTGTGGCGACCAGAACTGAACGCCGTACTCCAAATGTGGCCTAACCAACATTCTATACAGCTACAACATCAGACCCCAGCTTTTATACTCTATACCCCGTCCTATAAAGGCAAGCATACCAATATGCCTTCTTCACCAGTAGCAGCATAGACTTTGGGGGGGGTCCAGAAAATTCTAATGCCAGAAAGCACGCAGTGAAGGCAGGGAAATGTCAGCCAATGCCTTTCGAGTTCTCATTTACACTCAGTGTGTTCGCTGAGCTAAGGGTCAGCACATTCGAAAATGAACGTGCAGGTAACGTGTCTGAGTTTGGTGAGGTTGGTGATTCTCCTTCTCCTGGTACCGTGCCCTAAGAGGGCGTTGGCAAACCAGGGACTGCCATCGACTAGGTCCCTTGGTAACGTTTGGCAAAGTGCTGTTGTGTTTTCCATTGCCCCCAGCTCAGCAGTGCTCCCAACCGGGAAGCTCGGATGTGTTGAAAGGGTTTCGTGGTCTGATACTCCATCTGTTCAGCCAGATCGTGAATGCACCTTGAGAAATACTGACCCCCCTTCTCAATGTGGCCCTCAATCCGTGGACTGTGGTCTACAAATGGACAGGCTCTGCACAGACAAATGTCCCTTCATGAAAGAATGAAAGACTTCTGTTTCTCTAGCGTCTGCTACAACCTCCCAGCATCACACTTCACAGCCAATGAAATGCCATTCAAAGTGTAGTCACTGTTGTGGCCAACTTGTGCAGAGCAAGATCCCACAACAACTGTGCAATAATAATTCGACCATCTACTTTTTAGTGAAGTTGCGAGTACTTCACGTGCGTTAGTGTGTGCTTAAACTGGACCAGGAGATGGGCACCACGACAGCTCAGTGACTATCACTGTTTGCTGTGCAGACACATGGATTTGGGCCGGTGTCTGTGGGGAGTTTGCGCATTCTCCCCGTGCTTGTGTGGGTTTCCTCCGGGCGTTCCTGTTTCCTCCCACACCCCCAAAGATGTGCTCTTAGGCTGATTGGTGTAACAAATTGTCCCTAAATTATTCTCCCCTTAATCTGATTTCCAATGGGGGGGGGGGAACCATAAACATAGACACGGGTCAAGGGTGGAGGAGGAGTAACACATTGTTAAGATGGCTGCACAGGCTCGTTGGGCCGAAGGGCCTGTTTCCCGTGCTGGGTTGTTCTTTGGTTGACGAGTAACAGTTGGTTAGAACACTGAGGAGATCTTGCCTACTTCTGGTTGGAAAGTGGGATCTTTTGCACCCGAGAGGTTTAGTATCTCATGCAATTTAATTGGAAGCAAATGGACTCAGGCATTGAAGTGTAATTCGGAATATATTGACAATGAACAGCAATTAAACACAAAACTTATAAAGTTTTCTACAGATGAAGAGTGCGCCCTTTATACACTCCAGTGTCTATCTGAAAGAGAGAGATTTTGACACTATACACAGGTATCCTCACCCACCCTA
This sequence comes from Prionace glauca, assembly GCA_037974335.1. Classification (NCBI taxonomy): domain Eukaryota; kingdom Metazoa; phylum Chordata; class Chondrichthyes; order Carcharhiniformes; family Carcharhinidae; genus Prionace; species Prionace glauca. The sequence continues at coordinate 58,698,238 of CM075737.1, forward strand.
GACTGATCGCCTGACCACCAAGCTGGAAATTTCCTGAGTGACTGTTGGACATTCCCTCCAAATATGGGCCACACTTCTCATTGGACTTCATGTTGCTTGACTTCCAGAAGACGATGTGGCCCCTGTTCCAACCCAACCCATCTTAAAAACCATGGCAGCCTTTTAAAAGCTGCTGTACAAGGTTGTGCATCATAAAACACCTCCACATTCAAAGCCCCCCCCTCCCACCAACCCAGTTAATCAAAGAGAAGTTAACCGATCGCTTCAAGGGCAAAATCCTTTCAGGTATCAGGAATTCTCTCAACACTTTCAGATTAACACTCTCCTTTGACTTCCACTGGGACAAGTTAATCAATGGCACTAATCCAGTCCACAAAGGACATGAGGATAAAGAGACATGACGGTATTGAAATTTCGAGCATCTTCAGTAAGTGGAATTACGTTAACATTCATTACAGAATCACCCTTGCGATGAAATGGCAGAAATGCAAAGAAGTGCTTTTTACATTCGCACGTAAATAGTTGTAAAAAAAAATCAATTCTTAAAGTTTTGAATAAATTTAGTCAATCAAAATTTTGAGTTTGTTCGACAGTCATTTGTGTTTCATCCAAATTATCATTTGTCAAGTTTCATTTGTCTACAGTTTGTTTTGACATTAACTTTTCCCTGTAACGGGATGGCACAAAGTAGGTTTAAATTAACACTGCAATGGAGTTACTGTGACATTCACCACACTGTTCAGGTCAATGCAACTAACCAGCACATCTTTCAGAATGTGGGAGAGATCCAGAGGAAGCCCACCCAGACAGGGAGAACATGCAAACACTACACAGACGGTAACCCAAGCTGGGAATCAAACGCAGGTCCCCGGTGCTGTGAGGCAGCGGTGTTAACCGTTGCTGCCTCTCGGCACCAGGGACTTGAGTTCGATTCCCGGCTCGGGTTACCGTCTGTGTGGAGTTTGCACATTCTCCCCGTGTCCGCGTGGGTTTCCTCCGGGTGCTCCGGTTTCCTCCTTCTAAAGATGTGAGGATTAAGAGGATTGGCCATGGTAAATGTGTAGGTACACTGGGGGTGGTGGGGAGAGGGAGGGGCTAGTCAGTGCACACTCAATGGGCCAAATCCCTACATTAGGGAGATCCTATCGCACAGAGCCATTGGTCAGCATGGCAGCGTGAGTGGCTCCAGCAAATTGGGTGTTCAAAATGCACAAAGCTCCTACTTGAGTCATGTGCCACCAACCCTACAACCCTCACCGCGAACACACTCTGTAAAACCCAGCAGGTGGTTTGAGATTGAAAGTTGGGAATCAAGTAGATAAGGTTGTTAAGGAGGCGTACGGTGTCTTGGCGTTTATTGGTAGGGGGATTGAATTTAGGAGTCGCAGCGTCATGATGCAACTGTACACAACTCTGGTACGGCCGCACTTGGAGTACTGTGTGCAGTTCTGGTCCCCACATTACAGGAAGGATGTAGAGGCTTTGGAGAAAGTGCAGAGGAGGTTTACCAGGATGTTGCCTGGTATGGAGGGGAGGTCCTATGAGGAGAGGCTGAGAGATTTGGGGTTGTTTTCGCTGGAAAGAAGGCGGCTAAGAGGGGACCTTATTGAAACATATAAGATGATTAGAGGTTTAGACAGGGTAGATAGTGATAGCCTTTTTCCTAGGATGGAGAAAGCTAGCACGAGGGGGCATGACTTTAAATTAAGGGGGGGTAGTTATAGGACTGATGTCAGGGGTAGGTTCTTTACCCAGAGGGTGGTGAGGGACTGGAATGCCCTGCCAGCTGCAGTTGTAAATGCACCTAGTTTGGGGGTGTTTAAGAGATCTGTGGATAGGTTTATGGATGAAAAGGGATTGGTTTAGGCTAGTGGGTCATTGTTTTGTAACTGGTCGGCGCAACATCGTGGGCCGAAGGGCCTGTTCTGCGCTGTAATGTTCTATGTTCTATGTCCTATGTCCTATGTTCTATGTTCTAGATGATGCAAAGAGAGTGGAAGAAATAAGGACTAGCTGTCAAAATAAGAGGAGAAAGGGAAAAAGAGAGAGAGAAAGAGAGAGGACATGTAGGAGGAGGAAGAGAGGGGCAAGAGGCGAGTAGGAAGGGGGGGGGGAGAGAAGAGCTAGACAAAGCAGAAGGTAGAGGGGAGGGGAACTGGAAGGGGAAATTGGAGGATTAAAAGTTCAACTACAGTCACATTGCAAAACGATCCCATCGTTGGGTTGGTAAAAACAGAAAGCGCCACCGGGCGGTATGGTGGCACAGTGGGTTAGCACTGCTGCTTCACAGCTCCAGGGTCCCGGGTTCGATTCCCGGCTCGGGGTCACTGTCTGTGTGGAGTTTGCACATTCTCCTCGTGTCTGCGTGGGTTTCCTCTGGGTACTCCGGTTTCCTCCCACAGTCCAAAGATATGGGGGTTAGGTCGATTGGCCGTGCTAAGAAATTGCCCCTTAGTGTCCAGGGATGTAGTGGGTATAATATGTAGGGATATGGGGATAGGGTCTGGGTGGGATTGTGTTCGGTGCAGACTCGATGGGCCGAAGGGCCTCTTTCTGCCCTGTAGGGTTCTATGATTTCTATGAACTAGTATAATCCACATGGTCACTAAACAGTCCAAAATGCTGGCGATCTAATCTGGTGAATGGTGGGAGCTCGATAAGCAATCCCACAACTCACAACCTCGAACAGTGAGATTTGTCGGGAGGTAAGCATTTTTTTCCCCCCCAATTCCAATGCAGTTGTTTTAATTTGACCAGTTCCAGCTTCAAGCTGCTTGGATGAGCTGTAAATCCAGCTGTGATTGATGAAGGCATCCACAGCTATACTGTACATTCAGAGGGCGCAGAGGATTGGCCCATTCCACTCCAAGATTCCTCCAGCGGTGGGTTTTTAATGGGTGTATATCACACGTCACACCATATTTTATCATCCGAGTGGATCGGCAGACGCTCTCTCCTAGACTAGAAAGTACAAGGGAGCATAGGCTTAAATTGGGTGGGCAAAACGTTTAGAGGGGATGTGCAAAGCAAGTTCTTTTATATACACACAGAATATCACATAGAGTACACATAGAAAGAGATCTAGGGGTACAGGTCCATAGCTCCTTGAAAGTGGAGTCACAGGTGGACAGAGTGGTGAGGAAGGCTTGGTTTCATTGGTCAGAATACAGGAATTGGGATATAGCAGGCCTTACTAAGCATTGTAGGCTTGGGGTTCAGTTTTAGCCTCAGGGATATAGAGTCTTTTAATAATGAAATTTTTATCCACAGGCATTTAAGTCCAGCAAGGGGCATGCGGGCGGCAGGTTGTGGCGGGCTGCTCTTGGATGTTGCTTCGGGAGTTGCCTACTGCTTCATGTCGTTGGTGTGCATAAACTGGACCATCTCGAGGGCATCATGACAGCTCAGAGACTATCTCTGTTGCTATGCGGACACATGGATTTGGGCCTGTGTCCGTGGGAGTTTGCGCGTTCTCCCCGTGGTTGCGTGGGTTTCCTCCGGGTACTCTGGTTTTCTCCCACATCCCAAAGATGTGCTTTTAGGCTGATTGATTGGGTAACAAATTGTCCCTATATTGGACCTCCCTGATCCTCACATTAGGCATCGACTAAAATCATGAATAGGTCACTGACCATGGGACGGCGGCGCGGGCTCGTTGGGCCGAAGGGCCTGTTTCCCGTGCTGTGTTGTTCTTTGTTGAAGTTGTACAAGACATTGGTAAGGCCACACTTGGAATACTGTGTACAGTTCTGGTCACCCTATTATAGAATAGGATATTATTAAACTAGAAAGAGTGCAGAAAAGATTTACTAGGATGCTACCAGGACTTGATGGATTGAGTTATAAGGAGAGGCTGGATAGACTGGGACTTTTTTCTCTGGAGCATAGGGGGCTGAGGGGTGATCTTATAGAGGTTTATAAAATAATGAGGGGCACAGATCAGCTAGAGAGTCAATATATTTTCCCAAAAGGTAGGGGAATGTCTGAAACAAGCTTCCAGAGGTAGTAGTAGAGGCGTTACCTGGGTACAAGGGGTATAGAGGTGTATGTTTAAAGAGTTTAAAGAGAGGGAACACAGAGCGGTGACAGTTTAAAGAGAGGGAACACAGAGCGGTGACAGTTTAAAGAGTGGGAACACAGAGCGGAGACAGTTTAAAGAGAGGGAACACAGAGCGGAGACAGTTTAAAGAGTGGGAACACAGAGCGGAGACAGTTTAAAGAGAGGGAACACAGAGCGGTGACAGTTTAAAGAGAGGGAACACAGAGTGGTGACAGTTTAAAGAGAGGGAACACAGAGCGGTGACAGTTTAAAGATCAGGAACACAGAGCGGTGACAGTTTAAAGATCAGGAACACAGAGCGGTGACAGTTTAAAGATCAGGAACACAGAGCGGAGACAGTTTAAAGAGAGGGAACACAGAGCGGAGACAGTTTAAAGATCAGGAACACAGAGCGGTGACAGTTTAAAGAGAGGGAACACAGAGCGGTGACAGTTTAAAGATCAGGAACACAGAGCGGTGACAGTTTAAAGATCAGGAACACAGAGCGGAGACAGTTTAAAGAGAGGGAACACAGAGCGGTGACAGTTTAAAGAGAGGGAACACAGAGCGGTGACAGTTTAAAGAGAGGGAACACAGAGCGGTGACAGTTTAAAGATCAGGAACACAGAGCGGTGACAGTTTAAAGAGAGGGAACACAGAGCGGTGACAGTTTAAAGAGAGGGAACACAGAGCGGTGACAGTTTAAAGAGTGGGAACACAGAGCGGTGACAGTTTAAAGATCAGGAACACAGAGCGGAGACAGTTTAAAGAGTGGGAACACAGAGCGGTGACAGTTTATAGAGAGGGAACACAGAGCGGTGACAGTTTAAAGAGAGGGAACACAGAGCGGTGACAGTTTAAAGATCAGGAACACAGAGCGGAGACAGTTTAAAGATCAGGAACACAGAGCGGTGACAGTTTAAAGAGAGGGAACACAGAGCGGTGACAGTTTAAAGATCAGGAACACAGAGCGGAGACAGTTTAAAGAGTGGGAACACAGAGCGGAGACAGTTTAAAGATCAGGAACACAGAGCGGTGACAGTTTAAAGAGAGGGAACACAGAGCGGTGACAGTTTAAAGATCAGGAACACAGAGCGGTGACAGTTTAAAGATCAGGAACACAGAGCGGTGACAGTTTAAAGATCAGGAACACAGAGCGGAGACAGATTAAAGAGTGGGAACACAGAGCGGTGACAGTTTAAAGAGAGGGAACACAGAGCGGTGACAGTTTAAAGATCAGGAACACAGAGCGGTGACAGTTTATAGAGAGGGAACACAGAGCGGAGACAGTTTAAAGAGAGGGAACACAGAGCAGTGACAGTTTAAAGATCAGGAACACAGAGCGGTGACAGTTTAAAGAGTGGGAACACAGAGCGGAGACAGTTTAAAGAGTGGGAACACAGAGCGGTGACAGTTTAAAGAGAGGGAACACAGAGCGGAGACAGTTTAAAGAGAGGGAACACAGAGCGGTGACAGTTTATAGAGAGGGAACACAGAGCGGTGACAGTTTAAAGAGAGGGAACACAGAGCGGTGACAGTTTAAAGAGAGGGAACACAGAGCGGTGACAGTTTATAGAGAGGGAACACAGAGCGGTGACAGTTTAAAGAGAGGGAACACAGAGCGGTGACAGTTTAAAGAGAGGGAACACAGAGCGGTGACAGTTTATAGAGAGGGAACACAGAGCGGTGACAGTTTAAAGAGTGGGAACACAGAGCGGTGACAGTTTAAAGAGAGGGAACACAGAGCGGTGACAGTTTAAAGAGTGGGAACACAGAGCGGTGACAGTTTAAAGAGAGGGAACACAGAGCGGAGACAGTTTAAAGAGAGGGAACACAGAGCGGTGACAGTTTAAAGAGAGGGAACACAGAGCGGTGACAGTTTAAAGAGAGGGAACACAGAGCGGTGACAGTTTAAAGAGTGGGAACACAGAGCGGTGACAGTTTAAAGAGAGGGAACACAGAGCGGTGACAGTTTAAAGAGAGGGAACACAGAGCGGTGACAGTTTAAAGAGAGGGAACACAGAGCGGTGACAGTTTAAAGAGAGGGAACACAGAGCGGTGACAGTTTAAAGAGAGGGAACACAGAGCGGTGACAGTTTAAAGAGAGGGAACACAGAGCGGTGACAGTTTAAAGAGAGGGAACACAAAGCGGAGACAGTTTAAAGAGTGGGAACACAGAGCGGAGACAGTTTAAAGAGAGGGAACACAGAGCGGTGACAGTTTAAAGAGTGGGAACACAGAGCGGAGACAGTTTAAAGAGAGGGAACACAGAGCGGTGACAGTTTAAAGAGTGGGAACACAGAGCGGAGACAGTTTAAAGAGAGGGAACACAGAGCGGTGACAGTTTAAAGATCAGGAACACAGAGCGGTGACAGTTTAAAGAGAGGGAACACAGAGCGGTGACAGTTTAAAGAGAGGGAACACACAGCGGTGACAGTTTAAAGAGTGGGAACACAGAGCGGAGACAGTTTAAAGAGAGGGAACACAGAGCGGTGACAGTTTAAAGATCAGGAACACAGAGCAGTGACAGTTTAAAGAGTGGGAACACAGAGCGGTGACAGTTTAAAGAGAGGGAACACAGAGCGGTGACAGTTTAAAGAGAGGGAACACAGAGCGGTGACAGTTTAAAGAGAGGGAACACAGAGCGGTGACAGTTTAAAGAGAGGGAACACAGAGCGGTGACAGTTTAAAGAGAGGGAACACAGAGCGGAGACAGTTTAAAGAGTGGGAACACAGAGCGGTGACAGTTTAAAGAGTGGGAACACAGAGCGGAGACAGTTTAAAGATCAGGAACACAGAGCGGTGACAGTTTAAAGAGAGGGAACACAGAGCGGTGACAGTTTATAGAGAGGGAACACAGAGCGGTGACAGTTTAAAGAGAGGGAACACAGAGCGGTGACAGTTTAAAGAGTGGGAACACAGAGCGGAGACAGTTTAAAGAGTGGGAACACAGAGCGGTGACAGTTTACAGAGAGGGAACACAGAGCGGAGACAGTTTAAAGAGTGGGAACACAGAGCGGTGACAGTTTAAAGAGTGGGAACACAGAGCGGTGACAGTTTAAAGAGAGGGAACACAGAGCGGTGACAGTTTAAAGAGAGGGAACACAGAGCGGTGACAGTTTATAGAGAGGGAACACAGAGCGGTGACAGTTTATAGAGAGGGAACACAGAGCGGTGACAGTTTAAAGATCAGGAACACAGAGCGGTGACAGTTTAAAGAGTGGGAACACAGAGCGGTGACAGTTTAAAGAGAGGGAACACAGAGCGGTGACAGTTTAAAGAGAGGGAACACAGAGCGGTGACAGTTTAAAGAGTGGGAACACAGAGCGGAGACAGTTTAAAGAGTGGGAACACAGAGCGGTGACAGTTTAAAGAGTGGGAACACAGAGCGGTGACAGTTTAAAGAGAGGGAACACAGAGCGGTGACAGTTTAAAGAGAGGGAACACAGAGCGGTGACAGTTTAAAGAGAGGGAACACAGAGCGGAGACAGTTTAAAGAGAGGGAACACAGAGCGGTGACAGTTTAAAGAGAGGGAACACAGAGCGGTGACAGTTTAAAGAGTGGGAACACAGAGCGGAGACAGTTTAAAGAGAGGGAACACAGAGCGGAGACAGTTTAAAGAGAGGGAACACAGAGCAGTGACAGTTTAAAGAGAGGGAACACAGAGCGGAGACAGATTAAAGAGAGGGAACACAGAGCGGAGACAGTTTAAAGAGAGGGAACACAGAGCGGTGACAGTTTAAAGAGTGGGAACACAGAGCGGTGACAGTTTAAAGAGAGGGAACACAGAGCGGTGACAGTTTAAAGAGTGGGAACACAGAGCGGTGACAGTTTAAAGAGAGGGAACACAGAGCGGAGACAGTTTAAAGAGAGGGAACACAGAGCGGTGACAGTTTAAAGAGAGGGAACACAGAGCGGTGACAGTTTAAAGAGTGGGAACACAGAGCGGTGACAGTTTATAGAGAGGGAACACAGAGCGGTGACAGTTTAAAGATCAGGAACACAGAGCGGAGACAGTTTAAAGAGAGGGAACACAGAGCGGTGACAGTTTATAGAGAGGGAACACAGAGCGGAGACAGTTTAAAGAGAGGGAACACAGAGCGGTGACAGTTTAAAGAGAGGGAACACAGAGCGGTGACAGTTTAAAGAGAGGGAACACAGAGCGGTGACAGTTTAAAGAGAGGGAACACAGAGCGGTGACAGTTTAAAGAGAGGGAACACAGAGCGGTGACAGTTTAAAGATCAGGAACACAGAGCGGTGACAGTTTAAAGAGAGGGAACACAGAGCGGTGACAGTTTATAGAGAGGGAACACAGAGCGGTGACAGTTTAAAGATCAGGAACACAAAGCGGAGACAGTTTAAAGAGAGGGAACACAGAGCGGAGACAGTTTAAAGAGAGGGAACACAGAGCGGTGACAGTTTATAGAGAGGGAACACAGAGCGGTGACAGTTTAAAGATCAGGAACACAAAGCGGAGACAGTTTAAAGAGAGGGAACACAGAGCGGTGACAGTTTATAGATCAGGAACACAAAGCGGAGACAGTTTAAAGAGAGGGAACACAGAGCGGTGACAGTTTAAAGAGTGGGAACACAGAGCGGTGACAGTTTAAAGAGTGGGAACACAGAGCGGAGACAGTTTAAAGAGAGGGAACACAGAGCGGTGACAGTTTATAGAGAGGGAACACAGAGCGGTGACAGTTTAAAGAGTGGGAACACAGAGCGGAGACAGTTTAAAGAGAGGGAACACAGAGCGGTGACAGTTTATAGAGAGGGAACACAGAGCAGTGACAGTTTAAAGAGTGGGAACACAGAGCGGTGACAGTTTAAAGAGAGGGAACACAGAGCGGTGACAGTTTAAAGAGAGGGAACACAGAGCGGAGACAGTTTATAGAGAGGGAACACAGAGCGGTGACAGTTTAAAGATCAGGAACACAGAGCGGTGACAGTTTAAAGAGAGGGAACACAGAGCGGAGACAGTTTAAAGAGAGGGAACACAGAGCGGTGACAGTTTATAGAGAGGGAACACAGAGCGGTGACAGTTTAAAGAGAGGGAACACAGAGCGGAGACAGTTTAAAGATCAGGAACACAGAGCGGTGACAGTTTAAAGAGAGGGAACACAGAGCGGAGACAGTTTATAGAGAGGGAACACAGAGCGGAGACAGTTTAAAGATCAGGAACACAGAGCGGTGACAGTTTAAAGAGAGGGAACACAGAGCGGAGACAGTTTAAAGAGAGGGAACACAGAGCGGTGACAGTTTAAAGAGAGGGAACACAGAGCGGTGACAGTTTAAAGAGAGGGAACACAGAGCGGAGACAGTTTAAAGAGAGGGAACACAGAGCGGTGACAGTTTAAAGAGAGGGAACACAGAGCGGTGACAGTTTAAAGAGTGGGAACACAGAGCGGTGACAGTTTAAAGAGAGGGAACACAGAGCGGAGACAGTTTAAAGAGAGGGAACACAGAGCGGTGACAGTTTATAGAGAGGGAACACAGAGCGGTGACAGTTTAAAGAGAGGGAACACAGAGCGGTGACAGTTTAAAGAGTGGGAACACAGAGCGGTGACAGTTTAAAGAGAGGGAACACAGAGCGGAGACAGTTTAAAGAGAGGGAACACAGAGCGGTGACAGTTTAAAGAGAGGGAACACAGAGCGGTGACAGTTTAAAGAGTGGGAACACAGAGCGGAGACAGTTTAAAGAGTGGGAACACAGAGCGGAGACAGTTTATAGAGAGGGAACACAGAGCGGTGACAGTTTAAAGAGTGGGAACACAGAGCGGTGACAGTTTAAAGAGAGGGAACACAGAGCGGTGACAGTTTAAAGAGTGGGAACAGAGAGCGGTGACAGTTTATAGAGAGGGAACACAGAGCGGTGACAGTTTAAAGAGTGGGAACACAGAGCGGTGACAGTTTAAAGAGAGGGAACACAGAGCGGTGACAGTTTAAAGAGAGGGAACACAGAGCGGAGACAGTTTAAAGAGAGGGAACACAGAGCGGTGACAGTTTAAAGAGAGGGAACACAGAGCGGAGACAGTTTAAAGAGTGGGAACACAGAGCGGAGACAGTTTAAAGAGAGGGAACACAGAGCGGTGACAGTTTAAAGAGAGGGAACACAGAGCGGTGACAGTTTAAAGAGAGGGAACACAGAGCGGAGACAGTTTAAAGAGAGGGAACACAGAGCGGTGACAGTTTAAAGAGAGGGAACACAGAGCGGTGACAGTTTAAAGAGTGGGAACACAGAGCGGTGACAGTTTAAAGAGTGGGAACACAGAGCGGTGACAGTTTAAAGAGAGGGAACACAGAGCGGAGACAGTTTAAAGAGAGGGAACACAGAGCGGTGACAGTTTAAAGAGTGGGAACACAGAGCGGTGACAGTTTAAAGAGAGGGAACACAGAGCGGTGACAGTTTAAAGAGAGGGAACACAGAGCGGTGACAGTTTAAAGAGAGGGAACACAGAGCGGTGACAGTTTAAAGAGAGGGAACACAGAGCGGTGACAGTTTAAAGAGTGGGAACACAGAGCGGTGACAGTTTAAAGAGAGGGAACACAGAGCGGAGACAGTTTAAAGAGAGGGAACACAGAGCGGAGACAGTTTAAAGAGAGGGAACACAGAGCGGTGACAGTTTATAGAGAGGGAACACAGAGCGGTGACAGTTTAAAGAGAGGGAACACAGAGCGGTGACAGTTTAAAGAGAGGGAACACAGAGCGGAGACAGTTTAAAGAGAGGGAACACAGAGCGGTGACAGTTTATAGAGAGGGAACACAGAGCGGTGACAGTTTAAAGAGTGGGAACACAGAGCGGAGACAGTTTAAAGAGAGGGAACACAGAGCGGTGACAGTTTATAGAGAGGGAACACAGAGCGGAGACAGTTTAAAGAGAGGGAACACAGAGCGGTGACAGTTTATAGAGAGGGAACACAGAGCGGTGACAGTTTAAAGAGTGGGAACACAGAGCGGAGACAGTTTATAGAGAGGGAACACAGAGCGGTGACAGTTTAAAGAGAGGGAACACAGAGCGGTGACAGTTTAAAGAGTGGGAACACAGAGCGGAGACAGTTTAAAGAGAGGGAACACAGAGCGGAGACAGTTTATAGAGAGGGAACACAGAGCGGAGACAGTTTAAAGAGAGGGAACACAGAGCGGAGACAGTTTAAAGAGAGGGAACACAGAGCGGAGACAGTTTATAGAGTGGGAACACAGAGCGGAGACAGTTTATAGAGAGGGAACACAGAGCGGAGACAGTTTAAAGAGAGGGAACACAGAGCGGTGACAGTTTAAAGAGTGGGAACACAGAGCGGTGACAGTTTAAAGAGAGGGAACACAGAGCGGTGACAGTTTAAAGAGAGGGAACACAGAGCGGTGACAGTTTAAAGAGAGGGAACACAGAGCGGTGACAGTTTAAAGAGAGGGAACACAGAGCGGTGACAGTTTAAAGAGAGGGAACACAGAGCGGAGACAGTTTAAAGAGAGGGAACACAGAGCGGTGACAGTTTATAGAGAGGGAACACAGAGCGGTGACAGTTTAAAGAGTGGGAACACAGAGCGGTGACAGTTTAAAGAGCGGGTACTTCCGGTTCTCGGGGCTTGTTAGAGTGTAGTTTACTTCCGTACCGGAAGTTAGGCCAGGGGATTGTCGTTAAGGGGGAGCGGGGGGTATAAAAAAGGGGTAGCAGCATAGAGCGGGCAGCGTCAGGAGCGGGCAGCGGAGTGAGTGGGAACAGAGTGAGAAGGGCTTTGGCTCGCTGGGCTTAGGAGAGAGTAGGCTTGGATAAGGTGAGTGACAGATTTCTACCTTTGGGAGCTTACAAGAAGTTGGGATATGGCAGGGAATATAGGTAGGAACATAAGTTGTATCAGGTGCCACATGTGGGAGTTCATGGTGGTGTCACGTGTCCCCAAGGTCCACATCTGCAGTAAATGTTTGGAACTGCAGCGCTTGAGGGCCCGGGTCAGGCAACTCGAAGGGCGGCTGGAGGACGCTTTTTTAGTAAGGGAGAACGAGGCGATAATGGCTGGGAACCATGAGAAGGAGGAGGTCTCAAGGGCTGAAGAGAAGGGAGGATGGACGACTGTGAGGAGGGGAAAGAGAAAGAAGAAGAGCAGTCAAGGTCCCCCAGCCTCCCCAGAGGCCTCCCAGGGTTCGTCGACAGGGGGACTGAAAGATAGGCAGGAGGGGGAGACTAACTTTCAGGGACTGAAGAGGGCTGGTAAGGTGATAGTGGTAGGGGACGGGAGGGTCAGAGGTATCGATAGGAGGTTCTGTGGACAGAGGCGTGATTCCAGGATGGTGGTCTGCTTCCCTGGAGCAGGGGTAAAGGATGTGTCGGACAGGGTAGAGGGAATTTTGAAAGGGGAGGGGGCACAGGGTGAGGTCATAGTACATGTAGGGGAGGGGGACATAGGAAGGAGGAGTAGGGTAGAGGTACGTAGTTAAGGAGTTGGGGGTCAAACTAAAGAGTAGGACCTCCAGGGTGGCAATCTCTGGGTTGCTGCCCGGTACCAGCAGGGCGAAGAATGAAGAGATCATGCAGCTGAATGCATGGTTGAGGGATTGGTGTAGGGTAGAGGGCTTTACTTTTGTGGATCACTGGGAGGTGTTTAAGAGAGAAGGGCAATTGTACAGGAAGGGTGAGGAGAATTTGAATGGGAGGGGAACTAATGTCTTAGCGGGGAGGTTAGCTGGGGTGTTTACGAAGGGTTTAAACTAATATGGAGGGGGGTGGGGAGGTGGCTGGGAGAGAGTCGAGTGAAAGGAAAAGTATCAGGGAGAAGGTGGTTCTGAGGGACACTTGTGGGTTGAACTGTGTCTGTTTCAATGCTAGGAGTGTGGTAGGGAAAACGGATGAGCTTGGGGCCTTGATGTTTGTGAGGCAGTTAGATGTGGTGGCTGTAACGGAGACGTGGTTACGGGAGGGGCAGGACTGGCAGCTGAATGTTCCTGGGTACAAGTGTTTTAGGTGTGACAGAGGAGGGATGAAGAGAGGAGGAGGGGTGGCACTGTTAGTCAGGGAAAACATCACAGTAGTGCAGAGGGAGGACGATAGGGAAGAGATAGGGATTGAGTCAGTGTGGGTGGAGTTGAGGAATAAAAAGGGAGAGATCACATTGCTAGGGGTGTACTATAGGCCACCCAACAGCCCAAAGTCAGTGGAGGAAGGCATTTGCAGGGGCATTTTGGACAGGTGCAGGAAGAACAGAGTGGTTGTAGTGGGTGATTTTAATTTTCCTGGAGTGAATTGGAGGGGGCCTAGAGCTGGGGGTATGGAGGGAGAGGAGTTTGTGAACTGTGTTATGGAAGGGTCGCTAGAGCAGTATGTAACTAGCCCGACTAGGGGAGGGGCTATATTGGATCTAGTGTTGGGAAACGAACCTGGGCAGGTGGGTGAGGTAGAGGTAGGTGAACATGTGGCGAACAGTGATCACAAGTCCGTCTACTTTAGGATAAAAATGGAAATGGACGAGTGCCGTCCGAGTGGGAGTGTGCTGAATTGGGGAAAGGCGAGCTATGGCAGGATTAGGAGGGAGCTGCAGCAAACTGATTGGGAGGGACTGTTAGCTGGCAAGTCCACGGTTGGCAAGTGGGAGGCATTTAGGGACAAAATGAAATGGTTGCAGGGGAGGTATGTTCCGGTTAAGCGAAAGGATGGGAAAGGAAGGATTAGACAGCCGTGGATTACGGAGGATATTGAAGACTTGGTCAGGAAGAAGAGGGAGGCGTATGTTAGGTCAAAACAAATGGGTACGGAGAGTGCGCTGGAAGAATACAGCGAGAGTAGGAGGGAGCTAAAAAGGGGAATTAGAAGGGCAAAGAGAGGGCATGAGATGGCTTTGGCTGGTAGGATTAAGGAAAATCCAAAGTCATTTTATTCCTATATCAGAGGCAAGAGAGTAGTTAGAGGGAAAATTGGTCCTCTTAGGGACAAGAGTGGTGAGTTGTGTATTGAGTCGGAGGGGATGGGGGAGCTCCTGAATGAATACTTTGCGTCGGTATTCACAAAGGAGAGGGGTTTGGAATCGTGTGGTCTCTTGGAGGGAGTGGAGGTTTATTTGCAGGATATAGTTATTACGAGAGAGGAAGTGCTAGGGCTTTTAGGTAGCGTAAAGACGGATAAAGCTCCGGGGCCTGATGGTATTTATCCCAGGCTGCTTAGGGAGGCGAAAGATGAAATTGCTGGGCCTCTGGCGCAAATCTTTGTCTCTTCTTTGGACACAGGTGAGGTCCCAGAAGACTGGAGGGTAGCAAATGTGGTCCCGTTGTTCAAAAAAGGCAGTAGGGATAACCCTGGGAATTATAGACCGGTGAGTTTGACGTCGGTGGTAGGGAAGTTAATGGAAAAAATACTTAGGGGTAGGATGTATGAGCATTTGGAGCGTTGCGATCTGATTAGGGATACGCAACATGGCTTTGTTAGAGGGAGGTCTTGCCTTACGAATCTGGTGGAATTCTTTGAGGAGGTGACAAAAACGGTTGACGATGGGAGAACCGTTGATGTCATCTATATGGATTTCAGTAAGGCGTTTGACAAAGTCCCTCACAGTAGGCTGGTAGAAAAGGTTAAGGCGCATGGGATACGAGGCAAGGTAGCTAGGTGGATTGAGAACTGGCTGGGAAATAGGAGACAGAGGGTAGTTGTGGAAGGGACCTTGTCGGGCTGGAGGTCAGTGACCAGTGGTGTGCCGCAGGGCTCAGTACTGGGACCTCTCCTCTTTGTAGTCTACATAAATGACTTGGAAGAGGGCGTAGGTGGTGTGATTAGCAAGTTTGCTGATGACACCAAGATGGCAGGGTTGGCGGGTACGGAACTGGAGTGTCAGGTGATACAACAGGATATAGATAGGTTGGTGCAGTGGGCAGATAGGTGGCAGATGGCATTTAATCCTGACAAATGCGAGGTGATGCATTTTGGACGGAATAATGCAAAGAGGAGCTATGAGATTAAAGGGAGGCCGATTAGGAGTATTGACATACAGAGGGACCTGGGAGTGCAGGTTCACAAATCCATGAAGGTTGCATCACAAGTGGAGAAGGTCGTTAGGAAGGCTTATGGGATGTTGGCCTTTATAGGAAGGGGCATAGAGTATAAAAGCTGCTGTCTAATGATTCAGTTGTACAGAACGTTGGTTAGACCGCATTTGGAGTACTGCGTCCAGTTCTGGTCACCTTACTACCGGAAGGACGTGGAGTCTCTGGAAAGGGTGCAGAGGAGGTTTACCAGGATGTTGCCTGGCATGGGGGGACTGGGTTACAAGGAGAGGTTGAAGAAACTGGGACTATTCTCCTTGGAAAGGCGGAGATTGAGAGGGGACATGATAGAAGTATATAAGATAATGAAGGGAATGGATAGAGTTAATAGTGAGAGACTGCTCCCTAGACTAGATACAAACACGAGAGGTCATCATTTAAGGGTGAGGGGGGAGAGGTATAATTTGGAGATGAGAGGAAGGTTCTTTACGCAGAGAGTTGTAGGGGTCTGGAACGCGCTACCGAGTAGGGTGGTGGAGGCAGGAACATTGGACTCTTTTAAGATGCAGTTAGATAGGCACATGAGTGAAACGAGAATGGAGGGATATGGTAGGGGATATTAAATAGGGTTAAACCTCGGGAGACACCGGAAAGGCAGGCTGTAAGATTAATATTTTGACTTTATTCCACAGGTGGAGGTCCACCTCGTGTCAAACGAGGGGCATTCACGTGGCGGGTCGTGCCTGGGCTGCTCTTGGAAGTTCCAGGAGTGGCCTAGAACTTCGTGTCGGTGTGTGTGCTTGATCCTGGACCGGTAGATGGGCGCCGCAACAGCTCAGTGACTAGCACTGCTGGCTGTGCAGGCACATGGATTTGGGCCTGTGTCTGTGGGAGTTTGCGCATTCTCCCTGTGGTTGCGTGGGTTTCCTCCGGGCGCTCCGGTTTCCTCCCACACCCCAAAAATGTGCTCTCAGGCTAATCGGTTTTTACCAAATTGACACTATTTCTTCCCTGAATCTGACTGAGTAGGGTTCCATTCGTAGCCATGCAGGGTAGAATAGGTGCAGGGTGATGTGGCGGCGCGGGCTCGTTGGGCCGAAGGGCCTGTTTCCCGTGCTGGGTTGTTCTTTGTTCTTTGTTCTTTATGTGCCAAATGCGGACAGTTGGGACTAGTTCAGGTCTTTAAATAAAAACAGCAGCATGGACAAGTTGGGCTGAATGGCCTGTTTCCCTGCTGTAAACCTCGATGACTCAATGAATATGGAGAATGTCTAGAATGTGCTGCCTGGGGAGGTGGTGGGAGCAAGTAGGTTATTTAAGGGTTATCCAGACAAATATTTGAATAGGATGTGAATGGAAGGATGTGGAGTCTGTAAGTATGTACAGTTTTAGCAGGCATCCTGATCGGCACAGGATTGGAGGGCTGAAGGGCCTGTCCTGTGCTTTCTGTTCTTTATTATGGAACTTTGAAAATCTCCAAGCCAAGCTTGATACCTTCGCAGGCGCACACCTAAGAATCAATCTCAGCTTCAACCTCAAGTCCTTTACCAACCCCACAGTCAGATCCAGGCTCTCCCTCCGTCAAGATCAATGGAAAAAAACCTTCCCAAATGTGGAATTTTTCCCTACCTGGGGAGCCACCTCCTATCTAAAGCTGATCCAGCATCATATCCAATCCACAAGCAAAAGCCTTCAGCCACCCAAGGACAAGAGGCTTCGATGATCACGGCATCCAGGCAGATACCAAGATCTTTGTGTACGAGGCAGTCATCCTATCAACTCTTCTATAAGGCTCAGAAACTTGGATTACACTCAGACGCCACCTAGAGAGGTATCATCACTGCTGTCTGAGATGGATTATCTGCATCAGCTTGGAGGATAAGTGCACTAACGTCAGTATCCTTGAAGGAAGCAAGAGCATCAGCAGTGGAGGCCATGATCGTCCCAAACCAACTCCACTGATCTGTCCACGTGCTCAGGATATCACAAAGAACAACACAGCACGGGAAACAGGCCCTTCGGCCCAACGAGCCCGCGCCGCCGTCCCATGGTCAGTGACCTATTCATGACTCTAGTCTATGCCTAATGTGTGAGGATCAGGGAGGTCCAATATAGGGACAATTTGTTACCCAATCAATCAGCCTAAAAGCACATTTTTGGGATGTGGGAGGAAACCGGAGTACCCGGAGGAAACCCACGCAACCACGGGGAGAACGCGCAAACTCCCACGGACACAGACCCAAATCCATGTGTCCGCACAGCAACAGAGATAGTCTCTGAGCTGTCATGATGCCCTCGAGATGGTCCAGTTTACGCACACCAACGACATGAAGCAGTAGGCAACTCCCGAAGCAACATCCAAGAGCAGCCCACAACAACCTGCCGCCCGCATGCCCCTTGCTGGACTTAAATGCCTGTGGATAAAAAATTTCATTATTAAAAGACTATATCCCTGAGGCTAAAACTGAACCCCAAGCCTACAATGTTTAGTAAGGCCTGCTATATTCCCCTATATGTAGACCGCTCATGTGGCTGTCCAAGTGACTCTTGAACAACCCTAGTGAAGAGGGTCATTTGGCCCACTGAGCCTGCACTGACAACAATCCCAGCCAGCTCCTACCCCCATAGCCCCCTGTATTTACCCGGCTAGTCCCCTCTGTGTAGGAAGGAAGTAAAAGGAGTGGAGCCCTGGGGACCGTGTCGAATTTCAAGAAAAATTTTTATTCCACATGCATGAAGGAGAGCTGAACTCCGACCTGAAAGCTTAAGTTTCCCGCTAGTCCTTCTCTGCCCCAATAGATTCGTACAGGTTAATATCATTTTGTGTGTCACAAAGGCTTATATTAGCATATTAATGCCTTCAGTTGGGTACAAGATGGTTCTTCAGTTGGGTACAAGATGGTACAAGATGGGGCGGCACGGTAGCACAGTGGTTAGCACTGCTGCTTCACAGCTCCAGGGTCCTGGGTTCGATTCCCGGCTCGGGTCACTGCCTGTGTGGAGTTTGCACATTCTCCTCGTGTCTGCGTGGGTTTTCTCCGGGTGCTCAGTCCCGGTTTCCTCCCACAGTCCAAAGATGTGCGGGTTAGGTTCATTGGCTATGCTAAAAATTGCCCCTTGTTACCCTGGGATGTGTAGGTTAGAGGGATTAGCAGGTAAAATGTGTAGGGATATGGGGATAGAGTCTGGGTGGGATTGTGTTCGGTGTAGACTCAATGGGCCGAAGGGCCTGTTTCTGCACTGTAGGGTTCTATGGTTCTAATCTTGTGATGCAGACTGCATTGTTCAATACAATTTTATTAATCAGTTCTCTGGACCATTCCATTTATCTGATTATAATATCAAAGCATTGAATTTGCCCAACTAATTGACAACAATATGTTAATTGTTCCCCACACATCCCCCCCTCCCCATCTCTCCTTAGAGGATCATATTTTACTGAAGACTATATCCTCCCTAGACTGTATGGAGTCTGACTGCCTTAATGCTGGTTCTCCCATTCTTGTGATAATTCGAAGCGATCTCATGATAGCCTGCATTAACTGTTACCTGTTGGTAAAGCAAACCTCTATCCATTTGCATTAACCTTTTCCTTCCCCTGGTAAGGCCTGGCTCTCTGGGCTTGCTCTATGTAGCCCTGCATGTATTATACTGAAGTTAAACAAAATAGGATAGGTTCTGTGGATAGGTTTATGGACGAAAAGGGATTGGTATAGGCTAGTGGGTCATTGTTTTGTAACTGGTCGGCGCAACATCGTGGGCCGAAGGGCCTGTTCTGTGCTGTAATGTTCTATGTTCTATGTTCTAAAGTATGAATGGACCTCTAGCCATTTGCATTAACCTTTTCCTTCCCCTGGTAAGGCCTGGCTCTCTGGGCTTGCTCTATGTAGCCCTGCATGTATTATACTGAAGTTAAAGAAAATAGGATAGGTTCTGTGGATAGGTTCATGGACGAAAAGGGATTGGTTTAGGCTAGTGGGTCATTGTTTTGTAACTGGTCGGCACAACATCGTGGGCCGAAGGGCCTGTTCTGCGCTGTAATGTTCTATGTTCTATATTCTATGTTCTAAAGTATGAATGGACCTCTAGCCATTTGCATTAACCTTTTCCTTCCCCTGGTAAGGCCTGGCTCTCTGGGCTTGCTCTATGTAGCCCTGCATGTATTATACTGAAGTTAAACAAAATAGGATAGGTTCTGTGGATAGGTTTATGGACGAAAAGGGATTGGTTTAGGCTAGTGGGTCATTGTTTTGTAACTGGTCGGCGCAACATCGTGGGCCGAAGGGCCTGTTCTGCGCTGTAATGTTCTATGTTCTATGTTCTAAAGTATGAATGGACACATAAATTAAAACATAAAAGACGATTCCCAAAGTTGCCTTATAACACCCTGACTCTAAGGGTCAATTTTGTATGGCCAATCAACCTAATCTGCCCACTTCTGGGCAAATCATCTTCACCCAACTCAAGGAAGGCCCCAGAACAAGAAGATAACAAAGGAAGCGCTTCAGAGACATCAAGAAATACATTGTAGACTTCAATGTATGGGCGATCCTTACTCAGAAGGAACCTCCTTGGAGGAACCTCATGATTGAAGGTTCACAATTCTTCGAGGACACACAACGGCAAGAGGAGGACCAGGAAAGGAGCTTGGGAAAGGAATCTAAAGTCCAAGAACCGAACCCGCATCCCGGCGACACCTGCCAAGTGTGTGGCCAGCAATACAGTTCCAGGATCGGGCTCAGCCACATAAGAACCCACACAACCTATGATCAGTCACAGAGTTTCCTAGATGGACAATCATACTCATTAGTGAGTCATCGTCAAGAAAGATTATGCAGACATCAGACTCAGATGGGCTGAAGTTTTTAAAACAAATATTTCAATAGATATTTTTCCAAATTAGTTCCCTAAACAGCAATAACACGGCTGCCAAATCAGAAAACTTTCAGTGCTACAGATGTTTCTCACACAACCTTTTCAGTTACTGGCCTATTGTTCTGCGTATCAAATATCCAAATTATTGGCAATGAAAACAAGTCCGCCTTTTTGACTCACTTTTATCTTCTACACTGCAATGTCCTCATTATGGTTGGGTTGTGGGTTTGAAACCAAAAGGAAAAAGAAAGATGTGGTTTGCACACACAGGATCAAAATAACACACAACAGGTTTATTGAAAGGGATGTTCTCCACACTGCAAACTGAAACTAAAAACAGGAACCCCTGAAACACCCCAATGACGACATCATTAAATCATGTGACCTGCACTTAAAGCAATCATACAACTGCTTAAATATATAACATCCCTCCCCTTTTCTCTTATGCGATCATGACAACAAGTTGCTATGATGTTATACATATAATCCATAATAATAGTGCAAACATTGAAAAGAAATGGTCTGACTCCACAAAGATTTCATAAGAACATAAGAAATAGGAGCAGGAGTGGGCCATCTAGCCCTTCGAGCCTGCCTGGTTGGGGTGGGGTAGAACCCTACAGTGCAGAAACAGGCCCTTTGGCCCATCGAGTCTGCACCGAACACAATCCCACCCAGACCCTATCCCCATATCCCTACACATTTTACCTGCTAATCCCTCTAACCTACACATCCCAGGACACTAAGGGGCAATTTTAGCATAGCCAATGAACCTAACCCGCACATCTTTGGATTGTGGGAGGAAACCGGAGCACCCGGAGAAAACCCACGCAGACACGAGGAGAATGTGCAAACTCCACACAGGCAGTGACCCCGAGCCGGGAATCGAACCCAGGACCCTGGAGCTGTGAAGCAGCAGTGCTAACCACTGTGCTACCATGTGGGGGGGTGGTTGTGATGGTGTGCTGGGAGATGCCTAATGGCGCTTTCCAGGTCAGGGGGCATGGTGAGTAAGTTTGCAGATGACGCCAAGATTGGTGGCATAGTGGACAGTGAAGAAAGTTATCTCCAACTGCAATGGGATCTTGATCAATTGGGCCAGTGGGCTGACGAATGGCAGTTGGAGTTTAATTTAGGCAAATGCGAAGTGATGCATTGAACTAGGGCTGGACTTACTCAGTTAATGGTAGGGCGTTGGGGGAGAGTCACAGAACAGAGAGATCTAGGGGTACAGGTTCATAGCTCCTTGAAAGTGGAGTCACAGGTGGACAGAGTGGTGAAGAAGGCATTCAGCATGCTTGGTTTCATTGGTCAGAACATTGAATACAGGAGTTGAAACGTCTTGTTGAAGTTGTACAAAACATTGGTAAGACCACACTTGGAATACTGCGTACAATTCTGGTCACCCTATTGTAGAAAGGATATTATTAAACTAGAAAGAGTGCAGAAAAGATTTACTGGGATGCTACTGGGACTTGAAGGATTGAGTTACAAGGAGAGGCTGGATAGACTGGGACTTTTTCTTTGAAGCATTGGAGGCTGAGGGTGATCTTATAGAGGTCTATAAAATAATGAGGGGCACAGATCAGCTAGATAGTCAATATCTTTTTCCAAAGGTAGGGGAGTCTTAAACTAGAGGGCACAGGTTTAAGGTGAGCGGGGAGAGATCAAGTGTCCAGAGGGGCAATTTTTTCCACACAGAGGGTGGGTGAGTGTCTGGAACAAGCAGCCAGAGGTAGTAGTAGAGGTGGGTACAATTTTATCTTTTGAAAGCATTTACATGGATACGATGGGTATAGAGTGATATGGGCCAAATGTGGGCAATTGGGATTAGTTTAGGGGGTTTCAAAAAAAGGGTAGCATGGACAAGTTGGGCTGAAGGGCCTGTTTCCATGCTGTAAACCTCTATGACTCTGAGTGGAGGGTGTGGGCTTACTATCTGCATCCTAATTCCATGCCAGTGAAAGTTGAGGAACCAGGAATGGGGGGGGGGAGGGAGTCCTTGGGTAGAGTCCATCTCCATTTCCGCAGTAGGCCAGCGGACTATTCACCATCGGCACAGCTGTCCTGGTCATTAGATACCTTACACCTTCTTCCCAATAAAATAATCCCCCCCCCCGACAAAAAAAAACTCTGAACCTTTAACAACCAAAAGATTGGGTTATTGGGTAAAATTCAGAACCAGACACATGACCCTAGGTTAATAATATCCCCCAACCTCCTACAATCCTGCTATTCTTGAAATAACCTTAAAGGAGCCAGTTTGATAGAACCAGCATAGAACCCTACAGTGTAGAAACAGGCCCTTCGGCCCATCGAGTCTGCACCGAACACAATCCCACCCAGAACCTATCCCCATATCCCTACACATTTTACCTGCTAATCCCTCTAACCTACACATCCCAGGATACTAAGGGGCAATTTTAGCATAGCCAATGAACCTAACCCACACATCTTTGGACTGTGGGAGGAAACCGGAGCACCCGGAGAAAACCCACGCAGACACGAGGAGAATGTGCAAACTCCACACAGACAGTGACCCGAGCCGGGAATCGAACCCAGGACCCTGGAGCTGTGAAGCAGCAGTGCTAACCCCTGTGCTACCGTGCAGCAGATAAGTGATTCAGGTTCACCTTCACTCACTGAACCATACAGCTAATTCCACCTATAGACATAGAACATAGAAGAACATACACGCGATGGGTCGTACGAGGGCTGCTCTTGGATGTTCCTTCGAGAGTTGCTCAGTGCTTCACGTCGTTAGTGTACGCTTAAACTGGACCAACTGACGGGCAACACGACAGCTCAGTGACTATCACTGTCTGCTGTGGAGATACATGGATTTGGGCCGGTGTCTGTGGGGAGTTTGCGCATTCTCCCCGTGCTTGCGTGGGTTTTCTCCGGGTGCTCCGGTTTCCTCCCACACCCCAAAGATGTGCTCTTAGGCTGATTGGTGTTAACAAATTGTCCCGAAATCAGTCTCCCCTCAATCTTCCCCAATAGGCGTAGACAAAGGTCATGGGTAGAGAACAAAGAACAAAGAACAACACAGCACGGGAAACAGGCCCTTCGGCCCAACGAGCCCGCGCCGCCGTCCCATGGTCAGTGACCTATTCATGATTTTAGTCTATGCCTAATGTGTGAGGATCAGGGAGGTCCAATATAGGGACAATTTGTTACCCAATCAATCAGCCTAAAAGCACATCTTTGGGATGTGGGAGGAAACCGGAGCACCCGGAGGAAACCCACGCAACCATGGGGAGAACGCGCAAACTCCCACGGACACAGGCCCAAATCCATGTGTCCGCACAGCAACAGAGATAGCCTCTGAGCTGTCATGATGAGGTGGGAACTCAATGTTAAAATGGCGGTGCGGGCTTGTTGGGCCGAAGGGCCTGTTTCCCGTGCTGTGTTGTTCTTTGTTCTTTGACATCCATCTGTATCGTTTGCAAGGGAAGACAGTAGGTCATACATAAGCATACAGTAAAACTGTGGGCCGCGTTTCTCCAGCTATTCACACCCCACCACGGCCAGTGAAACCTCCGCCCAGGCCAAATCTCCATTCACAGCGGCGGGTCTGGAGAAACCCCAGCCGCCGGCGAGTCCGGAGAAAACCCAGCCGCCGGCGGGTCTGGAGAAACCCCAGCCGCCGGCAGGTCCGGAGAAACCCCAGCCGCCGGCGGGTCTGGAGAAACCCCAGCCGTTGGCGGGTCCGGAGAAACCCCAGCCGCCGGCTGGTCCGGAGAAACCCCAGCCGCCGGCAGGTCCGGAGAAACCCCAGCCGCCGGCAGGTCCGGAGAAACCCCAGCCGCCGGTGGGTCCGGAGAAACCCCAGCCGCTGGCGGGTCTGGAGAAACCCCAGCCGCTGGTGGGTCTGGAGAAACCCCAGCCTCCGGCGGGTCCGGAGAAACCCCAGCCGCTGGCGGGTCTGGAGAAACCCCAGCCGCCGGCGAGTCTGGAGAAACCCCAGCCGCCGGCGAGTCCGGAGAAACCCCAGCCGCCGGCGAGTCTGGAGAAACCCCAGCCGCCGGCGGGTCCGGAGAAACCCCAGCCGCCGGCGGGTCCGGAGAAACCCCAGCCGCCGGCGAGTCCGGAGAAACCCCAGCCTCCGGCGGGTCTGGAGAAACCCCAGCCACCGGCGGGTCTGGAGAAACCGGTTGAAGGTTTTTAAGACTTCTAAAACATTGGGAAGTGAGTTGATGAAAGAATCAGGTACTCGTGATCCACCACTCGCCTTGTCTAAATTAATTGGGAATTTTCAACACGGTTTCACCAGAGTTTGGTTGGTTTCTCTGTTCTTCAGTTGGACTCGTCACTATAGCAACACAAGGTTAAAGGCTGTTCCCATTTTACATCCTTTTATCTTCAACTTTTCAGTTGTGAGCTGGTTCTTTTTAATTAATCAACATAATTGCAGCCTCTGACTCAATATTGTCGCACATACTTTGACCAAATTACCTCTGATTAACTATATTTATTTCCCTGTGCCCGTAGCTGTGTTAGTTTGAATGGAGTTTGCTGCACTTCTCTCCATCATCTGTTGGAGCACAAGTGTTGGAAACTCTGATCCCTCACTCGCTGCTTGCAGCCCCCACTCCCCCTCCCCTCGGTCCCCCACCTCCCGCTTCCCCTCCCCCCGCTTTCCCTCCCCCCGCTTCCCCTCCCCACCCCTTTCCCCCACTTCCCTTCACTTCCCTCGCCACCCCTTTCCCCCGCTCCCCTTCACTTCACTTCCCCTCCCCACCCCTTTCCCCCGCTCCCCTCCCTTCACTTCCCCTCCCCACCCCTTTCCCCCGCTCCCACTCCCCTTCACTTCCCCTCCCCCACACCCCTTTCCCCCTCTCCCACTCCCCTTCCCTTCCCCTCCCCACCCCTTTCCCCCTCCCCTTCCCTTCCCCTCCCCACCTCTTTCCCCCGCTCCCCTCCCCTTCACTTCCCTCCCCACCCCTTTCCCCCACTCCACTCCCCTTCACTTCCCCTCCCCACCCCTTTCCCCCACTCCCCTTCACTTCCCCACCCTACCCCTTTCCCCCACTCCCACTCCCCTTCACTTCCCCACCCCACCCCTTTCCCCCCCTCCCACTCCCCTTCACTTCCCCACCCCACCCCTTTCCCTGCTCCCCTCCCCTTCACTTCCCCTCCCCACCCCTTTCCCCCGCTCCCACTCCCTTTCCCCTCCCCACCCCACCCCTTTCCCCCACTCCCACTCCCCTTCACTTCCCCACTCCACCCCTTTCCCCCCCTCCCACTCCCCTTCACTTCCCCTCCCCACCCCTTTCCCCCACTCCCACTCCCCTTCACTTCCCCTCCCCACCCCTTTCCCCCACTCCCACTCCCCTTCACTTCCCCTCCCCACCCCTTTCCCCCACTCCCCTCCCCTTCACTTCCCCTCCCTACCCCTTTCCCCACTCCCACTCCCCTTCACTTCCCCACCCCACCCCTTTCCCCCGCTCCCACTCCCCTTCACTTCCCCTCCCCACCCCTTTCCCCCACTCCCCTCCCCTTCACTTCCCCTCCCCACCCCTTTCCCCCGCTCCCACTCCCCTTCACTTCCCCTCCCCACCCCTTTCCCCCACTCCCCTCCCCTTCACTTCCCCTCCCCACCCCTTTCCCCCACTCCCACTCCCCTTCACTTCCCCACCCCACCCCTTTCCCCCGCTCCCACTCCCCTTCACTTCCCCTCCCCACCCCTTTCCCCCACTCCCCTCCCCACCCCTTTCCCCCGCTCCCCTCCCCTTCACTTCCCCACCCACCCCTTTCCCCCACTCCCACTCCCCTTCACTTCCCCACCCCACCCCTTTCCCCCGCTCCCACTCCCCTTCACTTCCCCTCCCCACCCCTTTCCCCCCGCTCCCACTCCCCTTCACTTCCCCACCCCACCCCTTTCCCCCGCTCCCACTTCCCCTCCCCACCCATGCTCCCCGTCCCCCACCCTCAGTTCCCAGGCTGGTTGGGTGGAATTATCCAGACCCATTCCCACCGTCGGATTTTCGGGCGGTTTAGCTGCCCGAGGGAATTCCTGACTCATATGGAAGAAAGCTCCTGCCAGACTAACGCACGGATTGGAATTGGACATTTCCTGCAGGAATGCGACAGGATGTTGAACTCGGGACCAGCAAGGATGAGAAACAATTTAATTTAGCAGGAAACAGAGCGCTGACAACTGCCCACTGATGATACACAGAGTGTTTCAGCTCACATTTATGTCATAGACATAGAACATAGAACCCTACAGTGCAGAAACAGGCCCTTCGGCCCATCGAGTCTGCACCGAACACAATCCCACCCAGACCCTATCCCCATATCCCTACACATTTTACCTGCTAATCCCTCCAACCTACACATCCCAGGACACTAAGGGGCAATTTTAGCATAGCCAATGAACCTAACCCGCACATCTTTGGACTGTGGCTCATCTTATACAGAGCGGCGCAGTGGTTATCACCGCTGCCTCATAGCGCCAGGGACCCGGGTTCGATTCCCGGATCGGGTCACCGTCTGTATGCTCTCCCCGTGTCTGTGCGGGTTTCCTCCGAGTGCTCTGGTTTCCTCGCGCAGTGCTGGTTAGGTATATCGGCCGTGCTAAATTCTCCCTCGGTGTAACCCGAACAGGCGCCAGAGCATGGCAACTAGGGGATTTTCACAGTAACTTCATTGCAGTGTTAATGTAAGCCTAATTCTGACACTGACAAATAAACCTAAATACAAGTTTGAACCACATCGATAATTTTATGAAACTTTTTTTGTTTGCAGACATTGACCAGTTGATAACACGAAGGGATCTCTTGTCGATTCTTCATGGGAGGGGGGTGGGGGGGGAATAGAAGGAGGCAATTTCCCTCCAGGCCCCACACACTTAAAAATACAATCGCCGCTGATTCCCTGTGGCTGAGCCAAGATCCTGGAACTCCCTCCCTAACTGCACTGTGGGTGTACCTACACCGTGGGGACCGCAGCGGCTCAGCTCACCTCCGCCTCCTCAGGGGTAGAGGGCGGGAATGTGGAACTGAGACACGACAGATCAGCCATGATCTTATTGAATGGCAGGGCAGGCTCGAAGGGCTAGATGGCCTACTCCTGCTCCTATTTCTTATGTTCTTTTAGGGGGGGGCAACACACAGTGAGCACGTGA